>AP025051.1:31202709-31326144 GCA_036186865.1 Eustoma russellianum
GATAAGGATCTGCCTTTTGTTCCAGGAAGAGGGGCTGAATTGGGGAAATCAGTCACAGAAATAAAGAAGTTTAAAGTTGGTGATGGTTGGAGAATCGGTGATAAGGATCCCGGTGGCAGAAAAAAGGATAGAGATATAGATGCAGAAGGAGAAAGAATTGACAAGCGCAACAGACATCACGATAAGGAATCAGATGAAGGTGGTGCAGATGCTGAAGGCAGTGCAGAAAAAGCGACCCAACAGCGTAAAAAAATGCTTATACCAAGGGGCAGCCCTCAGCGTACAAACCACGATCATGCTTTTATGTCTCGTAGCCATGACAATGAAGGGTATGGTTCTCTGTTTGGTGTGTTTGGTAGTCTTTGTTACTTGAATCTTTATTTTTTAAATGGACCAGAACAGTTTTGTGCTTTGAGCCACATGTATTAGCACCCCATACATATATTCGTTTGGCATTTTAATTTGACATCCTTACTTTACTGTTCTTCTGTACTTTTCGGCTTGTATGTTTTATTTACACCAAAAAAAAAAAAAAAAACAGCTTGTATGTTTTCCTTAAACAATTGAATCATAACATTGGTGTTCAAAGAAACAATACTTCTTCTTGGGTTAATATTTTGGATTTGCTGCCATCTAAGCAGGAGTTAAATCCAATGCGGCATTCAGTATTCCCATTTAATGTCAAGAAAATTTTGGTTGGTCTTTTCTGTTTCTTTGACAGTTTTTTAATTAATCGTTTTTGTTGGATGTTCACGAAGAGGCCGTTTATTGACAGTGGTCACCTGTCAACGTACACATTTGGTTGGATATGTTTTCTCTTGTTCGCTGAAATGCCTTTTCATGCCATTTATTCATATGAGGACGGTTAAATTACCATCTCATCTAAAAGTTTAAGCTTGTAGAGGGAACAATAATTTATACATTTATAATTATAGACTTCAATATTAATGTACATAAGTGTGACATCTAAGATACGAATATCTACATTAAATGTGACATCTAAGAAAGAAAGATGGACGACATTATGGAAAGATGCCATGTTAATATTCTTGGACAATTTATATGTAATATGACTTGTTCATATTCAATTCCCAAGTCAGAACAACTTGTGATTGTGAGAAAGAAGTATACAGTGTACTCTACTCGTGGATGTTGAATGCGTTGTTGACTGCCTTCTACATTCAGAACATCTCCTTCACGTGCCTGATGCAGAAGCCAACTGCTGAAGAGTTTTGACTTGGACAATTTTTTATTCTTTTCATCTTTGGTTATTACTTAAAATGACTTGTACGTGTGAAAATTCATTTTCTCTTTCCTTCTCTCTCCTTCTACGACCGCTTCTCTCTCATTTCATACTCTATTTCATGCACTTGTCTTCCATCATCAGCTCAGATTGAAAGGGGTTAAAGCTATTAGGCTCAAGTTCGCGGCCTATTTGGCCTCCGGCTGCTGTAAGCAAAGCTCGCTATTCTCCCTCCAAAATGATCCTTTGATTCCAGGCTGTTCAAGCTGCATGCAGACTTTGGTTCATGCGAAATCGGTTTAGGTAAGCTTGCTCAAGTCCGATTTCAAACCAGAAGAGTCATCTATCCTCAAATCGTATAATTACAAAGTCGATAAAGGTGAGAAGTTTGTTGCAATTGCTCTGCAAGCGGTAGATGAGTACAAATTCAAATGGAATACAACAATCGTCAGTCAGGTGTTGGGTAATAGTGCTTCTTACTATAACCTGAAGAATTTTGCGGAAGAAAGATGTATTAACAAGGGCCTCTTAGAAACACAAGTTAGATGACGACCTCTGTTTAGGTTTTTGGCTGAGGTATGCAAGCAAGAGATCTTGGAATTGTCACCTCTACCATTTGGCAACAAAGTCACATTTCTATCACCCTGGAACCCATAAACCAGGAAAATTGAGAAACTCGAGCTCAACACCGTTCCAGTATGGGTAAGATTCCCCTTTCTGCGATTACAATATTTCTAACCTCTCTCTCTTGGAAGGATTGGTACACTGATTGGTAAGTCGATGTTCATGGATAATACTACCACAACTCAAGCCAAAGTGGCTTACACAAGGATTTGTGTGGAAATAAAGACATGGAAGGTTCTGCCACTAAAGTAAAAGTGTTTGATGAATATGAAAGGACATCATGACAAGAGGTAACTTGTGAGTGAATGACAGTCCAGTGTGTCAAATGCAAGACCTTCGGTCATTATTGTGAAGTAGAATTTGCAACAATCAGAAGTATCAAGCCCCCAGCAACCTTGGGAAAAGGCCCGGAACTGGAAATCCCAGGAGAAACCGTGGATTCAAAGAACATCTCAAGCAAACATGCATACGAAAGGCAAGACTGTCTAGAAAGAAGATTTGCCACCATAAGTAAATCTCATCCACTAAAGGATAATCGACACACTACTAGAAGGGAAGATCCATTAAGTTACTCATACTTTTGGTTGCTCCTGCAGTGTATCACATATGGAGAGAACGAAATAATAGAATCTTCAACAAATCAAGGAAGGAATATCCTATTACCCTTAGGAATATAGTGGATAGTATCTCCTTTGCTGCTTGTAGTTGGAGAGGATACAAATGCACAAGAACTAACTGGAAAATTGCTCTTAGCTTTGGACTGCCAATAAAGATTTTCACTGAATTCAATCCTCTTGCGAGTCCTGGTTCTTAATTTGGATTTACTTACTCATACTTTTGGTTGTCTTAATGGTCTGCGGGTACTTGTGTATTTGTCACTGACCTCCCATGCACTAATGTTCCTCATTGGTTCTTGCACTATTATTTGGTATTTGTACTGCTGGCTCCCTTATATTATGACAGGTTGGATGACTCTCCGGAGATTGCTTACTGGGAGAACAAGTCTGAATTACTTGTGCGTTGGGTGCTCCTGCTTAAATTGGATCTTGTTGGACTATTGGTTCATGTGCTGGTCGAATGAATTGCCGCTGATTGCATACTTGGATAACAAGAGCCACTGCGAAAGGCTTCTGAACAATAGTCCTGCATTTGCTTCTGTTGCGCTTAGGCCTAAGCTACTTGCTGTTTTGTTTTGCTGCTTACCCTATGTTGGGCTAGCAATCTTAGCTTAGTATTATTGTAGTATAGCTCTTACTAAGTGGTTTCCTTCAACCACATTTTGCTAAAGATTAGCATTTATTTAGTATGCATATTGTGAGCCACCTTTATCTATTGAGTTTGACTTACTTCTTGGCGGTCTAGTCCATAGAACTTTTGTAAATCTGCCGTTTGGCCATTTATAAAATTTAAATTACAATAAAAAGGATGATACCCTTTATTTGTAGGAGAAAATTGATAGCATTGAGAAATTGGCAAAGGAACAGATACATGACCCCGTGGATAAGGATCAGGACAAAGAAGAACAGATGGAAAGAGATAGAAACCACATACAATGACCCTCCCCTAAGGCAGTATAGCAGACGAGGAAGCAGAGGGAGGCATAGAGGCTCAAAACTTAGTAGATGTTTAAGTTAGATTGTTGGAATGTAAGGGGACTGAACTCCCCTCTAAGACAAAAAATGTAAAAGATTACATTAGAGAAAAGAACATAGGACTTATAGGATTGATTGAAGTTAAGATAAGACAAAAGAACTTTAATACTATATTTCGGAAATTATTTAGACGTTACATAACACCCTGCCCAATACTATTTCTAGGATTTTGATAGCTTGGAACCCAAACCTTATAGAACGTAAAAGGTTGAACGTAGTGAACAATGTATTACTTGTAGAATAAGATTAATTTCCTCAGAATGAAGATCTTATACTAACAGTAGTGTATGAATACAATGAGAAGAGCAACAAGAGGAAATTGTGGGGGGGGGGGGGGGGAATTTAAGATACCAGGACCAGTTGAATGGAGATCAAGTCTGGCTAATAATAAGAGATTTTTAATATCATACTGGATGGCCATGGAAAACTGGTTCTAAGAGGATAGATAGGAATTCCATTAAGGAATTCATAGAGTGAGTGAAGGACATAACCATGGTGAACATACTTTCTAGAAGTTGATTACACAAGACAAACTCCTAAACTGAAAGATTGTTACTGCTAATTAATGTGTCTTACGTTGCAGCTTTGCAGAGAACTATTAACACCTGTTCTTTCAGTGTCCGTCTTCATTAGAGGTGTGGATTGCTTTCTTGAAGTAAACAAGCGGCAAGGCAATGCTGTATAATTAGTCAGATATCATCTCTTGCCTACATTCTAGCAGCAATTGGAACACGAAGTTCCAAAAAGACATTGTACACTTTGGCCTTTCAGCAGTGGTTTATAGCTTATGGAGGGAAAAGAACATGAGATACAAGAATTGTAAGTTCAATTAGGAGCTGGCAATCGACCTTGCTCTGCCAACAAAAATCCTTGCCTAAATCTCCTTTGCAATGCTTAAGTTTTTTTTGGGAAAATTGTTATCTGGGTCTTTACTTTTATTGAGTTGGCGGTTTGTATGAGGGCCTGAAGAGACTTGCTAGTATGATACTTAAATTGTTCACTGCTTGCACCTTTTGCTATGTTCTCCTTTGCCGTTGGCTATTTTGTTCTTGGAAATGGGTTACTACTGGATTGCTTGGGTTGGGAACATGACCCATTAGGTGTCCTAAATTTGGCTGAGAGTGGATAAATCTTGCTGGAGTTGGGATGTTGATTTTGGAGTTGGAGGGCTAGGTGGAAAATGCATTTCACATGGTATTGGACATGAGACTAACTGTTGGAAGAGCTGGCTCAATCTATTTGGGCCATATACTGTAAACCTTGGGGGCAGCCTTGTAAGAAGTGATATGGATAGAAGGAGCTTTGTGGTAAATCAAACGGGAATGGATAACATCCTATTGGGTACTTCAGTCAGGCCAACTTATAAGCAACAAACGCAAGGCAACTTTCGGCTAGCGATATCAAAGTCCCTCTGCAAGGTCTGAGCATCGTCATAACATATGTCATTTTGAAACCACTGGCATCATGCAGTTGCTGCTTTGAGAATCAACACATCGTCCTGTATTGTTAAACGTTGCAGTAATAACTTCAGTTTTAGCATTTCAGTACTTTATGTTCTTTGTATTTATCTTTCTTTTGGAAAGGGGTGAGCTTTATATATGGCATTCTGATGATAAATCACGTCATTTGTTTTTGAGCAATTAGTACTTGCTGGCACCTTGATATGGCTAGGATATGCTACGAAAATGTACCATGCCTTTATTTTGAGCAAGCCACGCTTGCTGTTGCTTACCCCTATATAATACTTTTGTAAAGATGTCTTATTTGACTTATTTATGAAAATTTTCTTACAAAAAAAAGATTGCACGTGTGAAGATGGACATATCTGTGTAAGGGTAGAGTACAGTTGATGATGGACAAATCTGTATGATGGTAGAGTATAGTCCACTGGCTTGTATGTTTTACAGCTGCTTAAAATACTATTTCCTCCGTCTCCAAAAATTTTTGTCTGGCTTAACATAATTTAAAGAAGTTAAACTCTTTTGGTCACTATTTCTATTCTACTCTTAGTTGGTTATTTGAGGTAAAATGGAGAAACAATGCAAGTTTTAATTGAAGGGGTAATATAGAAACTTTGATAATTAATACTTATTAATTTTAGAAAACGGATAATATCTTTTGGGCAAACTAAAATAGGAAGAAGTACAATATTTTTGGGTTTGATGGAGTATGTAGATTCTGCATATGTATGAAATTTAAATTACAAAGAAAAAAACCTGCTTAAAATCGGTGAAACCATAAATTTTATTGTAGCTCTCACTCCTTGTCTACTTGGCAATTTGATGGCATTAAATTAGGAGAGTGTGCTAAGGTTTCTAATCATTTGGTGCTAATGAGTCCAATACCTAAAAGTAATGATATTTATTTGTTGGTTGTCTATTTGAAGACCTTCCAAATGACATTGTAACTTCACTTTATCCTGGTTAAAAGTATTTTTCTTTTGTTTGCTATATACATTGTTGGTAAATAAAAAACCGAATGCTTTCTCCAATAAGTCTCTATTGGAATAATTAGCATTGGCTTTGAAAATTTGAAGACTATGGGTCCTATCCTCACAGATCACTTGATAAAAAGGCAAGATGTTAAAAAAAAATCAAGAATCGCATCTCACCTCAGAATTTAGAACAGAAAGGAAAAGAAAAGAAAAAAATACCTGATTTGACGTGTACTTGGATTAGGTTGTTGCATGCTTGATTGAAAAGTTTGTGTTTTCACGTCATGATTCCTCTGTTTAGCATGTTGTTCTGATATTGCACTTTTGATGGAGAAGTGGCTAACAGGAAGCCACTTCCATTGGTCTTCCCTATGGCTGATCCGAAGTGTTCTACAGGAGTTGTAGAAATGGATGCAGCATTCCCACCAGGCCCACAACAGCCCTGGTCAAAGGTTGTCTGGAGTAGATATCATCTTCCTAGGTATGCTTTCATCCTTTGGATAGCATTTTGGAAGAGGTTACCTACTCTGGACAAACTATCTCAATAGGGAATTGCAACCTCTGATTTGTGCCACCTATGACACAACCAACCAGTAATTCACGAGCATCTCTTTTTCCAATGTAACTTTTCAAGACTTGTTTGGGAGACTACCTTAGATAAGATGTGTTGTAAAACCTTTGTCTTCTCCTGGGATAGTTTACTGGATTGGTTGTTATCCACTCACTGGAGCTCAAAATTCCAAAAAGACTTGATATCATTTAGCCTGTCAGTGGTTGTTTATCACATTTAGAAAGAAAGAAATCAAAGATTCCACCTCTCACAAAGGAAAAATGCACAAACAATCATAGGAGAGGTGCTGCAAACCATAAGGCTCACAGTTATCTCATGGGGGAAAATAAGGAAAACACACTTAAACTGGGAAATTGCTCTAAACACAGGCATGCCATCATCCAGTTTCCGCCCAACAAACCAACCTCACGTCTGAATGTTCCTGTCTACAATGTGTTGCGTCAAATGTGGGATGATTTGAATTATTTGTTCACTGTTCTACATTTTTGGTATACTGCTTGTTTTTTCTTAAAATGTGCAAGTCAATCTGCGGTACCTCATCTGAAAATGCGTGTTGTGAGTGTTGTGCTAAAAAAATGATCTTGAGACACAAGTGGAGGGGGAAGGCTGCTGACGTGGGCCAAAGAATTGGCGACCTGCAGGACTGTTGGACGGACGAACATTTTGGTTTTTGGTATTGGGGGGTTCTCTGGTCGCCTTTTTGGCAAGGAGGCGTTCAGTAGGTTTGGTTCCAGATTCTGACGGGACAAGTGGAGTAAAGGATTCATGGGTGGAAAGGAAGAAAGAACATGTTGGCAAGCAGACGGAAACTTCCCAGATTTCAGCGTCAATGTGTGCCTTCACAAAGCTACATCTTTGAAGGCCAAGTGTGGAGCATTTTGTCAGTAGATCTCATTGGTGCCCATCTTAGGTTATTTTGTAATTAAGAGTACAATCTTATGTTAGCTTGGCATACTAGTTTTCAATTGTCCGTCTAGGACACCTTTTGTAAAGGTTGGCAGTAGAGATTGATGGATCATTGTAAGCCACCTCATTTTTTTTCTTTGACCGCAGTCTAGTTACAAGCTAAGCTACAGGTTGCCATAGCGTGCAACCATCCATGTATATTTGCCCTTTATTTGCCTTTGTGGCCTTTCTATAAAATTTAAATTACAAAAAAAAAACATTTACTTGCAATGTTAAGAAATCTGGATGATATTTTTTTGAGTTAGAATGCCTGTACTTAAAAAAAAAGAGAGAGTTAGAACGCCTACATGCAATGCAGCCTTTTGCTTGATGATGCTGAATCATAACCTGTTATATGGCCTATTTGGAATCAGTGTTTCAACTAAAGTTTGCTTTGCTCTTAGATGGTTCAACATATATTTCTAACAAGATGCTCAATTTTGCAGGTCTCAAGGTAAGCTCTTTTCTTGATTTAGTCAGCATGAAGTTACAAAGCTGGTCATGGAAGAGGGGAAGTCTTCATAGAGATAAATGGGGATGAATTTTTACTATATACTGTTTTAATTCTTCTGTATAAACATTTGGTCCTGTCATTTAAAACTAACTGCAGGAACGAGATGTCTTTGAATTGATTGTCAGAGATTATTCTTTTCATTGATTAATGTATCTAGCGCAGGTCATCTAGTTGATTATTATCTTGCTTTTGGCTAGATGGTTAGAACATAACTCCTTTATACAATGGTTATGACTATATATTTAGTTGTAGCTATTTGCTATGAAGATTTTAGTGTTCTTAAGATCTTTAGCTTTTAATAACTTGCTCAGTTTTTATACCGTACTTTTTTGAATCACCATGGTGTGCTGTTATTTTTGTTGACGCTTTCATGCTCAAAAGCAATCTGACCATGGGAGTTGTGTGGTTTTTATAGGTGTTGTTGTGTCAAAAGTTTTTAGGTAATAGCGGTATAAATGTGAGGTTATTTGCTTGTATGAAAAATATTTTTGTTGATCTTCAAAGACATTTTTTTTCTGGATTAAAATGAAGACACTTTTTTCTTCTCCTTGTCGTTGGAAAATTTTCATAACCTCTGTCATTTGTTGAAGATTGTAAAAGTCATGAAGTTTGACTCTCGTGTTTGTCTTAATAGTTGCTCCGGATGTATTACATTGCCTGCAATCATGGTTATATTTTTTCTTTTTTGAATTGACAGGGAAAGGTGATATCTCCACTGTTATGTATAAAGTTGGTGAATGCATGCAAGATCTCATTAAGTTGTGGAAGGAATATGAATCTTCTCAAGCTGATAGAATGTCAGATGTCAGTTTAAGTGGTCCTACTCTGGATATCCGGATCCCAGCTGAGCATGTTTCTGCAACTAATCGGCAGGTGAGATAAAGTTTTCTACCTTTGTCTTAGGAATAAACAAGTCTATTATTATATTACCCTGTGGTTGATTCTGTTTGTTTGCCCAAAGAACTAGTATAAAGTTCCTCTAAGGACAGAACTGGTCTTAGACAATCAGAAATCTATGTAATAGTTGAGTGATTAAGTTATACATGCCTAGAAAAAAGTTGTGATTTTTATGTCTAATGGTTACCCAACCCCGTGCAGGAGGTTGTAAGTTTAAAGATAAGATTTTCCTTGGTTACTGTGGTTACTGCCGGGTATCTGCTAAGGTACAGTGGTAGTGTGTAGCATGTTGTGTCAGAAGAAAACAATTTCTGCTTTACTGATTTTGGGTTTGTATTTTGAGCAAGTCTTGTTTGCTGTCATCATCTGTTTAGCGACCAACCTTGTAAATTTGTATGAGTTAGGCTAATATATAAAATTTTAACTTACAAAAAAAAGAATAAGGTATAAAATGAAATGCAGGTCACAATAAATATTACTCCCTCCATAACCTAAGTCAGGTATTCTGAGTACCTTCGAATGCTCTCTCTTGAAATTTCGCTCTCTCTTCTCTCTAACAATCTTCTATCCAACGAATATGTTTTTCTCTTTCTTCACCTTCTCTCTCCTTTTCTCCACTAGTCCTCCACCTTCAACGTCTTTTTCTCTCTCTTCTTCCCAGCCGGTCATCTCTCCACCCATTTCTTCCCAAATCCTCCCTTCATCTTGTATCTGACTGAGAAAACCAACTCTTTTCTTTTGACGGTCTTTTAGGCCTTCCGGCCGCTGTATATTGCTGTCGGAGTAATCCATTTTTCATCGGATTATTTTTCGTCTCGCTCGATTCTTCGTCTCGAAGCTAATCTAAGCCAAAATAACAACATGCACAATCTTGTTACTAGCGAAATTTGCTTAGGCAAGCTTTCTCAAACCCGATTTCAAACCTGAGGATTCATCTACACTCAAATCCTACACTTTTAATGTTGACAAAGGTGAGAAATCCGTTGCTATCTCACCTCGGGAGGTTTCACAGTACAAACTTAGATGGAACACTCAATAGTAGGTCAAGTGCTTGAAGATAGTGCTTCTTACTAGAATTTAAAAATTTTTGTCGAGGAACGATGGACTAGCGAGTGACTTTTTGGGATGCAAAAGCTGGATGAAGACTTGTTCTTATTCAGGTCGAATCTGAGACTTCCAAGCAAGACAAACTGGATCTTTCACCGCTTCCATTCGGAAACAGGGTACTTTTTCTCTGGCATTGGAACCCAGAAAAAAGATTGAAGAACTTAAATTGATCCTTGTATGGGTCAGATTCCCATTCCTTAGACTACACTATTTTAACCTGGTTACGCTTGATAATTTTGTAGTCTGAGGAACCTTGCTTACCAAGCGTGACTGGGTTAAAATACTGTAGTCCAGGAATGGGAACTTGACCATAAAAGGGATTGCATTTAATTTAATTTTGAAGAAGTTTGACTTTCTTAAATTATGTTCAAATCAAACTAGGGCAATATTTTTGCGATGAAAGGAGTATTATCCATGAAAAGGATATGATTATTTTGGATGCTCTAAGCAATTTTGGAGCTTTCAATATATGGGACCAGCTTATGATTAGCAGGTCTGTTTTGTCTCCTCGGAATTTGACGGTTGGCATTCCTTGATCTATGACTGCACTTGTTCGTCATACAAATTCCATTGTCTGAGTCTTTCTTGCCATATGTAGGTAAGAGGTGGCCAATTATGGGGAACAAATGTATACACTGATGACTCGGATCTTGTTGCTGGTATTTTTCTTGGTTGTAATTGATTTTGAAATTGATTAACTGGAAAAGGTTGCCATTGCAAGGTCACTTACCTGCCTCTCCTTTTAGTTCTCATGCACACAGGCTACTGTCGTCCAATGGCTTCTCCTCCTCCAGCAACTATTCAGGAGTTGCGTGCTACTATCAGAGTGTTACCTCCACAAGACTGTAGGCGTTATGCTACTACTTCGTTTGTTTTTCCCCCTTAAAATCCTTGTTGCATTGATATGCTTTGGAATAATGGTTATAGTTTGAGATTCTTTCTTATGCAGCATTACATAGATTAATTTATTTCACATGTGTCAAATGACAAGTGTGATGTTTTTTTTCCTTATTTGAAACAATCCCCCCTCTCCTCTCCGGCATAGTGAGAAAAGGCTTGATTGTTTGAAACATTTTTGTTTGGCTTTACTCCCTTCAAAGACTACTTACAATTTTGCTTTTTGTCCCCAATTGCGAAGCTCTTATCAAATATCCTCATCTCTGCCATATGTTGTAACAACAAAAAAATAAAAATGAAAAAAAATAATAAAAAATCAGCTTAAATATATGCATACATAATACACACACACATTTTATATCTCATGTGTCTGTCTCTATTTGTGATTTCAATTTTTTCCATTAAGAGTATGTCATACTCCTGACCTGTGATCCTTGTTAAAGCCTACATTTCAACTCTGAGAAACAATGTGCGTTCTCGTGCTTGGGGATCTGGAATTGGGTGCAGTTATCGTGTAGAGCGCTGTTGCATTGTGAAGGTCAGAACTCAGAATGTATGTTATCTTCTTCTTCTGTTGTTGATATTGTTGTTCCTTTTGCTGTTCTTTTACTGTTTTTATTCTCTCATGTTGAAGTGAAGAGCATATGCTTTTATGTTCCTTCTGTGATATTGACCAGCTTATTGTTGCACAATATATTAGGATATAATTTTGTGCAGAAGACACTTCATTCTTTGTTTGCTTGTGTTGAATGTTCCTTTTGTGACATTTGTTCATGCTTGCTTGTTTTACATGGACTATCAGAAAGAAGGGGGAACAATTAACCTAGAGCCATGTCTTACACATTCATCAACTTTGGAACCTACTCTGGCGCCTGTTTCTGTAGAGCGCACAATGACTACTAGAGCTGCAGCTTCGGTAATCATGCAGAATTCATGCTTTGTTTTGCAATACCTGAATTTACATTTTAACATAACATGCTACTTTGTTCTATTTGGAAAGAAAAAAAGAATATTTGGTTCCTTCATATGCTATTCCAGTGTTTAAGATTTTTTATATGAAAACTCAATTTTTTTTCTTCGCTGCGGCAAAAGGCTGACAAAGATACTATCCAGGTAATCCTTCACTAGAAGACTTTAGGTAGTTACGAGCCTCATGTGTTAACTTTGCTGCTTTACTGATCTCTTCATGAAACCTGTTTGTCGTTTGCATTTTTACCAGTAAAAAATCTAAAAGATTTGATGAAGATCTTGTGACACGGTAATCAATGATTTTTCTTTTTTGGTGTGCACGTGTGTGTTTTTTTTTTTTGGGGCGGGTGGCGGGTTTGTTTGTCTGTGAGTGGGTGTTGGGGGACCAGAAATGAAGCTCTGGATAGAACCAATATCTCTCCTTTTCCTCTCTACTGTTATTGAAGTTATTGTGCTGGTCGATACTGGCCATTTTACGTGTAAAGTGATGAAGTCTCATGTTGGTATTTGTCTCATTACTATTCCCAGTAGTTATGCATGTATACTTTTGCCCGTTGTTTCAATTCCTTGTACTGCAGGTGATAGAGTTACTTTGATGAATTATACACGTCCTAGTGTTTGCAATTCCCCAGTGATTCTTCTACCTGTTATGTTCTTTGGTCTATTTGTTTGGGTTCTGACAGTGTTGGAACTCTTTTTCTTCCTGTGTGGTTTTAAGTATGCCTGATTTCCCTTCTTTTTGTCCGATTTTGTAGAATGCATTGAGACAACAAAGATTTGTACGTGAAGTCACTATACAATTCAACTTGTGCTGTGAACCATGGTGTGCAATATTTTTTTACAGATTGACTCCTGTCTATTATTTGCAATGTTACTTGTTTTTCTTCTTCCATTTAGCAATCATACTGGAATTGAGTGATACACAACAACTTAGTTCTTATTTTTACCCTTTTTTGTTATTTTTTTCTTTCTAATGAAAGCACATCCCCTGTTTTCTCTGAATATGAGCCATCAATTTTCTCTAGATTGTCAAAATTTCTATAGTTTTCTGCAAGAGCTTCTTTGCAAGTCAGATGATGCTGCAATTTTTGTATTTGAGCTACTTCCATTTGTTCATCTGTCTTGAGTTTTAATCCTTCACTTTACTATTGTGATATGATTTAGAGTTTCAGCGGAACTCATTTTCACCAGTTTGTTTTGTTGGTTTCATTGATCTTGTACAGCTTTCACCGCTTAGTTTCTTTAATGGAGTCTGTTCTCTTGTTCTTTTAGGCTCAAATACAGTATTAGTGTGGTTGCGGACAAAGGGTTGAAGAAGGCCAACTACACTTCATCTCGCTTGAAGAAGGGAGCAGTTCTGTATTTAGAAACCCATAGTCGCAGGTGAGGAACTGTGTTCGTAAAATAGTTGCAGGTACTGAAACATACGTTATTGATTCATCTTTTTAGTCCACAACACTGAAGTGCACAATATCTCGTTAGAATGTTGTAGGTATAGATGATTCTATTGTTCAGTTGTCACCAGGATATCAATGAACAAACTATCAGCTTTCTATTGTGTAGGATTTAACTCCTAATATATGTAAGTAGATTTTAAATGGAGCAGTACTGGGGAATGTTGCAATCGAAAAGTACCTTGTCTTCAAAGGCTATATTATTGGGCCAAACACATGTATAATTTATTTTCTCTGCAATCTGAGGATATAACTTAACTGTTTATCCAAAAAAAAGAAAAAGAAACAAAACTTAATTAACTGAGATGTCAATTACTCCAAAGATCGCTGGGGTTTCACTTGGACATGATTGAAATTGTCTATAAATGTTGGGGTTTCACATGGCTTCTTAATGACTTTTTGTGCATTCCAGTCTTCCTTTTCACCAAGATAGGACCACTGCATCTAATAAGTATATGCTATATGCTTCTAGAATATGGAACCCTGAGCCAGGATTAATGTGTAATATGGTATTTTTTCTCTTTGATTTTGGAAATATAGGTATGAGCTTTGCTTTAATGGGGAGAAGATGGTCAAGACTAGCACTCTCTCACTTTCACATGAGGCCGAATTAGATAAATCTCATAATTGCTCACAGAATACAAATGGTGAGAGAGCGGCGGTGGAATGTGAAAATGCTGCGACAGATGTATTTCGCTGGTCTCAGTGTAAGAAGCCTCTTCCACAGAGAATGATGAAAACCATTGGGATACCTTTACCTGCTGAACATGTCAAGGTAATGCAGCGCTGCCTCTCAGACTATATTCTACTTAGGATGTAGGATGTTATCTTCAATTTGAACAAACTTGTGACTATTTCCGCACATCAATTAAGCATTCTTACCATTTTAACTTAAAATATTCGAGTGGACTAGCATATTGGGAACGGAATGGACCCACTTTTTGAACAATCATTATTGAGATATTTGTATTTCTTCCATGATTTGCATGGTGATCATTCAGCATTTTGTTTCTCATGTACTGTGAGTTTCAACTTCCGTGATATCTGTTGAAAGTCTGTTTGAAAAGTCTTCATCTTTTCCTTGTTTCAGGATCATGTAGCTGAGGTTGAGTGAAATTTTTGGATGTGTAGGCTAGTGGGTGGATGCATGCGAGAATATGTTTATTGGGGTTGGGGGTTAGGCTGAATTTGTGAAATTATGTGCGGAAACCAATGAGGAAGTGCACGAGTTGTGTATGAACCATTGTGTGAAATACTTAATATCGTGGTAGCATGGGTTATATTGCTTGATGTAGATAGAATTGCACACCGGATAGTGAAATACTCTCTTATCAAATGTTAAGTATACAACCCAATACTGTGACGCCAAAGGTACAGTCATCCTTTTCTACCGCTGTTCTATTGCCCGGGTGGTGCCATCGAGTTATGAAATTGATTTTGGTGTTTGTTTAAATTATTGGGCAGGTTTTGGAGGATAACCTAGAATGGGAGGACATTCGTTGGTCATCGACCAGTGTGTTTATCAATGGAAAGGAATATGCGCTTGCTCGTGCACATTTTCTGTCCCTGCATTAAGCGTCGCGTCAATAAGCATCCTCAGCTTTGCATGTTTCAGAGGCAATTACATGATCTTGTGAAATCATCTGTGGCGAGTTTAATTACGTAGTCAATGTCTGTATGCTCTGTTGATAATCTTTGTAAGACTAGTATAATTGTTAGTCTTTCACCCTGATGTCTCTTGCACCGTCAATCAATTGGTCTTTTTGTTGCTTGGTTGTTTCAATGGTTTATCTATACTCCCTGATTTGGAGAAAATTGTTGGGGCATTAGTCCAGTCCATTTGTTATTGGACATTTTGTAAGTGATAGACCAATCACTTATTTTGTGAGACCCAAATGGTTTGGGCATTTGGGAGTTTTTCTCTTAGAAGCCTTATAAGGCTGTTTTGCTGGCCAAAAATAAGAGGGACTGTAGAACATCTGAGAGTGAGTTGGAAAAACAGAGAGAGAGAATTTCGCGCAGGTGCAGATTTTCTGGGCAGCCTTCGCTTCTTTGACGATCGCCGGAGATCCAACCGTTGGATTTTGCTGAAATTTGGACAGCATCTTCGGAACACACAGGGCTACATTCTGACCGTTCAGAATTTCAATCCGAGCCCTGGATCGGTTTTAATCGCTGCTGGTGTCAGACGAAATTTTGGTGAAATTTCTGCAATTTTGTTTTCTCTCAATTGTTGTCTCTTATGTATGTTGTTGTTGGTGGGCTGTAATATCCTTGTAGACTGATTTGGGTGTTTTTACCCTCAATTTGCATAATAAGAGAAGAAGAAGGGTGGACTCCTTACAAGTCCCGTGGTTTTTTATCCTTCACATTGAAGGGGTTTTTCCACGTATAAATCTCTTGTGTTGTTTGAAGCTTTATCTTGGATAATTTGCTTGAGGTTTTGGTGTGTGATTGATATTTGCTTGGTGAATCAATTGTGGTGAATTGATAGAGCATTTTGGTTGGTTGTCTTGGAGTTGATCCTTGTAGGTGTTGTATCCTACTTGTTGCTTCTTCCCTACAACTGGTATCAGAGCATTTGGTTAAACCATAGATATGGAATCTGGAAATCATTCTATGGTTAAATTGACATCAACCAATTATTCCATTTGGCGTCCAATGATGGAAGATTTGCTATACTGTAAAGATTTGTTTGACCCAATTGATGTGGATAAAACCAAGAAAGATGACATGCCCACTAAACCCGAGAAGATGTCAGATAAAGAATGGGAAAAGCTAAAGGGAAAGACATTGGGAACAATTAGACAGTGGATTGACATTAGCATATTCAATCATGTGTCCCAAGAGAATGAGCCACTTGAGTTGTGGAGAAAATTGGAGGGTCTTTATGAAAGAAAGACTGCTCACAACAAGGCCTCATTGATTAAGAGACTTGTTAATCTCAAGTTGAAGCCAGGGAAGTCAGTTTCTGAGCATCTAAGTGACTTTCAAGATATCATTAACAAGTTGACTGTGATGAAGATTGTTCTTGATGATGAGTTGCAGGCTTTATTCCTATTGAGTTCTCTGCCGGACAGTTGGGAAACCTTGGTTGTGTCCATCAGCAACTCAGCTCCAGATGGTACGCTTTCATTGGATGTCATTAAAGAGAGCATGTTCAATGAAGAGCTTAGAAGAAAGGATATGGGTGTTGATATTTCACAGGCACTTGTGGTAGAGAATAGAGGAAGAAGCAAGAGTAGATGTCCCAAGGGGCGTGGCAAGTCAAAGTACAGGTTCAAGTCCAAAGATGGGAGAGAACCCACGATATGTCACTATTGTAGCAAGGCTGGTCATATTCAAAAGTTTTGCTATAAGTTGAAAAGAGATCAACAAAAGAAGAAAAGTGATCATTTCAAAGAGGGTGAGGACAAGAATACAGCTGCGACAGCTTCTACTTCAGATAATTCTGTTTCTTTGATTTGTACTACTGGTGATTGTTGTCATGTTGACAATTCCGATTCTGAATGGCTTGTTGATACTGGGGCTTCTTATCATTGTGTTCCTGTTAAGGAGTATTTTATTGACTACCGAGCTGGAGATTTTGGTAGTGTGAAGATGGGAAACCAGAGTTCAGCTAGTATTGTTGGAATTGGAGATATTCGAGTACAAACCAGTGTTGGGTGCTATTTGACATTGAGAGATGTTCGCCACATTCCAGATTTACGCCTCAATTTATTGTCTGCTAATGTACTTGATCAAGAAGGTTACAAGCACACTTTTGGTGAGGGTAAATGGAAATTGTCTAAGGGTTCATTGACTGTTGCTCGTGGCAAACTCTGCTGCACCTTGTATAAGACACACTTGAAAGTGTGTACTAGTGAGTTGAATGCTGTTGAGGAGAAAACTTCACCTAACTTATGGCACCGAAGATTGGGACATGTCAGTGAGAAGGGTATAAAGTTGCTGGCTGGTAAGTCTCTTATTCCTGTTGATGTTACCATTTCTCTTGACCCTTGTGATCATTGCTTAGCAGGAAAGCAACATAGAGTTTCTTTTCCGAGGAGATCCACAAGAAAGAAACTGAAGCTAGAGTTGGTCTACTCTGATATATGTGGTCCTATTGAGGTGGAATCACTTGGTGGTAACAAATACTTTGTTACTTTTATTGATGATGCTACTCGGAGAACTTGGGTTTATATGATGAAAAATAAAAGCGAGGTGTTTGGTATCTTCCAGAAGTTTCATGCCATGGTAGAAAGGGAGTCAGATTGCAAATTGAAGCGTCTCCGAACTGATAATGGAGGTGAATACACTTCAAATGAGTTTAAAGCATATTGCTCAAGATATGGCATTCGGCATGAAAGAACAGAACCTGGTACCCCACAACACAATGGTGTTGCCGAGAGGATGAACAGAACTATTGTTGAAAAAGTGATATGTATGCTTAGGATGTCCAATCTTCCTAAGTCATTTTAGGGAGAAGCAGTTGGAACCGCTGTGTACTTGATAAATAGAGCAACATCAGTTCCTTTGGAGTTTGAGATTCCTGAGAGGGTTTGGTTCGAGAAAGATCCCTCTTATTCTCATTTGAGAGTGTTTGGATGCAAGGCTTTTATGCATGCGCCGAAGGAACAGAGATTGAAGCTTGATTTCAAGACTTCTCCTTGTGTGTTTGTTGGATATGGTGATGAAGAGTTTGGTTACAGACTTTATGATCCAGCAAAGCAAAAAGTTGTGAGGAGTAGAGATGTTGTCTTTTATGAGCACGAGATGGGTTTTCATCTCTTAGGTGCTGGTAAGACTTATTCTACTGATTTCTCTCATGATGCTATTGATATGTCTCCTATTTCTGTTCCAGATGATCAACAAACAGGTGATGCTCCCGAGGATGGTCATGACACCATTCATGAACATGACCATATTGAAGAGGTACAATCAGAAGTTGTTGTACCACAACCTGAAAATGAAGATGTAGATGTTGAACATGGAGAGTCTTCTAATCAGGGGGAGCAATTCAGTCCACAGGTGGAAGAGCAAACAGTTAGAAAGTCAACCCGAGTTCGACAACCTTCAAGACTTTAGCCTAGTTCAGATTATATCCTAATCACAGATGAGGGGGAGCCTGAGAGCCTTCAAGAGGTGTTGTCACATCCAGACAAAGACCATTGGTTTAAGGCTATGCAAGAGGAGATGGATTCTTTAAAGAAGAATGAAACCTATGACTTGGTGAAGCGTCCAACAGAGAAGAAAATCTTGAAGAACAGGTGGTTGTTTAAGAATAAGAAAGATGGTCACAAGCTAGTGAGACGGAAGGCAAGACTAGTGGTGAAGGGATGCCACCAGAAGAAAGGCATCGACTTTGATGAGATTTTTGCACCAGTGGTGAAGATGACTTCCATTCGTATAATTTTGGGACTAGCTGCCAGTTTGGATCTTGAATTTGAACAACTTGATGTAAAAACTGCTTTTTTACATGGTGATTTACATGAGGAGATTTACATGGAGCAGCCAGAAGGATTTGAAGTCAAAGGTAAGGAGAATTTTGTTTGCAAGTTGAAAAAGAGTCTCTATGGACTCAAGCAGGCACCAAGGCAGTGGTACCGCAAGTTTGATTCCTTTATGAGTACTAATGGATACAAGCGGACTTCTGCAGATCCTTGTGTTTATTTTAGAAAGTTCTCTGAAGATAACTTCATTATCCTTTGCTTATATGTTGATGATATGCTGATAGTGGGACAAGATGTTGAGATGATTCGCAGGTTGAAAGAGGACTTGTCAAAGTCCTTTGATATGAAAGATTTGGGTCCTGCAAAGCAAATTCTTGGCATTGAAATTGTTCGTGATAGAAAAGCTGGTAAGTTTTGGCTGTCACAAGAGAAGTATATTGAACGGGTGCTTGAAAGGTTCAATATGAAGAATGCCAAGCCAGTTAATACACCACTTGCAGGTCATTTCAAGTTGAGCAAGCGGTGTTGTCCTACTACCGAGAAAGAGAAGGAAAGTATGTCACATATTCCTTACTCCTCTGCTGTTGGTTCATTGATGTATGCTATGGTGTGTACAAGACCGGATATAGCACATGCTGTTGGATTGGTTAGCAGATTCTTGGCTAATCCAGGCAAGGTTCACTGGGAAGCTGTAAAGTGGATCTTGAGATATTTGCATGGCACCTCAAAATTGAGTTTGTGTTTTGGAGGTGGTGAGCCTATTCTTGAGGGATTTACAGATGCTGACATGGCTGGTGATCTTGATAACAGAAGGTCTACCTCAGGTTACTTGTTCAAATTTGCAGGGGGAGCCATTTCATGGCAATCCAAGCTACAGAAGTGTGTAGCATTGTCTACAACCGAGGCAGAGTATATAGCAGCTGTGGAAGCATGCAAAGAAATGCTTTGGTTGAAACGTTTCTTTCAAGAGTTGGGTTTGAATCAAACGGAGTATGTTGTGTTTTGTGATAGTCAAAGTGCTATGGATTTGAGCAAAAACAGCATGTATCATGCCCGTACGAAGCATATTGATGTAAGATATCATTGGTTGCGTGATGTCATTGAAGAGCAACTAATGAAGTTGAAGAAGATTCACACCAATAAGAATGGTGCTGATATGTTGACAAAGGTAGTTACTGGAAGCAAGCTTGAATTTTGTTCCAAGCTTGCAGGTATGTCCCTTTGATGAGCTTTGCATATGATCTTCCCCAAATTGGACTGGAGGGGGAGATTGTTGGGGCATTAGTCCAGTCCATTTGTTATTGGACATTTTGTAAGTGATAGACCAATCACTTATTTTGTGAGACCCAAATGGTTTGGGCATTTGGGAGTTTTTCTCTTAGAAGCCTTATAAGGCTGTTTTGCTGGCCAAAAATAAGAGGGACTGTAGAACATCTGAGAGTGAGTTGGAAAAACAGAGAGAGAGAATTTCGCGCAGGTGCAGATTTTCTGGGCAGCCTTCGCTTATTTGACGATCGCCGGAGATCCAACCGTTGGATTTTGCTGAAATTTGGACAGCATCTTCGGAACACACAGGGCTACATTCTGACCGTTCAGAATTTCAATCCGAGCCCTGGATCGGTTTTAATCGCTGCTGGTGTCAGACGAAATTTTGGTGAAATTTCTGCAATTTTGTTTTCTCTCAATTATTGTCTCTTATGTATGTTGTTGTTGGTGGGCTGTAATATCCTTGTAGACTGATTTGGGTGTTTTTACCCTCAATTTGCATAATAAGAGAAGAAGAAGGATGGACTCCTTACAAGTCCCGTGGTTTTTTATCCTTCACATTGAAGGGGTTTTTCCACGTATAAATCTCTTGTGTTGTTTGAAGCTTTATCTTGGATAATTTGCTTGAGGTTTTGGTGTGTGATTGATATTTGCTTGGTGAATCAATTGTGGTGAATTGATAGAGCATTTTGGTTGGTTGTCTTGGAGTTGATCCTTGTAGGTGTTGTATCCTACTTGTTGCTTCTTCCCTACAAAAATGAGATCGGTTAGTCTCATATTTGACTTTTATGACTGTACATTTCTACGTCTGTTAATAACCACAGAACGACCACGAACTAGTGTTAAGGGGATCGCTTTGGCTTCGTTTTGGTTAGGGACGGCAAAAATTGAGTTGGAATTTCTTTTCTTTTTTTGATTTTTGGGTTTATGTCGCTGGTGAATTATTTTAGGCATTCTACACATATATATATATATATGCACACATATATACATGTATATTGGTGCGCGCACACACATATATATTTACACATATATAAATACACACACACACACACACACACATATATATATATATATATATATATATATATTGTTACGAAAAGTTTTGGTGAAATGCCACCTCGTGGGAGTCACTGATCACTAATATTCCTTCGCGGGAGCAACTACTCATATATTTTTTTAGGAGTAGATAATATTTTTGTGACATATTAATATATTAAATTATTAATATGTTTTTTAAAAAAGCTGATAATATTTTTGTGACATACTAATATATATATATACATATATATATATATATTTGATTATTAATATATTTTTTCTGGAAAGCACATAATATTTTTATTCATTGCCATAAAATATGATCTGTTGGATTTATGGAAATAATGTCATCACTTGTAAAAAAAAGTTACTTTTGTTGTATGGTAAAAAATATAAGAAAGAGAAAAGTCGAGATAAAAGTTAAATTACAAAATATGCACTCAAAATGATTGTTTTCACAAAAATCATAGTTTCTAATAGACTTGTGACTACCTTTATCTTTTTATGTTTTATTTTATATCGTCACTTCAACTACAAAGCTCTAGAACTAACTTTTTTGTGAAGATCAAGTAATGACAGAGCAACACTTCTATTTATTTTGAATTTCCCTTCGTGGAACATAAACCGAAAAAATCAAAACCAAACCAATCAAATGGACCGGTCAAACATTTTATGGACTGGTTCAACCTAGTTTTGGTTTTGATAGTTTGGATTTATGACATGTCCAAAAATCGATCCGACCAGAGAGTAAAGCCCTAATGTTTTCCACTTGTATGCATTTGCTAATTTTGGATCCTCAGTCTTAATTCAATTTTATTTCCTTTAGCGAAGTTACGTGTGAACAACACCTATATTTTGGTCATGTGAGCTTCATTAATCGGTGTAGTTCCCTGCAAAATGAGTTCCACACCCAATAAAAGATCAAATGGAGAAGGTGGAACGGGAGGCGGGGGTCATGCTCACTTGTCTGCTAAGTACCAAAATGAAGATTCCGCCTCATGTCCTGGTAGTGGTGCTAAAATGACGTCAGTTTCCAGTGACGCCCATGTTCCTTATGAGGCAGGGCAGGATTCTCGATTGCCTAGGTTTCCTCGCACTGAGTCTCGCGATGCAGATAGAAGATTGACTTTGCTTCCAGTTTTCCGAATGTGCTCATCTTCAAACCCTTCCAATCCTGATCACCTTGTGGGGCCTGAGAGAAGGTCGGATTCTCGGGATTCTAAAGATTTCAACAGGGACTCTAAGTTTGAGCACCGTGAGTCCAGGGTTGAATCAAGGGACTTGTACCAAGGGAGTAAAGCCGCAGATGTGAAGTTTGAGAATAGAGTTGAAGACAGCAAGGATAGCAGAGATGGTTGTTTTGAACATAAAGGTGATTTGAGGACAGATAAGGATCCTTATGCCGGGGCTGCTAGTCACTCAAGCTGGAAAGATCTGAATGAACAACTCAGGGAAAAACATTACAGTGATGCTTCCAATGGCAATATTGACCCGTGGCACCCGTCAATATCCAACCTGCATGTGTCAGTTGAGGGAGAAAAGGATACCTCTCACATTCAGAAGGATTACATTGAAGCCCGTGAGGCTGTTGGAGAGAATAAAGTGGATGTGAGAGGTGATGACAAGTTTAAGGATAAAGATAGGAAAAGGAAAGAGGCTAAGCATCGGGAATGGGGGGAAGGGGATAAAGATAAAAATGACCGCCGGTGGGACAAAGATAAAAGTGACCGCCGGTATGATGGTGATAACAAAGACATAATTAAGGATGAAAGAGAAACTGAGGGGTGGGAGAAGGAGAGGAAGGACCTCTCTAAGGGCAAGGAAAAAACTAAAGATAGAGACAAAGACTACGTAAAGAGAGAAGCTGGGATTGGAGCTGAAAAGGGCAGCTTCCTCTGTGACAAGGATCTACCTGATATTCCAGGAAGAGGGGCTCAATTGGGGAACTCAGTCACAGAAATAAAGAAGTTTAAAGATGGTGATGGTTGGAGAATTGGTGATAAGGATCCCGGAGACAGAAAAAAAGATAGATATATAGATGCAGAAGGAGAAAGAATTGACAAGCGCAATGGACATCACGATAAGAAATCAGATGAAGGTGGTGCAGATGCTGAAGGCAGTGCAGAAAAAGGGAGCCAACAGCGTAAAAAAACGCTTAGACCAAGGGGCAGCCCTCAGCATACAAACCACGATCATGCTTTTATGTCTCGTACCCATGGCAATGAAGGGTATGGTTCTCTATTTAGTGTGTTTGCTAGTCTTTGTTGCTTGAATCTTTAGTTTTTAAATGGACCAGAACAGTTTTGTGCTTTGAGCCACGTGTATTAGCACCCCATACATATATTCGTTTGGCATTTTAATTTGACATCCTTACGTTACTGTTCTTCTGTTCTTTTCAGCTTGTATGTTTTTCCTTAAAAAACTGAATCATAACATTGGTGTTCAAAGAAACAATACGTCTTCTTGGGTTAATATTTTGGATTTGCTATCATCTAAGCAGGAGTTAAATCTAATGCGACAGTCAGTATTCCCATTTAATGTCAATAAAATATTGGTTGGTCTTTTGTGTTTCTTTGACAGTTTTTTAATTAATCTGTTTTGTTGGATGTTCACGAAGAGGCCGTTTATTGACAGTGGTCACCTGTGTATGCAGACATTTGGTTGGATATGTTCTCTTGTTTGCTGAATACCTTTTCATGCCATTTATTCATATTGGAGACGGTTAAATTACCATCTCGTCTAAAAGCTTAAGCTTGTACAAGAAAAAATAATTTATACATTTGTAATTATAGCCTTCAATATGCCCTTTCACATATGGATTCATATTGTAGAAGATTCAATTATCATGTAATCTATAATCTAAAATCTTAAGCTTGTAGATAGAATATTAATGGATACGTATATAGACTTTAACACGCCCCTCACATGTGGACATGCGACACGATGGTATGGAATAAATTGAAGTAAGCAAGATTTACTCAACAAGAACAATTTATCTTCATTCAAAGTAATGTGCTTCCGCTCCTTTACAAAATACAGAATGTTAACCTTAAATAGACCTAAAAACAACCCAAAAGCAACGGCTATAAACAACAGAATAAAAAACTCTTGTTACCATTACAAGACTAACTGCTACAACCATAAGACTACAACTATCATAATTTACTATTATTTCAACATTCCCCCTCAAGCTTGGTGTATATATTAATACAACCAAGCTTGCTAAGTAAATTTTGAAAAATCTTAATGGTGACAGGCTTTGTCCATATGTCAGCAATTTGCAACACTGAAGGAATATGCTGGATCTTTATAATCTGATCTTCAATTTTCTCCTGGATGAAATGCCTATCAATTTCAACGTGTTTGAACTTATCATGCTGAATAGGGTTCTCAATCATGTGAATGGCTGAAATGTTATCACAATAAAGTTGAATTGGATTCTCTATTTTGAACCCCAAATCCTTCACAACTCTATTAATCCACAATCCTTCACAAATGCCCAATGCTAATGCTCTTAGCTCTGCCTCAGCACTACTTCTTGATACAACCGACTGTTTCTTACTCCGCCAGGTGACTAGATTACCCCATAAAAAGGTTCCATATCCAGTAGTCGAACGCATGTCCGAAGAAGAACCCCAATCAGCATCCGTATAAACAGTAAGACCCCTATCTTCAGTTTTTCTGAAAAACATGCCTTGCCCAGGAGCATTCTTCAAGTACCTAAGTATTCTCATAGCAGCTTTAAGATGAAAATTAGTAGGATTATGCATGAATTGACTAACATAACTAACAGCATAACAAATATCAGGTCTTGTATGTGATAAATAAATTAATTTTCCGACAAGTCTTTGATAGCCTAGTTTGTCAGTTGTATCCGTACCTGTATTAATAGTTGATTTTGAGCATGCATCAACAGGAGTAATAGCAGGTTTACATCCTAGCATTCCAGTTTCAGTAAGTAGGTCAATGACATATTTTCATTGAGATATACAAATACCTTTAGTAGTCCTCCCTACTTCTATACCTAAGAAGTATTTAAGATGTCCTAAATCCTTTAATTCAAATGTTGAAGCTAACAGTTTCTTAATTTCATCAATTCCACAGTTATCACTACCAGTTAGGATAATGTGATCAACATAGACAATCAAAACAATAATTCTTTCAGTTCCTAAACCTTTTACAAATAAAGTATGATCACTATGAGTTTGAACAAATCCATAACTAACAACCATATTGGTAAACTTCCTAAACCATTCTCTAGGAGACTGTTTAAGACCATAGAGAGATTTCATCAGTTTACATACCTTATTCCTGTTATTAGAATTACCAAAACCAGGAGGAATATCCATAAACACATCTTCATTGAGATCCCCATTTAAGAAAGCATTCTTGATATCCAATTGAATCATTTTCCAGTCAAGATTCACAGCAATAGTAAAGATAATTCTAATAGTATTAAGCTTAGCAACAGGAGCAAAAGTTTCTAAAAAATCAATACCATGAGTTTGAGTAAAACCCTTTGCAACTAGACATGCTTTATACCTACTCACTGACCTGTCCAAATTATATTTAATAGAGAACACCCATTTACAACCAACTGTTTTCATATTCTTTTGTTTATCAACTAAGATCCAAGTCTTATTCTTCAATAAAGCATTCATTTCATCAGTAACTGCAGAACACCATAATGGATTGTTTAGTGCGTCTTGAATATTATTGGGTAGTTTGTGTGAATCCAGGGGTGTTTAGTACACTCCCTTACCCCTTTACGAACTGCAATTGGTCTATCATCTACATGAGGTAGCTTTTCACTTGTATTTTGATAAGTAAATAGCTCATCAGAACTTGAGTTCTTAACTGTTAGTTCCTACATATTCTGATGTGTTCCTTGCTGCTATTGACTGTCAGTGGGATAAACATCTGCAACAGAGTCTATCTGTTCCACACCTGCTGGACTATGCCTTCGTCTTTGATATACCTTTGTGATAGGCTGTGTGTAGATGTGTTGTTGGTTCCACTGTTGTCCTTGAGTTTGATCCTTAGTCCCTGTAACAGTGTCTATAGGCCCCTGTACTACTAATATTGGACACTCAGGTATGTGATTAGTACTAGTTGAGACATCAATAATGCTCCAGAAATCATAGTGCTCAGAATGATAATTAACATCAGTTAGTTTATTATAAAATGCATTACTCTCATCAATCTTAACATTTAAAGTAGTATAAATCCTTTTAGACTGAGGATCAAAACAGTTATATCCTTTTTGGGAGTTAGAATAGCCAATAAAAATACACTTAACAGCTATATTTTCTAATTTTCCTCTCATACATGCAGGTAAATATACAAACGCAGTACTACCAAAAATCTTAATAGGTAATGTAGATATCAGATGAGAAGATGGATAACATTGTTTAAGAACATCAATCGGTGATTGAAAGGATAATACTCTAGAGGGTAGCCTGTTAATTAGATAAGTAGCCGTAAGAACAGCTTCACCCCAATAAAATTTGGGTACATGCTTGGTAAACATAATAGCTCTTGTAACTTCTAACAAATGCCTAATCTTCCTCTCTGCCACCCCATTTTGTTGGGGTGTATATGTACATGCTGTTTGATGATGAATACCTACACTGACAAGAAAACTCTGAACTCCTTTGTCTAAATACTCAAGACAATTATCAGATCTTAGAGTTTTAGTAGTTGTATTAAACTGGTTCTGAACAAATATGATGAAATTCTTAATCAAATTTCCTGCTTCAGACTTGTGTTTCATGAGAAACACCCATGTAATTCTTGTATGATCATCAACAAAGGAAATAAACCATCGAGCACCATTGATATTACTTACCCTTGACGGACCCCAAATGTCTGAATGTATTAAATTAAATGCCTGAGAAGGAACATACAATTTAGGCGGATAAACAGCCCTAGCTTGTTTGGCTAGTTCACAAAATTCACAATTAATGCATGTTGGATCAATATTCTGAAATAACGTGGGCATAATTTTCCTTAGATACAAAAACTAGGATGACCTAGTCTATTATGCCATAACAAAATATTATGCTTAGAGTGATTATTAGAAGGACCTTCAGAGATAGAAGCTCCTTCAGATACACCCTCAGCAATCCTAGCAGAACTAGCCACACTGCACACATTTCTGGGCCCTAATTCAGATTCCAAAATATAGAGGCCTTTGTGCACCCTAGCATTGCCAATCCTCTCCCCAAAGATGTCCCCTGAAATTGAACCCCAGTGGGTGAAAAAGATGCAATGCACATATTATCCATAGTAAATTTGCGTACTGATATCAGATTAAAACTCAAATTAGGGATATATAAAACATTAAGTAGTTTAATATCATTACTAAGCATCACATCACCCTTTCCTAAAATGAGAACTCTAAATCCAGTTGCAACCTAAACATACTTAGGTGTAGGAAAGCCCTTGTAATTAGTAATCAGTGCATATTGGTAGGTCATATGATCAGATGCCCCAGAATCAATAATCCAAGTTGTTAGATTAGATGAAACACAATTACCTACATTACCTGCTTGAGCCACAGTAGCTACTGAGATGGCATGGTTGGTTGTCTCAGATTGAATAGATCCTTTTTCAGATTGTTGATGTCCAAGCATTTTGAACAAAGCGTCAAGTTGTTGCTGAACAGGAGGGTTGGTTCCATTTCCTTGTTCATTCTGTAGTTAATTGTTCATCTGATTCACCATATTAACCATTGATCCCTGAGGTGTATTTCCTTTCCAGTTATGAGTTGCTGGTGGTTTCCAGTTGGAAGTATTAATATTACTGTTATTCCTCCAGTTTTGATTGTGCCTCCAGTTATTCCCAAATGACCTGGAAGCTGGCCTTTGAACTTTGGCATCCGGTCTACTATAACAGTTATCATATGAAGGGCTTGGACGATTACAAAACTTACAGTATGATTTTCCTCCCTGAAATTTTCCTCCTTGAGACGACTCCTTATATGCAGACATAGCAATTTGATGATCTGATGTATTTTGCATGACCAATGCTGACCCAGATCCATCATTGGTAACATGTGAACCCCCCATCATAACCTTAATTCTAGACTCCTCTAGTCTAACTTCAGAGAATACAGCATTCAAGGATGGAAATGGTTTCATTCCTAATAGCCTACTTCTTGCGGTATCAAAATCCTTATGCAAACCTTGAAGAAACCTAAACACCCTTTTAGTTTCAATAAACTTTTTGAATGCTAATGCATCAGCTGGTAACCCCCAATTGTGAGTCTCATAAGTGTCTATTTGTTGCCAAAGTAGGGTAAGTTGCGAATAGTAAGTACTTACAGATGAATCTCCTTGCTTAATCTCAGCTACCTGAGACTCTAACTCATAGATCTCTGCTACATTATCAGTTTTGGAGTATAACTCCTTAGCAGCTTTCCATATATCTGCTGCAGTTGTATAGAGAATAAAGTTATTACCAATTTCTGGGGTCATGAGCTTATTAACCAGGACATTATCATCGCATTTTCGGTTTTCCACTGTCTGAACAGTGGATCTGTTGAAGAAGGGATTTGCATGTGCCCATAAAGATAATCATCTTTTCCCCATCCCATTATAAACATTTCCACGGCCTTGCTCCAGGATAGGTAGTTATGGCTAGTTAGTTTGAGGTTTGTAACCATGACAGAATTACCATCGAAGATGTTAGATGAAGAAACTGGAGCAGAAGGAGGAAGTGAAGGTCCAGCAGTAATTTCAGATCCTTCAGTCCTACGGGGATGAGAAGTAGGTGTAAATGTACCAGACATAGTGCTTGGATGTTTTCTCTTGATAAAGTGTTAAAGGTGTGATGAAGAGAAAAACGAACAAGCAGAATGAGCAGAATGAGACAAACGAGCAAGAACAATGAGCAACCAGATATTTTCAATTTTTGTGAGAAGTGTATAGAAGAAACTTCGGAGCCAAGCGTACAGAGGAAGCTTGTTTTGGAGTTAGTGGAATACTCGCGTCAAGCATGCAAGAAGACACAACCCACTTCTTTTTCTAAAAGCAATACGTGGGTTTTACAAGTTACCCCACTTGTCTGAAAAACATTTAAAAAATGTCCACTAAACTCTTTGGGTCTTTCCCGAACCCCAATTAAAAAACAATTTCTCAAACTCAGCAATTCTTTCACTTTCAAACTCGTCACACCGTCTTCTTCCTCTACACTTTTAACAGAAGCAGAGCATCTATATGCAGATACACAGAGATATCGCTTGGACAGATTCTTTAGTGCTCTTTGTGATCATATAACTATTTTAATAGAAAAATGAGCCTTAGCTCTGATACCATATGGAATAAATTGAAGTAAGCAAGATTTACTCAACAAGAACAATTTATCTTCATTTAAAGTAATGTGCTTCCGCTCCTTTACAAAATACAGAATGTTAACCTTAAATAGACCTAAAAACAACCCAAAAGCAACGGCTATAAACAACAGAATAAAAAACTCTTGTTACCGTTACAAGACTAACGTCTACAACCATAAGACTACAACTATCATAATTTACTATTATTTCAACAGATGGTGGTAGCAGTAAAGTTACGGGTAACATGTTAAGTTATCATCTCATCTAAAAGCTTAACCTTGTAGCGAGAATAGTAATTTATACTTTTGTACACTATAACAAGAAACATAAATGAACATATTGGAAAGATGTCATATTAATGTACATAAATGTGACATCTAAGACAAGAAGGATCTACATTAAGTGTGACATCTAAGAAAGAAAGATGAATGACATAATGGAAAGATGCCATGTTAATATTCTTGGACAACTTATATGTAATATGACTTGTTCATATTCATTCCTAAGTTGGAACAACTTGTGATTGTGATAAAGAAGTATAGAATGTACCGTACTCGTGGATGTTGAATGTGTTGTTCTACTACTGGATTGCCTTCTAGGTACAGAAGGATCTCCTTCACGTGCCTGATGCAGAAGCGAACTGATGAAGAGTTTTGACTTTGACAGTTTATTATTCTTTTTATCTTTGGTATTACTTAAAATGATTGCACATGTGAACACTCATTTTCTCTTTCCTCTTTCTCCGTCTACCACCGCTTCTCTCTCATTTCCTACTCTATTTCTTGCACTTTTCTTCTATAATCAGCTCATATTGAAAGGGTTCAAGCTATTAAGCTCAAGACCGCAGCCTATTTGGCCTCGAGCCGCCGCGAACTACGGGCAGAGTAAACAAAACTCGGTATTCTCCCTCCAAAACTTCCAGATCCTTTGATTCCAGGCCATTTTGGCTACATGCACTTTGGTTCGTGCCAAATTGTCTTAGATAAGTCTGTTCAAGTCTGCTTTTAACCTAGAAGAGTAATCTATCCTTAAATCTTACAATTACGAAGTCGATAAAGGTGAGAGGTTTGTTGCAATTGCTCTGCAAGCGGTAGATGAGTACTGAAACTACTTGGACGAGCAAAGTGAGGAAAGTTTTATTCACTTTTCCATTACATCAAAAATGTTATGTTACAATACAAATCTTATACAACAATTGTTTTCCTACACACTAACTAAGAGATATCCTCATAATTGCATCATAAAGCACCATAAAGTGCTGAGAATCTTCTAAGGGCCTGTCTATAACCGGAAAAATAACAATTACTACCCAAAATTAATACACTAATTATACTCCTACAATCAAGCACTTTCATTACTCCCTAAAATCAAGCCAACATATTTACAATTGAGAAATAAATCCAAGATTGGGTTGACCCCAAAAAGATCCGGCCGTTTCATCCATTTGCATCAATGTGGTCGGCCTTGATTTGCTCCAGTGCATTAAGATGGCCATTAAGGCCATTTACTCCAACACTCCCCCTCAAGCTGGAATGTAGATATCATCCATACTAAGCTTGTTGATTAACTCCTCAAAGGCCGGTCTATGTAATCCATTAGTCAAAACATCCGCCACTTGCTGTTTGGTATGAATATAAACCATACTAAAACTCCCATCATCAATTTTCTCCCGAATAAAATGACGATCCACCTCAACATGCTTAGTGCGATCGTGATGCACAGGATTATGGGCAATACTCATTGCTGCTTTGTTGTCACAATAAAGACATTGAGCCATTAGAAGAAACGCATAATTCTTCCATTACCTTTTTAATCCATAAACCTTCACATATACCATGTGTTAGTGCTCGGAATTCGGCCTCTGCATTACTACGAGCTACCACTGCTTGTTTTTTGCTGCACCAAGTGACTAAGTTTCCCTAGACATACGTGCTGTATCCCGAAGTAGACCTTCTGTCGACCAATGAACCTGCCCAGTCTGCATCAATGTATACTTCAAGATTTTTCCTCCCTTTTTTCGAAGAATAGTACTTACCAGGAGTACCCTTTAGATACCTTATGATTCGGAGTACAACTTCATAATGTTGTGTTCTCGGAGAATGCATAAATTGACTTACTAAGCTTACTGCAAAAGCAATATCTGGACGAGTGTGTGATAAGTAAATGAGTTTACCAACAAGACGTTGATCCTAGTCCACCTCGTCGACTCCATTAAGGTCCAGTTTTGAGTTTGGGTTTGTAGGGGTGGTCGCTGGTCGACATCCTAACATCCCTGTTTCCTGTAACAAGTCCAACACATACTTTCTTTGGGAAATAGAAACACCTGAGGAGTTCCGTGCAATTTCCATGCCTAGGAAGTACCTCAATGACCCCAGATCTTTCATTTCAAACCTGCTATTTAGATACTTCTTCAGTGAGTCAATCTCATTATAAGCATCTCCTGTCAGTATAATATCATCAACATAAACAATTAGAATAACACGAGTCCCTTCCAAAGTATGCTTGTAAAACATTGTGTGATCAGCCTGAGACTGCTTGAATCCTTTGGTTTTAACAACCTGAGTAAACTTTCTAAACCATTCACGTGGTGACTGTTTCAGTCCATAGAGTGACTTTCGTAATCTACAGACCAAGTTTCTTTCTTTAGTATACCCAGGTGGTAAGTCCATATACACTTCCTCATAAAGATCACCATTTAAAAATGCATTTTTAACATCTAATTGTTGGAGTGACCAATCAAGACATGCCGCTAGGGAGAGAAGAATTCTTACCGAGTTTAACTTGGCTACGGGCGTAAAGGTCTCTTTGTAATCAATGCCAGATACCTGAGTAAACCCCTTAGCAACCAGTCGAGCCTTGTACCCGCTGATACTTCCATCTGCATTGAATTTGACTGAGAACACCCATTTGCAACCTACGGGCTTCTTTCCTTTAGGTAGTTCCACGACTTGCCATGTATTGTTTCCTCTAATGCCCTCAATTCCTCCTGCACTGCGGCCTTCTAATCCTTATCTGCTAGTGCTTCATCAGTATTCTTAGGAATTTCTATGTTAGACACCTTTGCATTAAACGCCGAAAAACTGGTTGATAACCTACTGTTCGAAACGAAATTAGAAATGGGATGTTGAGTACATACTCTTTTTCCTTTCCTCAATCGGTAGATCCAAATCAGTTGGGGTCTCTAAGATATCTTCCTCACTACAAAGGGCAGGAACCGGCTCCAGAGATTGGCATCCTGGAAAAACATTGGTGTCTTTATCAATCTGAGTTTTATTTTTCCGTGAGTATATGATTATATTTGGTGGTGAGGATCGGGATCGTGGAGGACTCGACTGGAGGGAGAGAGATGACTGTGACTGTGGGTTCGACTGGGATGAGCTCGGGTTCGGCTGGGCTGAACTCGGGTTCGGCGGGACTGAGCTCGGCTGTGCAGATTTTCCCCCTGAACAACTGTCGGGTAAAAATGGAGCCGGCAGTGGTTCATCTACTACGGTTGAAGGTATTAAGCTGAGAAGGAGTTGAGGGTCACAACCCGCTGAAACCGTCGGTTCAGGAGGAAAGTAAGGTTTATGTTCCCTGAAAGATGCATCCATGGTGACAAAGAAACGTCGGTGTGTAAGAGAATAACACTTATAGCCGCGTTGAGTCGATGAATAACCAACAAAGACACATTTATAAGATCTAGGTTCTAGTTTAGAACTGGAGGAGTCACGGTGATGAACAAAGACAACACAACCAAATACTTTAAGTGGGAGAGATGAACTACCCTGAAACAAAGGATATATTTGAGAGAGGATTGAAATAGGAGACTTGAACTGGAGTGTCTTGGAAGGAAGTCTGTTAATTAAGTGGCATGCGGTAAGGACAGTTTCTCCCCATAAATAATTTGGAACGTGCATAGTGAACATCAAAGCCCGGGCTACTTCTAAAAGATGACGGTTTTTCTGTTCAGCTACACCATTTTGTTGTGGTGTGTCTGGACAAGAACTTTGGTGAATAATACCTTCAGAAGCTAAGTAAGTATTGAGAACTTTGTTGAAATACTCTGTACCATTGTCTGTTCGTAGAACTTTGATTGGGGTTTGAAACTGAGTTTTCATCTTAGAATGGAAATTTTGGAACACAGTTGTAACTTCAGTTTTTTCTTTGAGAAGGTACACCCAACAGACTCTTGTATGATCATCAATGAATGTGACAAACCACCTGGCCCCCGAGATATTTTTGACCCGAGAGGGTCCCCAAAGATCACTATGTACAAGATGAAATGGAGCAGATTCAACATGTTTTGGAGAGTAGTGATGTCTAACTAAGCGCATCACAATGTAAAATGGAAAACTGTTTATTCAAAGGAAATAACTGTTTGAGATAACGAAGGCTGGGATGTCCCCGTCTTCGGTGAAGTAATAGTACATTCATTTTGCTAGAATCACATTCACTGCTAAGGGGGGAGATAGGGGTAGAGGTGTGGAATACAAGATTCTTTGTTTCTAGGTGACTGTCGATCCCAAAGTGATAAAGGTCACCTCGTTCTCTAGCAATGCCAATCGTCCTCCCCGATCCCTGCTCCTGCAAAACACACAATTGAGCAGAAAATTTTAGCAACACAACTAGCGTCCTTGGTAAGCTTGCTGATAGCAATTAAATTACAGGTCAACTTGGGAACATAAAGTACTGATTGAAGAGTAAGTGAATGAGACACTTTTACAGATCCTTTTCCCATAACAAGTGCGAAAGTTCCATCTGCCACTTTCACCCTCAGGATTCCAGAACTTGGGACATATGTCGTAAACAAAGATAAATTACCTGTCATGTGATCAGTGGCTCCTGTGTCTAGGATCCAAGGTGAAGTTTCCACAAAATTAACTGTACCTTGGTGAGAGTTTGAGTTGGCCTGCGTGGACCTTTCGGTTTGATCTTTGAGAGGTGAGAGCAATTATTCAAGTTGTGCCTGGTTTAGTACAACTTGACCGGCACTGCTGGAGGATTCCCCTTTGGCGACTGCGGCAAGACCTCTGCCGTAAGTCTGAGTTTTCTTAGGCCTTGCATCTGATGACTTTCCATGTAAATTCCAACACTTATCCTGAGTGTGTCCCATTTTATTACAGTAGGAACATCGAGGGCGGTTACCTGTTCGGGGTCCAGCGGTTTTCATGGCAAGCGCATATGCATCACTTGGCCGGTCTTGAAAAACAACTGATGGCACATCTCTCCTTTCTCCCAACATGACCCGCCGTCGACTCTCTTCTCTCCTGACCGCAAATGCTTCACTTAGTGAGGGTAGTGGTCGTCTTCCTAATATTCAACCTCTTACTTCATCCAGTTCCTTGTTGAGCCCGGCAAGGAGATCATATAAACGTTCATTTTTCAAGTGTTCTTTGAATTTGACATTTCCTTCTAGGTCTCCCCAATCAGCCTCATAGTGTAGGTCAAGCTCTTGCCACAGAGTTTGCAGAGTGTTGTAGTACTCAGTAATGCTCATATTCTCTTGACGAATTTCCTTGAGTTTGTTTTTGATCTCGAAAACTTGAGAAGCATTCTCAAGATCCGAATAGTGTTTATGGGCAGCGTCCCAAATAGCTTTAGCAGTCCGTAGAAATAAGTAGGTACGACTGATATGTGGCTCCATTGAGTTGATGAGCCATGACATCACCAGGGAGTTGTTGAGCTCCCAAGCTGGATAGCATGGATCATTCGTCTCCGGCTTCACTGCCTGGCCGGATATGAAGACCAGTTTTCCTTTGCCTCATAGAACCATCAAAACAGATTGAGACCATAAGAGAAAGTTTTTTCCGTTCAATTTGTGATTGGTGATTTGAAGGGAAGAGCTTTCACTCAGAGTTTGTTGTAGGCTAGGATCAGTGGGGTTTGTTGCCGTTGTGGCGGCGGTGGAGGAGGTTGCCTCCATTGTGGCGGCGTTGGAAGGTGATGGTGAAGATGAACTCATCTCTGTTGGGATGAGAATGATATTTGAAATTGTGTTTAAGGTGAATGCTCTGATACCATGAAACAACTTGGACAAGCAAAATGAGGAAAGTTTTATTCATTTTTCCATTACGTCAAAAATGTTCTCTTACAATACACTCTTATGCAACAATTGTTTTCCTACACACTAACTAAGAGATATCCTCATAATTACATCATAAAGCACCATAAAGTGCTGAGAATCTTCTAAGGGCCGATCTATAACCGAAAAAATAACAATTACTACCCAAAATTAATACACTAATTACACTCCTAAAATCAAGCACTTCCATTACTCCCTAAAATCCAGCCAACATATTTACAATTGAGAAATAAATCCAAGATTGGGTTGACCCCAAAAAGATCCGGCCGTTTTATCCATTTGCATCAATGTGGTCGGCCTTGATTTGCTCCAGCGCATTAAGATGGCCATTAAGGCCATTTACTCCAACAAGTACAAATTCAAATGGAATACAACAATCGTCGGTCAGGTGTTGGGTAATAGTGATTCTTACTATAACCTGAAGAATTTTGCGGAAGAAGATGTATTAACAAGGGCCTCTTGGAAATACAGAAGTTAGGCGATGACCTTTTTCTGTTTAGGTTATTTTCTGAGGCATGCAAGCAAGAGATCTTGGATTTGTCATCTCTACCATTTGGCAACAGAGTCATATTCCTATGGCTTTGGAACCTGAAAAAGAAAATTGAGAAACTCAAGCTCAACACCCTTCCAGTCTGGGTAAGATTCCCCTTTCTATAAATTACAGTGCTTCAATCATGTCACTCTTTGAAGGATTGATACACTAATTGGTAAGCCGATGTTCATGGATAACATTACCGCAGCCCATTCCAAAGTGGTTTACGCAACGATTTGCTTGGAAATAAAGACAGGGGAGAACCTGTCCACTAAAGCAAAACTGATTGATGAGGATGAAAAGAAATAGAAACCACATACAATGCCCTCCCGTTAGGCAATATAGCAGATGAGGGAGCAGTGGGAGGTCTATAGGCTCAAAACTTCTTAAATGTTTAAGTTAGATTGCTGGAATGTAAGGGGACTAATCCCCCATAAAGAAAAAAAGGTAAAAGGCTACATAAGGAAAAAGAACATAGGACTTATCAGATTAGTAGAAGTTAATATAAGACAAAGGAACTTTGCTACTATATCTAGGAAACTATTTAGACGCTGGGAAATTCTATAGAACACCCTGTCCAATACTGTTTCTAGGATTTTGATAGCTTGGAACTCAAACATTATAGAAGGTAAGATGTTGACTGTAGTGAACAGTCTATTACTTGTAGAATAAGATTAATTTCCTCAGGATGAATATTAGGAAGAGCAACAGGAGAGAATTGTGGAGGGATTTAAGATACCAGCACCAGTTGTATGAGGATCAAGCCTGACTAGTAATAGGAGCTTTAATGTCATACTAGATAGGCTGGGAAAAACTGGTTCTAAGAGGATAGATGAGAATGCAATTAAGGAATTCACAGAGTGGGTGAACGACATAGACATGGTGAACGTACCTTCTATAGGTTCGAGGATTCTTGTCAAACGAAGGGAAAAAGATATTAGAGTATACACTAAGACCACATGTTTTGTGATAAGCACTCGAAGAATAAAATTCCACACTTCTAGTTAGATTATGAACCCTCCATTTCCTCTGACCGCTTACAAGGTATACCGTCTATTCCCTTAAAAAACAAATTTGGTCCCAAGTCATTTAAGTTTATGAATATGATAGCTGGGAGGCTAAGGAGAATGGGAATCCTCTGACTAGGTTAGCTAAGAAGCTCAAGAGATTGAAGGACTCTTTAAAAAAGTTGAATAAGGAGAAATATGAGCAGATCAGTGTGCAAGTAGATAGGACTAGAACCAAGGTTGAACTAGTACTAAGTGAATTGGTGAAAGACCCTCTGAATACTTAGCTCTAAGCTGAAGAGCAGGGCCTATTGCGGAACTATACTAGCTATTGGACTTTGATGAATCCTTTCTTAGGGAGAAGTCAAGAATAAAGTGGATGAAAAAAAGGAGACAAGAATACTAATTCTTTCATAAGACAGTTAAAGCACACAATATTATGAATAAGATACTTGGGCTGCAGAATGAGAAGGAGGTGATGGTTGAGGATTATGAAGAAGTTAAGACTATGGCTTCAGGCTTCTTTAAAAAATTATTTACTACCCCCAATCTACTGTAGACAACTCCCAAAACTAGAGTGAGAGAACCCTTTCCATTACACTTTAACAAACCCTTGCTACCCCAGTCTCTAGGAAAAAGTTCAAAGAAGCCCTTTTCTCTTTGAAAGCTGATAGTGTACCAGGACCAGGTGGGGTATACGGTTGAATTCTTTAAAAGCAACTGATATCTAGTGGAGGAAGAATTCCTTGATGCTATAGATTTCTTCTTCAAGAAGAACTTTATCTATTACCCTGTAGATGCCACAACCATATCCTTAACCCTTAAGATCGGCATTTCAATTAGAATGAAAGAATTTAGGCCTATATTTTGCTGCCACGTTAACTAAAAATATATTTAAGGTCTAGTTAACAGATTGAAACCTCTGATCCCTATCCTAGTTGATGAGAACTATCAGTCTTTGTCAAGGGAAGAACCATTCAAAACAATATCCTCTTAATGCATGAAATAGTCAAGAACTATAAGAGCGTATGGGCCAAAGTGTTGTGCGATAAAGGTGGACATTACGAAATCTTTTGACACAATTAGCTGGCAAATACCTTAGGTAGATACTAGAGAAAATGAACTTTCCGAAGACCTGCATTAGCTGGGTATATACAATCTTTTTTTGTCAACCTTAATGGAACTTTTGGAAACTTTAAGGCTTCTAGGGCGTTGAAGCAGGGTGATCCTTTATCATCTTGCCTCTTTTTTACTTATTATGGAAGGATTCACTCAGCTTTAAAAGCTAAGACCACCAATTCCCTTCATTCATCTAAAATTGGAAGAACTTAAACTCTCCTCTTTAGCCTTTTAGATGTCCTATTTATTCTTTCAAAGCTGATATCAGCTTTGTTAAGCTAATAAAAGAAGCCATTTTAGAATTTCAATTCCTCTCCAACCAAATATTCAGAAATATTAATAAGATAACAATAGCAAATATCTTAGAAATGGAACTAGGGGCCTTACCTATCAGGTATTTGGGACTTCCACTGGTGGTAGGTAAGTTGTCTTTCTCTGATTGTTGAGCACTGCTGGACAGGATCAGAGCTGTGCTAGAAAGTTGGACCGTCTCTAAGCTTTCTTTCGGAGGTAGGCTACAACTAATCAACTCAGTCCTCATTGCCACGGTGAGATACTGTAGAACCTCTTATTTTCTTCCAAGGAGGGTCATAAAAGAGATGGATAAAATCCTTAAGGGGTTCCTATGGGGAACAAGAAAGGCAAAGGTGAATTATAAATCAGTGTGACTCCCCAAGAAGAAGGGTGGCATAGGTATTCCAGATTTCATCATCATCAGCATCATTCGTAGCCAGTATGGTATTCCAGATTTAGTCAATATAAATAATGCCTATATCATGATGACCATTTGAGAGATATACTACCATAAGAAAGTCTTTGGATAAAATGGGTTCACACGATCATCTTAAAAGGTAAATTATTTTGGGAGATCAAGCCAAGACCCACTGAATCTGGGATATGGAAAAGGGTCTTGTGGGTAAGACATGATTTTGTACACTCCATTCTTGGAATGAACCTTGGCACTCATGGGGTATCCTTGGTGTCAGGCATCTGGAACTTTAAAGAAAACTCATTATCCCAGCTGAAACCAAAGTTTTAGAGGTGATTGATGGGCCTTAACGGAGAATCTCATATGGAAGGGGTTGGAATGAAGAAGTCATCTCCTTCAATTTTGCTTGTAGAGATGTCATCATTTCTTAGGACGTAGATTCATGGTGCTAGTTTTCTACTCTTTCTTTTCTATTAAAGATGCTTAAGAGACCTTCAACCTCCTTTCTTCTGTTGAATGGGAGAAAATTCTTTGATGCAATTACCATCTTGCACAGTATGCAATCATCCTTTGCTTGCATGTTAAAAGAAGTTAATTACACAAGACAAACTCCTAAACTAGAAGATTGTTACTACTAATTCATGTGTCTTGTGTTGCAGCTTTGTAAAGAATTATTAACACATGTTCTTTCAATGTCCGTACTCATTTGAGGTGTGTACTGCTTTCTTGAAGCAAACAAGCTGCAAGGCAAAGCTGTACAATTGGTCGGATATCATCTCTGGGCTATCTTCCAGCAGCAATTGGAACACGAAGTTCCAAAAAGACATTATACACTTTGGCCTCTCAATAGTGGTTTATAGCTTATGAAGGAAAAAGAACAAGAGATACTACCATCAACTAGGCAAAGGCACGAGATCCTTGATTAAGGAGGTCCTAGAATCCATAAGTTATGCAGCTATTTCATGGAAGGGATACAAGAATTGTAAGTTCAACTGGAAGCTGGCAATCAACCTTGGTCTGCCAACAAAAGTCCTTGCCTAAATCCCCTGTGCAACACTCATTCTTTTCTGATAAAATTGTGATCTGAGTCTTTACTTTGATTGAATTGGTGTTTTGTATGGGAATCTGAAGAGACTTGCTAGTAGGGTACTTAAATTGTTCACTGCTTGCACCATTTGCTATGTTCTCCTTTGTCGTTGGCTATTTTGTTCTTGGAAATGGGTTACTACTGGATTGCTTGGGTTGGGAACAAGAACCATTATGTATCCTTAATTTGGCTTGGTGTGGATAAATGTTGCTGGGATTGAGATGTTGTTGATTTTGGAGTTGGAGGGCTAGGTGGAAAATACATTTCACATGATATTGGACATGGGACTAACTGTTGGAAGAGCTGGCTCAATCTATTTGGGCCATATACTGCTACTACTGATAGTTTGGTAAAAGACTTTAAGAACCACCGGGGTTCACGTGGAAGAACAGGTTGAAGTTGGATAGTGGACTCAAGACGTGGAAAGCGCCGTGAAGGATGTACTTTATATACTATATTGATCTCAATTAGGCATTGTTGTTCCTCTGTTAGGAAAACCAATGGTCCATCCCCCTCTCCTCAGTGGATTCAATCATTGATTACAATACCTCCGAATCGATATCCTATGGGTAGTCTAGCAGCATAATCTTGTATAGGAGATGCTGGTTTTGTATTTTGTCTTAGGCTGTATTTCGCAGGTCAGATGTAGTCCATTAGAAATGAATTGTAGCGAAACTTGTCTCTTTTGATTTTTGGAAAAGTCTATTCTAAGTCTTGTATTCAAGCACCTTAATAGGTGCTAACCCTTGTAAAGTCCCCTAACGAGCATATATATCAATCAATCAATCGAACCCAGTATTTCCCAGCGACAGCAAAAGCTATCGCTAGAGTCTGGAGAGGGTAAATGGCAGACAAACAATACCTCTATCCCAAGGGATAGAGAGTTTGCTTCCAATGAGACCCCCGGTTCTATATGTACCTGCATAAACGGCACAACAATACCTCTATCCTAAGGAGCATATATATGAAATTTTAACTTTAAAAAAGAGAGTCCAATACCTAAAATTAATGATCTTTATACGTTGGTTGTCTCTTGGAAGACCTTCCAAATGACATTGTAACTTCACTCTATCATAGTTAAAAGTATTATTCTCTGTTGGAATAATTAGCATTGCCTTTGAAAATTGGAAGACTATGGGTCCTATCCTCACTGGTCACTTAATAAAAAGGCAAGATGTTTTTCAAAAATCAAGAATCGATCTCACCTCAGAATTTAAAAGAGAAAAAAGAAAAAAAGAAAAAAGTATCTAATTTGACGTGTACTTGGATTAGGTTATTTTGCATTCTTGATTTAAAAATTATAGAAGGGAAGAGGAGTAAAGACATGCTCAAACTAACTCATGATGAGCGGATTAGGCATGACCTATTAGATTTACACTTTTCTGAGGACATGGTACATCATAGGAGTTTATGTAGGGAGATGATTATGGTTAAGGAGGTTTAGGCAGGATATAAGGGCACCTTAGTATACTTAGGGCTTAGATACTCCCTACATTTTAAGTTGACCTTGCACTTTTTTGCACTTTTTTGTTTTTGTTTGTCTTTCATTATGTGTGCATATATGTGGTTATGTAGTTTAATAGCTTTCTATTTGTGTTCACTAAATTCCTTCATTAGTACACTAGCACACCATATGCCTATTATTATGTCATATATGCATGTACATATAGAGATGAGGGTCTCACTGGAAGCAAACTCTCTATCCCTTGGGATGGATTTATTGTTGGCCTGTCTCTCACCCTCTTCAGAGCCTAGCGGTTGCTGTTGTTGGGATATACTGAGCATGCTTGTTGTTGTTTCCGGTCATGGTTCCTTCTTTTAGCATGTTGTTCTGATGTCATTTACTTGCAATATAAAGAAATCTGGATGATATTCTTTTGAGTTAGAATGCCTGTACTTAAAAAAAAAGGGAGTTAGAATGCCTACATGCAATGCAGCCATTTGCTTGATGATGCTGAATCATAACATGTTATATGGCCTATTTGGAATCAGTGTTTCAACTAAAGTTTGCTTTGCTCTTAGATGGTTCAACATATATTTCTGACAAGATGCTCAATTTTGCAGGTCTCAAGGTAAGCTCTTTTGTTGATTTAGTCAGCATGAAGTTACAAAGCTGGTCATGGAAGAGGGGAAGTGTTCATAGAGATAAATGGAGATGAACCTTTACTAGCTACTGTTTTAATTCTTCTGTATAAACATTTGGTCCTGTCATTTAAAACTAACTGCAGAAACGATATGTCTTTGAATTGATTGTCAGAGATTATTCTTTTCACTGATTAGTGTATCTAGCCCAGGTCATCTAGTTGATTATTAGCTTGCTTTTGAAGATAGTTTGAACATAACTCCTTTATACAATGGTTATAACTATAGATTTAGTTGTAGCTATTTGCTATGAAGATTTTAGTGTTCTTAAGATCTTTATCTTTTAACGACTTGCTCAGTTTTTATGTCGTACTTTTTTGAAATCACCATGGTGTGCTGTTATTTTTGTTGACGCTTTCATGCTCAAAAGCAATTGTGTGGTTTTTATACGTTTTGTTGTCAAAAGTGTTTATGCAATAGCGGGATAAATGTAAGGTTATTTGCTTGTATGAAAAATATTTTATTGATCTTCAAAGACATTTTTTTTCTCGATTAAAAAAGACATTTTTTTCTTCTCCTTGTGGTTGGAAAATTTTCATAACCTATGTCATTAGTTGAAGATTGAAAAAGTCATGAAGTTTGACTCTTGTCTGTGTCAGTAGCTGCTCCGGATGTATTACAATGCCTGCAATCATGGTTAGATTCTTTTTTTTTTGTTAATTGACAGGGAAAGCTGATATCTCCACTATTATGTATAAAGTTGGTGAATGCATGCAAGATCTCATTAAGTTGTGGAAGGAATATGAATCTTCTCAAGCTGATAGAATGTCAGATGTCAGTTTAAGTGGTCCTACTCTGGATATCCGGATCCCAGCTGAGCATGTTTCTGCAACTAATCGGCAGGTGAGATAAAGTTTTCTACCTTTGTCTTAGGAATAAACAAGTCTATTATTATATTACCCTGTGGTTGATTGTGTTTGTTTGCTCAATGTACTAGTATAAAGTTCCTCTAAGGAAAGAACTGGTCTTAGACATCAGAAATCTATGTAATAGTTGAGTGATTAAGTTATACATGCCCAGAAAAAAAGTTGTGATTTTTATGACTAATGGTTACCCAACCCCGTGCAGGAGGTTGCAAGTATAAAGATAAGATTCCCTAGGTAACCCTGGTTACTGCTGGTTATCTGCAAAGATACAGCGGTAGTGTGTAGCCTGTTGCGCTAGAGAAAACAATTTCTGCTCGACTGATTTTGGGTTTGTATTTTGAGCAAGTCTTGTTTAATGTCACCTTCTGTTTGGCGACCAACCTTGTCAATTTGCATGAGTTGGGCTAATTTATAAAATTTTAACTACAAAAAAATAAGGTATAGAGTGAAATACAGGTCACAATAAATATTACTCCCTATATAACCTAAGTCAGGTATTCAGAGTAACTTCGGATGCTCTCTCTTGAAATTTCGCTCTCCCCTCTCTCTATCAATCTTCTGCCCAACGGATAAGTTTTTCTCTTTCTTCACCTTCTCTCTCTCCTTTTCTTCACCACTCCTCCACCGTCGACATCTCTTTCTCTCTCCTCTTTTTAGTCATAGCAGTCATCTCTCCACCCATTTTCTTCCCAAATCCCCCCCGCTTCAACTTGTATGTGACTGAGAAAATCAGCTCTTTTCTTTCGACGGCCTTTTAGGACTTCCAGCCGCTGTATATAATAGTTGGAGTACTCTATTTTTCACCGGATTATTTTTCGTATGGCTCGATTCTTCATCTCGAAGTTAATCTAAGCCAAACTAACATGCATAACCTTGTTATAGAGAAATCGGCTTAAACAAGCTTTCTCAAATCCGATTTCAAACTTGTGGATTCGTCTACACTCAAATCATACACTTTTGACGTTAACAAAGCTGAGAAATTCGTTGCTATCTCACCTTGGGAGGTTTCGGAGTACAAACTCAGATGAAACACTAGTCAAGTGCTTGGAAAGAGTGCTTCTTACTAAAATTTAAAAATTTTTGTTGAGGAACAATGGACTAGAAAGGGACTTTTAGAGACATAAAGGCTGGATGAAGACTTTGCTTGTAAGACATATTGGATCTTTCTCCGCTTCCATTCAGAAACATGGTACTCTTTCTCTGGCCTTGGAACCTTGAGAAAAAATTGAAGAACTCAAATTGAACGCAATCCTTGTATGGGTCAGATTCCCATTCCTTAGACTACATTATTTTAACCTAGTTACGCTTGGTAATTTTGTAGTTTGAGGAATCTAGCTTACCAAGCATGACTGGGTTAAAATACTGTAGTCTGAGGAATGGAAATCTGACCATACAAGGATTGTATTCAATTTAAGTTTGGAGTAGTTTGACTTTCTTAAATTATGTGCAAACCAAACTTGAACAATAAGCAATAGAAGGAGTATTAACCAGGAAAATGTTGTGATTATTTTGGATGCTCCAAGTAATTTTGGAGCTTTCAACATATGGGACGAGCTTATGATTAGCAGGTTTGTTTTGTGTGATCGGGAATTTTTGAGTACTGGCATTCCTTGATCTATGACTGCACTTTTTCGTCATCAAATTCCATTGTCTGAGTCTTTCTTGCCATATGTAGGTAAGAGGTGGCCAATTATGGGGAACAGATGTATACACTGATGACTCGGATCTTGTTGCTGGTATTTTTCTTGGTTGTAATTGATTTTGAAATTGATTAACTGGAAAAAGTTGCCATTGCAAGGTCACTTACCTGCCTCTCCTTTTAGTTCTCATGCACACAGGCTACTGTCGTCCAACGGCTTCTCCTCCTCCAGCAACTATTCAGGAGTTGCGTGCTACTATCAGAGTGTTACCTCCACAAGATTGTAGGCTCTATGCTACTACTTCGTTTGTCTTTTTTCCTTAAAATCTTTGTTGCATTGTTATGGTTTGGAATATTGGTAATAGTTTGAGATTCTTTCTTATGCAGCATTACATAGATTAATTTATATCACATGGGTCAAATGACAAGTGTGATGTTTTTCTTTTTCTTATTTGAAACAATTCCCCCAACCCCTCTCCCCTTCCTGGTACAGTGGGAAAAGGCTCGAGTATTTGAAACATTTTTTTGGCTTTACTCCCTTCGAAGACTACATAAAATTTTGCATTTTGCTCCAATTGCGAAGTTCTTATCAAATATCCTCATCTCTGCCATATGTTGTAACAACAATCTTGAAGGTTTTGGCGGCAAAATTTTTTTTCCAGCTTAAATATATGCAAACATAATACACATACATATATATATCGTGTGTTTGTCTCTATTTGCGCTTTCAAATTTTTTTCCCGTAAAGAGTGTCATATTTCTGACCTATGATCCTTATTGAAGCCTACATTTCAACTCTGAGAAACAATGTGCGTTCTCGCGCTTGGGGATCTGGAATTGGGTGCAGTTATCGTGTAGAGCGCTGTTGCATTGTGAAGGTCAGAACTCAGATTGTCTGTTATCTTCTTCTGTTATTGATGCTGTTGTTGTTCCTTTTGCTGCTCTTTTACTGTTTTTATTCTCCCACGTTGAAGTGAAGAGCATATGCTTTTATCTTCCTTCTGTGATATTGACCAGCTTATTGTTGCACTATATATTAGGATATAATTTTGTGCAGAAGACACTTCGTTCTTTTTTTTTTTTTTGCTGTGTTGAATGTTCCTTTTGTGACATTTGTTCATGCTTGCTTGTTTTACATGGACTATCAGAAAGAAGGGGGAACAATTAACCTAGAGCCATGTCTTACACATTCATCAACTTTGGAACCTACTCTAGCGCCTGTTGCTGTAGAGCGCACAATGACTACTAGAGCTGCAGCTTCGGTAATCATGCAGAATTCATGCTTTGTTTTGCAATACCTGAATTATGCTTTGCTTTGCAATACCTGAATTTGCATTTTAACATAACTTGCTATTTTGTTTTGTTTGAAAAAAAAGATTTTGGTTCCTTCATATGCTATTGCAATGTCTAAGATTTTTTTTTAATATGAGAACTCATTGTTTTTCGTGGCTGCGGCAAAAGGCTGACATAGATACTATCCAGGTAACTCTTCACTAGAAAACTTTAGGTAATCACGAGCTTCATGTGTTAACTTTGCTGCTTTACTGATCTCTTCATGAAACCTGTTTGTCGTTTGCATTTTTTCCAGTAAAAAATCTAAAAAATTTGATGAAGATCTTGTGACAGGGTAATCACTGATTTTTCTTTTTTGGTGCTCACGTGTGTTTTTTTTTGGGAGGGGGGGGGGGGGGGGTTTGTCTGTGAGTGGGTGTTGGGGGACCAGAAATGAAGCTCTGGATAGAACCAATATCTCTCCTTTTCCTCTCTACTGTTATTGAAGTTATTGTGCAGGTCGTTACTGGCCGTTTTACATGTGATAAAGTTTCATATTGGTATTTGTCTCATTACGCTTCCCAGTAGTCATGCATGTATATTTTTGCCCTTTGTTTCTATTTTTATTCCTTGGACTGCTGGTGATAGAGTTACTTTGATGAATGATACATGTCCTAGTTTTTGCAATTTCCCAGTGATTCCCCTATTATGTTCCTTGGTCTATTTGTTTGGGTTCTGACAGTGTTGGAACTCTTTTTCTTCCTGTGTGGTTTTAAGATATGCCTGATTTCCCTTTTCTTTTGTCCGATTTTGTAGAACGCATTGAGACAACAAAGATTTGTACGTGAAGTCACTATACAATTCAACTTGTGCTGTGAACCATGGTATGCAATATTTTTTTACAGATCGACTCCTGGCTATTATTTGCACTGTTACTTGTTTTTCTTCTTCCATTTAGCAATCATACTGGAAGTGAGTGATAAGAGAAATTTTGTTCTTATGTTTTACCCCTTTTTCTTATTTTTTTCTTTCTCATAAAAGCACATCCCCTGTTTTCTCTGAATATGAGCCATCAATTTTCTCTAGATTGTCAAAACTTCTTAAGTTTTCTACAAGAGCTTCTTTGTAAGTCATATGATGCTGCAATTTTTGTATATGAGCTACTTCCATTTGTTCATCTGTCTTTAGTTTTAATCCTTCACTTTACTATTGTGATATGATTTAGAGTTTGAGCTTAACTCATTTTCACCAGTTTGTCTCGTTGGCTTCATTGATGTGGTACAGCTTTCACTGCTATGTTTCTTTAATGGCGTCTGTTCTCCTTTTCTTTTAGGCTCAAATACAGTATTAGTGTGGTTGCGGACAAGGGGTTGAAGAAGGCCAACTACACTTCATCTCGCTTGAAGAAGGGAGAAGTTCTGTATTTAGAAACCCATAGTCGCAGGTAAGGAACTGTGTTTGTAAAATTGTTGCAGGTGCTGAAACATACGATATTGATTCATCTTTTTAGTCCACAACTCTAAAGTGGACAATATCTCGTAAGAATGTTGTAGGTATAGACGATTCTATTGTTCGGTTGTAACCAGTATATCAATGAAAAACTATCAGCTTTCTTTTGTGTATGTTTTAACTCGTATTATGTGAGTAGATTTTAAATGGAGCAGTACAGGACATTGTGGCAGTATAGAAGTACCTTGTGTTCAATGGCTATATTATTGGGCCAAACACTTGTATAATTTATTTTCTCTGCAATCTGAGGATATAACTTAACTGTTTATCCCAAAAAAAAGAAAGAAAGAAACAAAACTTAATTAACTGAGATGTCAATTACTCGGAAGATCGCTGGGGTTTCACTTGGACATGATTGAAATTGTCTATATATGCTTCTAGAATATGGAACCCTGAGCCAGGATTAATGTGTAATATGGTATTTTTTCTCTTTGATTTTGGAAATATAGGTATGAGCTTTGCTTTAATGGGGAGAAGATGGTCAAGACTAGCACTCTCTCACTTTCACATGAGGCCGAATTAGATAAATCTCATAATTGCTCACAGAATACAAATGGTGAGAGAGCGGCGGTGGAATGTGAAAATGCTGCGACAGATGTATTTCGCTGGTCTCAGTGTAAGAAGCCTCTTCCACAGAGAATGATGAAAACCATTGGGATACCTTTACCTGCTGAACATGTCAAGGTAATGCAGCGCTGCCTCTCAGACTATATTCTACTTAGGATGTAGGATGTTATCTTCAATTTGAACAAACTTGTGACTATTTCCGCACATCAATTAAGCATTCTTACCATTTTAACTTAAAATATTCGAGTGGACTAGCATATTGGGAACGGAATGGACCCACTCTTTGAAAAATCATTATTGAGATATTTGTATTTCTTCCATGATTTGCCTGGTGATCATTCAGCATTTTGTTTCTCATGTATTATGAGTTTCAACTTTCATGATATCTGTTGAAAGTCTGTTTGAAAAGTCTTCATCTTTTCCTTGTTTCAGGATCATGTAGCTTTAAGTGAAATTTTTGGATGTGTAGACTGGTGGGTGGATGCATGCTAGAATATGTTTATTGGGGTTGGGGGGGGGGGGGGGGTAGCCCGAATTTTTGAAATTATGTACGGAAACCGATGAGGAAGTGCACGAGTTGTGTATGAACCATTGTGTGAAATACTTAATATCGTGGTAGCATGGTTATATAGCTTAATGTAGATAGAATTGCACACCGGATAGTGAAATACACTCTTATCAAATGTTAAGTATACAACCCAATACTGTGACGCCAAAGGTACAGTCATCCTTTGTTACTGCTGTTCTATTGCAGGGTTTGGTGCCATGCAGTTATGAAATTGATTTTGCTATTTATTTAAATTATTGGGCAGGTTTTGGAGGATAACCTAGAATGGGAGGATATTCGTTGGTCATCGACCGGTGTGCTTATCAATGGAAAGGAATATGCGCTTGCTCGTGCACATTTTCTGTCCCTGCATTAGGCGTCGCGTCAATAAGCATCCTCAGCTTTGCCTGTTTCAGAGGCACTATATGATCTTGTGAAATCATCTGTGGCGAGTTTAATTATGTAGTCAATACCTGTATGCTCTGTTGATAATCTTTGTAAGACTAATATAATTATTAGTCCTTCACCCTGATGTCTCTTGCACCACCACCCAATTGGTCTATTTGTTGCTGGGTTGTTTCAATGGTTTATCTATACTCCCTGGTTTGGGAAAAATGAGATCGATTAGTCTCATATGTCACTTTTATGAACAACTCGGAATTTGTGTTTACTTTTTTACATGCGTGTGAATGTCTATTTTTTATAAAAATATATGTCAATTTTTGAAGCAAAGTGGAGCAAATATAAACAAATAAATCAGAATAAAGTAACATAAAATAAAAATGAATCAAAAGTGTACAAAACTATGTCTACATACAAATTATCGTAGACACAATACAAATAAAACAAACATCTCAGAGCCACTCAGCGGTACTATAATGTTTCCAACGTCTATGTCGCTTGGCAACTGTACTTATTTTGGAAGGACCTAGATCTTTTAGCAGCTGAGACTGTAACGGAAAATATGGCAACAGTTCGGCTTTCGAGATTCTATATTTATTTGAATCTCAGCCTGTTCTAAATTTCAGTCTAGTTGTATGGCAAACAGGGTGTCATCAGGTGTGGGAGAAAAACCATGGTCTATGTCAAATATGTCATCATTGGTCGTCGAGGATGGCGAAACGCTCCCATATTTAGAACTGCAGTAGCTGTAACAGTCCCGTAATCATATGCCCCTTCGACCTCACAAGTGAATCCTTGTGTACATTCAATTACAAGCACGCAAGGACGGCGGTGTCCTAAAAATATCTACATGCATTGATTAAGTCACGAAGAATGTACTGGTAGACCAACTGATATTCGTTGTTGAATTTGTCACATAACAATCCCGTTAGAAAGGAGAATATGTACACCATAAACCTATGTTGAATCTACTCTTCAGATGGGTGTTGCGGTAGGTTCGTATCGGTAAACCACTTTATAAACTTTATCCACGATACATGGCTGCCTTTTATATCCGGTATGTCCAGAGGCCATCCAAGCGACTCAGTGCACATCTAGCACTACTATGGTGAAGTATATGGGGGCTACAGGCCAGCAACAGGCTCATCGTTGATTCGAAGGCCAAACAGAACTGCTACATCCTATAGTGTAACAGTGGCCCTGCCTAAAGGCAGGTGAAAAGAGTGGGTCTTCTGTCGCCATCTCTTCATTAATACAGTGATTAAACCGTGATCCGCCTTAACTTTGCTACAATGTAACGCTTCTTATAGCCTCACATGCTCTATGTACACCCAACAACTAATGGGGACGACCAGATTTTTGTAGAAGGCTACTGTCTTAAGCATATCTAGTGTGATGTATCTAGTGCTACTTCTAGGATAGAGGGTCATATGCTAGCCTTGGAGCGTCCAAAAATCCATAATATCCAGCCTCAATTCATCAACAATATCGCTGCTGCTTGCAAATGACTTCATAACTAAACCTAAGTATATAATTAACATAAGTAAATGAAATACAAACATAAATGTATTGCATAAAAAATAAATAGTTAACCTAAATTAAACGAATTACACGTTCATTCAATCGAATAAGTAAATAGCAATAATTAAATATTAATACAGTTACATGTAATAAAAAAATGACAATAATTAAATGCTAATTTAGGTTCATGCAATCGAAATATATAAATAATAGTAATTAATACTAATATATGTTCATGCAAACGAAGCAGTTAATTGACAATATTCGTAACAATTAACTGACAATAATTAAATACTACTTAACATGTGTAAATTACAATAATTAAATAATAAATAAATTACAACGAATAAATAACTCACACGAGAGAGAGAAAGCTCGAGTTTATCTTTAAATATGTTTTATGTTGTGCGTGGATTCTGGAAGAACTTCGTACATTTTAGAATGATGAAAAAAACTTAAAATGGAAATGGAGGGTTTGTATAGCCAACCGTGGTGTGTCACAAGACAATTATGTGAAAATGTATTATGCAAGATGGTTTTGACAAAACAATATTGTGCCAAAAGTTAGAATGACCAAGACCGTTTTGTGAAAACAATATTACATGGCACAAGAATGAGTTTGCATTTGCTATTGATTTTTATGTCATAGTTGTGAAGAACGAATGCATAATACGTTTTCACATAATTGTCTTGTGACACACCACGGTATGGTTGCGTACATCCGACCCTCCATACTTCGTCATAGGTGGTAGCCTTTAAGGTAATGGGGTAATGTTGTTGTTGTAGTTGTGAAGAACGAATCATCTTCATCTCCAGACACAAGACACATTACTTTTAGACAGGCAGTTTTAAAGACATTTTATACTAAGATTGACGTTCATGCTGAAAGTCATGGAGTTTGATGTTGAGGTTATGATAATCCAATCAACCTTCAGCTGTTTCTTATGGTTGTACACCTTTAAAGTAACGGAATAACATCAAATACCTAGAAAGACGAACCACTGGTCCACAAGTTGAAATTTCTTCAGATGATATGTATTTTTTAAACATCCATATACAAATTCTATACGCTGAAGTTTGTCTAGTCACTCAACTCCCCCCGCCCCGCTCAATAGAAAAAAAAGGTACTGAAAAGGAAAAAGAAAACTGACCATAAATTTGTGGAAACCTAGGTCAATAAAGTTATTGCAGGAATGTTTCTATTATTACTCTGACAATTTTAGTGCAAAAGTTTCACTGAAAAATCCAGCTACTCTCTTGTTTATTCAGTTTTAATCCTATTAAACCTAGATTACTTGGTGAGAGTCTCTCTTGTTTATAGTAGTTGAAATTGTAAAGCCTATTTAACGCTAGTGAATGGAAGCTTTTGAAATATACTTTAAAGACAAAGTTGGCGTGGACGTAAGATCAAAAAGATTATATATTGCTTTGCAGACATAAACTCATCAAACCAAACCAAGTAAAGAAAATATTACATAAGCTTATGTTGCTGCCACTATAGACACTATAGAAAAGATTACATATCTTTCCACCCGCTCATAAAAACAAGGTCTCCAGGACCAGGGTTTTCGACCTTTGATACATAGAATCCATCTGGTTTCGCGAACCACAAGATAGTGCTACCAGGCACACAACAGTACTTTTGCTTTATCTTAGCATCAAACACAGCGAAGCTGCTCGTCTTTTTCTCCCACAGGAAGGAGCAATACACTCTTCTGGTGATAATTATATAGTCGTTAAACCGCAATAGTAAACTCATATTCGGCTCTAAATATTGATACCGCCATCCTCGATCGTCAGACCAGCAGTGATCTATGATGGTGGCCGGGATATGGTTCCGTACACGAACTCTATAATCCTTAGCCTCCAACACATGAATGGATCCCTGGAGATAAAATGATACAACAAACAATGCTAAGAGATGTCGAGAAATCACACCACTAGCCATCTAATGCCAATAATTCACAAATATATCTTTCACTATTAAGCCTTTACATAAGAAGTCCAATCTTCAAGGTCAAGTCATCCTACTAGCACATGTGGTTTATTAGTAGAGGCCCATAGGAACACTAACTAATTACAGCTTGGATAGTTAGGATATGACAAAAAATTGTGTTAATTTGCTACAGCAATTCGTTAGTGTTTAATAGTCTCTCGCTTCAAATTCTATGCCTTGGTTGACTGGTTTGCTGGTATTAGTGGTTAGTTGTAAACATTTAACTCCAATTTGTTTTGTAGTGATTTAAATAAACTTCATGGGCTATATTTAGTCTTGTTAAGAAGGATATTTATAATTTTTTATATGTTTGTGCGGGCAAGCATACGTATATATAAATAATACATACATATATATATGTGTGTGTATATATTTATAAACATACATATAACTACTACATATATAAATAATAGATACATATATACATACATATATCTGTGTATATGTATATATATATATATAATTATATATATACATACATAAATAATACATATATATATATATATATATATATATATATTTATACAAGTACATGTAAATATTATATATACATTTGTAATTTTTATATATACATATACACACACACATATATATATATACGTATATATATTATTTTTAGGAGGCTAGTAGCTCTTTGGAATTTATTTATATGACCGTCACTTAAGGGAAAGATAAACCATATATACATACAAAAAGAAAAACTGAATGAATCGATATGCAAAGTACATCTTTTGGTCTTCAAAGTAACCACGTATGGTTGCTTGTTTTTCTACCGGAGCTGAGCATGGCTCCGTCGCTGCTGCCATATTCGAACTTGGATTTGACGTCTTCTTATTGAATTTGGTACTCTTTTATCACATCCTATTGTCTACTGTGACAATGTGGGTGTTGTTGGAATTCAGATGCGCGGAGTTTAGAATATATAAGAGTGTGCTAGAATGTAGATGCAATGTAAAATAGAAGAGTATTAGTTTGAGGTTGAATCGTAAAAACATTATTCAGACTTCCTCAGTTCTAACGTACATGTGTTTGCCTTTTTATAAGGTTTGGAAGAGGTAAGAAACCTCAAGCCACCATCGTCATTTTAACTGTTATATTCTATTTACAATTGTTATTTTCTTTAATCCACTGAACTAGTGGATGTATATAATGTACATATATCAGTGCATTCGTATAAATACACGTGCTCCCTTTTTTCTGTATTTTTTAGGTTGTGACATTGCTCTGTTCATCTCTTTAGTGCTGCCTATGAGATTCTTGTATTTTTTAAGTTGTTTTAGCTCGGTAGTGTAGTCTCTTTGCTGCCGCTATCATTATCCTTTTCTGCTATGTTGTTATTGTGCTCAGCACAACTTGGTACATCTGCTTGTCCATTCCTTTGCCTTCATCTCGTCTCCTCAGCTCGGCGTCCCATCATTGTTGTTCATATCTTTAGTGCCTTCACTTCGTCACCTTGGCCTGATGTTCTTTCTTTTATCTCAGCTACTTTATCACCTCAGCACTACTCACTTTACCTCACCTCGACACTTCTTATTTTGGCTCGTCACTACATCTTCACTTCTTCATCTCGGCTCTGCATTCTTCACCCCATCACTTTATCACATTACCTCGACATTGCATCCTTTAACCTCAACACTGCATATTTCAGCTCGACACTCCATCTCCTTAGCTCGAGCACTTTACTTCTGTCCTCACCTAGGCTTGGCACCTTGGTCCCGCACTCATTTATTTCTGCCTCACTTCAACTTAGCACCTCAACTCGGCACTTCTTTACTTCTGCCTCACTTCAGCCTAGCACATCAACTCGACACTCCTTTTATCTCTGATCTTCACCTCGGTATTGCACCTCGGCTCGACGCTCCTCTACTTCTCTCTTCAACTAGGCACCTCAGCTTGGTATGACACATCGGCTAATCACTTTAATTATTTCTGCAGACTTATCCTTCAATACTCCCTCTCAAGCTTGGTGTACTCATGAATACAATCAAGATTGACTTCTTGCTGGTCTGCTTCTAACCATGGTCAGTTAGCTTCTCTCATTGAGTACCTAAAGAAAAAACTTGGGAACAAAAATTTTGGAAATGTTCATTAGTGTAATGCATCAGTATGTTTCAGTATTTTTAACTTGATTAAATGCAAAATTTTCCAGTCCAGACATGAATGCAAATCAAGACTGGTCAGAATGAATGTACTCATTCTTTTATAGAACTGAATTTTTTATGCCTAGGACAATTATCAAATGTCAAAAAAGTGTGTGCTTAGATGTCACAGACAAATTCTTTTTCATTTAATAATTTTAAGGCATTCTAGTTTTTGGAATTGCATGTCCAAAAATTTACGAATAAAATTTTTGTAATTGAGGCAATCATAGTCATAATTCACAAAAAATTTATTTTTGTAACTGAGGCAATCATCTATCCATGGGTGAATTATGATTATGACTGCCAACACAGTGGGATTATTAACAAAAGTTCCTAAACCAGAATTTCCCATGACTTTTCTTTCAAATTTTAAAGCCATTGAGAAGGCAGTGCTTATACTAGGCAAGAGAGTCATCACAAAGAATTGAGACTTAACTGGTTCATAGTCATCATTCAATCCTTTAACAAACTTTATCACGTAATCACTTTCAACGTATTCAATCATTTTACTGTTTATGTCACATCTACAACCACGACAATTACACTTAGGAATTGGCCTCAGTGCCATCATCTCCTCCCAAACTATCTTCACACTTGTATAATATTCATTAACTGCCAAATTCTATTGTTTAATGCTGCAAAATGTTTCAAGCAGGTCGAACAATCTAAAAGGATCTCCACTTCCAAACCTCAAAGTGAGATCCTGCCATACTTCATACGCACTCTCACACCACATGATACTCTGAGCAATAGACGGAAAAACACTATTCATTATCCAAGAATGTACCATACTGGTTACCTGTCTCCACGATGGAAATTGAAGATCATTGGGATTAGGCATTTGAATAGAACCATCAATGAATCCAACTTTGTTCTTCACAACTAACGTCATTTCGAAATACGGCTCCATGAATGGAAATTGTGCGCATTCAATGGAGGTTGTGCCAAGATTATAGAAAGGATTACTCATTTGACTTTCTTGAGACTGTTGGCCATTGGCCCTAGGATTCAAAGAATTGGTAAATGTAGAAGCCATAGCGAACAATATATCGTTTTAAGAACAATTCACAAGATTCACAGTTCTTGACAGTGTCTCTGCTACCATGTCGAATTCTCACAAGAAATCAACAAAATCGACATGCAACTACAAGAATCGAAGAAACAACGAGAAGGAACAAAATAACCGTCAATGGAGGAAGATAATTTGGAATAGAACTCTTCAATTGATTGAAGGCAAAACTGCAAAAACTAACTACAATCCCGCTTTCAGCATTTAAAAGGAAGAAGAAACAAGTGAAATTACAATGATGCCCTTATTTAACTGCTTTTCTTAACATCAAGAAAATGGCATTTTAGTCATTTCTCTGTTGTTTTAAACTTGGCGGCAACTTCCTCTTTTCTTCTTCTTCTTCCCTTCATCTTCACTCTCGTTATACTTGCATCAATTCCTCTGCTCTTTCTCAACTGGTCCCATTCCTTCAACTCCTTTCCCACTGATTGATTTAACTTGCTGCCAGCTGATCATCTCTCTTCCCTTTGCCATTGTCTGAGCTTCCTTCATTCTCCTGCACATTATCAACACCTTCCCTCAAACCAGACTGGCCAAAGATGTCATAGACTCCCATGGCCAGGATAAGTTTGCGTAATCTATGAGAATCGAAGGCCTTGATAAATGCATTAGCTAACTGGTGCTCTGTAGCAATAGGCATAGGTCTAATCACTCCTTGTTGGAACTTTTCCCTCACTACATGGAAATCAATCTCAATATGTTTGTTCTTTCATGGAATACCAGATTCTCTATAATATGCATCGCACTCTTGCTGTCACAGAACAGCTCCACTGCATTGGTTTGTTTTATGCCCAAGTCACTCAACAGATAAAGAATCCACTGCACTTCACAAGTAGCTGCAGCTATGACCCTATGTTCCGCTTCAGATGAAGATATAGAAATGGTAGTTTGTTTCTTTGCCTTCCACGATATCAAGGTATTCCCAAAGAATATACAAAATCCTGTAACAGACTTTCTTGTTTCAGTGTATCCACCCTAATCTAAGTCTGCAAAGCCTTTAAGTTGTGAATCTCCTATACTGGGAAACAATAATCCCTGCCTTAATCCCTTTAGATATCTCAAGACTCTATGTGCAGCCTTGACATGTTTCTCAGTAGGTACATCCAAAAACTGACTAAGCTGTTGTACAGCGTAAGAAATGTCTGGCCTGGTTATATTGAGATACAATAATTTCCCTATCAGCCTCTGTAACTTGATACATCTTGCACCAAGTCTGAGTCTTCATGTACCAACTTAAGGTTCTGTTCCATAGGTGACTTGGCAGGTTTTGCTCCCAAATTACCAGTTTCTTCTAATAGCTCCAACGTGTATTTACTCTGACATATCACAATTCCCCTTGAGACCTTGCTACTTCTAGTCCTAGGAAGTATCTAAAGTCTCCTAAGTCTTTAATTCGAAAGGCCTGATGAAGTGAAGAGTTGATGCATTGAATCTCAGTTAACTGATCACTAATTACCACAATGTCATCCACATACACCAATAAGGCTGTGAAGGAAGAACTGGTATGCTTAAGGAAAAGTGTGTAGTCACGTTTGGACTGTGTATAATTCTGGCTAAGAAAGAACTGAGTTAATTTCTCATTCCATTCTCTGCTTGTCTGTTTTAATCCATAAAGGGATTTGTGAAGTTTTCACACTGTATTGGGATGAGGTAAATGCATGCCTTCAGGAAGAGTCATATAAATCTTTTGATGTAAGACTCCATGTAAAAAGGAATTGTCAACATCAAGTTGGTGCACATACCAATTCTTTAAGGCTGCCAATGAGAAAAGAAGTCTGACAGAGTCAGTTTTCACTACTAGAGAGAATGTGTCATGATAGTCAATTCCTAGTTGCTGGGTATAGCCCTTGGCAACCAAGCGTGCCTTAGAGCGTTCTATAAATCCATCTGCATTCATTTTGATTTTATAAACCCATTTGCATCCAATGGGTTGCTTACCAGTGGGTGAAGGAACAAGGGACCATGTATGGTTAGCATCTAGGGCCTGAAGCTCTGTCTGCATAGCAAGTCTTAATTCTGCTGAAACAACTGCTTCTCTGCATGTAGTAGGTTCATGTTGCACACTAAGTGAAAGAACACAAGATTTATAGTGTGGAGCCAGATGATCAAGTGTGTGATACAAATGAAGGGGGTAAGGAGTAGACTGTTGTGGAGGTTTGGCAGCACTTTGGATGTGATGGCAATAATAGTCCTTTGGATATGAAGGTGTTGACCTTGGTCTATCTGTTATAAGAAGGAGTGGTGTCTGGTATAGGATTTTTTTGTTGGAGAGGATGTTGATGTTACAGGTTCATGGGGTGACTGAGATGGTGATGGAGAATGACCATCCTCAGATGAACCTGTGTTGGAGGGGATGTTTGTTGAAAGAGGTGAAGTTGTAGTAGGTACTGTAGGAATGTTAGCATATATTTCTGGAGGTAAAATGTTGGTTGGTGTGGTTGGTATGTCAGGCTGGAAAAATGAATGAAAATGAGGTGAGGAGGTTACCGATGAGTTGTGGTCCTGATGATCAGATAATGGGAAAATATGCTCATGAAAGCTGACATCCCTTGATGTAAAGACTTCACTGTTGGCAAGGTTTTGAAGAATGTATCATTTGGTTGTATAAAGGATGCCAAGGAATATACATGCCTGTGCCCTAGGAGTGAATTTGTTTTGATGAGGTATATTGTTGTGAGCAAAGGCAAGGCATCCGAAGACTTTTAGATGGTCATAGGTGGGGTCTGCTTGATATAACTGATGATATTGAGATTGGTTAGACAAAAGAGGTGTTGGTAAGATGTTTATAAGCTATGCATCACGTTGGACATAAAAGTCCCAATAGGATATAGGAACACCAGAATGAAACTTCAAGGCTCTTGCAACAGTAAGTATATGTTGGTGTTTTCTCTCTACAACCCTATTTTGTTAGGGTGTGTATACACAGGTTGTTTGGTGTACAATCCCCTTACTCATAAAGAAATCATTCATTTTGAATTCTTGTCCTTGATCAGTGCGTATGACTTTGATATTCTTATTAAACTGAGTCTGTACATACTGATAAAAGCTAGTGAGTGTATGTCTAGCTTCTATTTTGGATTTCATCAAATAAAGCCAAGTGAAACGAGTACAATCATCAACAATAGTCACAAAATACTTCTGACCATACAATGTATTATGTCTATAAGGCCTCCATATATCAACATGTATCAAATCAAAAGGGGCCTTAGAAACTAAATGAGATAAAGGAAATGAAAGTCCTTTCTGTTTTGTTAAAGGACATATAGAACAAATAGTATCTTTATCAGGAACTGAAATAGAAGGGTACATTTGATGAATGTTACTAAGTCTGGGTGCAGAAGGATGCCCCGACCTGAAGTGCCAAAGTAAACTTGGAGTCACAGTGTCATCACAAGTACTTGAAAGAACATTGGCAAGTTTCTGTTGCACTTGTTGCCCTCTTAAACAGTACAGACCATTGAACTTTTCAGCTGAACCAATCATCCTCTTGGATAACTGATCGTGAATGAAACAATGGGAATCAGAGAACTGAATGAGTAAAGAAGGATTAGAAGTCAACTTGCTTAGGGATAAGAGCTTGAAAGAAAAGGAAGGCACAAACAAGACATCATGTAAGATGAGGTCAGGTGTGATCTGTATTGAGCCAATATGAGTTGCTTTGGTAGCTGAATTATTGGGCATTCTGATGTTCATATGACTGATAGGTTTATAGGAATGAAATAATTGCAAAGAATGAGATACATGATCAGTGGCTCCATAATCTATAATCCAAGTATTCAAACCATTATAGTGACACTTACCTCTAGCCATATCAGAAAAGGCAGACATCACAGCAGACTGGTGGACATTACTAGCAGCAACTCCTTGTGATTGTTTCTCATCTTCTTTCATCAACAATCTTAACAATTTCTAATACTGTTCAGGTGTAAAAGAGCTTGGCATCAACTAATTCACCTGCTCATTAAAGGATTCTTTCTGCACATCATTTATGCTCCCTACCATATTCACTTGAATCCTGGACTTGAACCCCGGTGGATAGCCATGTTTCTTATAACATCTATCCACTATATGCCCAATCATTCCACAATGTGTGCATTGTGCTCTCCTAATGTTATCAGAATAAAACCTGCCATTTCCCTTTCTGTACCAGCATTCTGAGATTTAAAGTTGAAGGCTCCTGCCTCCAACTCTCTTGAAGTCTCATTCTCTACTGCCAACGCAGTGGGATTATTAACAAAAGTTCCTAAACCAGAATTTTCCATGACTTTCCTTTCGAATTTTAAAGCCATTGAGAAGGCAGTGCTTATACTAGGCAAGGGATTCATCATAAAGATTTGAGACTTAACTGGTTCATAGTCATCATTCAATCCTTTAACAAACTTTATCACGTAATCACTTTCAACGTATTCAATCATTTTACTGTTTATGTCACATCTACAACCATGACAATTACACTTAGGAATTGGCCTCAGTGCCATCATCTCCTCCCAAACTATCTTCACTCTGGTATAATATTCATTAACCGCCAAATTCTCTTGTTTAATGCTGCAAAAAGTTTCAAGCAGGTCGAACAATCTAAAAGGATCTCCACTTCCAAAGCTCAAAGTGAGATCCTGCCATACTTCATACGCACTCTCACACCACATGATACTCTGAGCAATAGACGGGGAAACACTATTCATTATCCAAGAATGTACCATACTGTTTACCAGCCTCCACGATGGAAATTGAAGATCATTTGGATTAGGCATTTGAATAGAACCATCAATGAATCCAACTTTGTTTTTCACAACTAACGCCATTTCGAATATACGGCTCCATGCATGGAAATTCTGCGCATTCAATGGAGGTTGTGCCAAGATTATTGTAGGACTATCATTTGGATGGAGATAGAAAGGATTACTCATTGGACTTTCATGAGACTGTTGGCCATTGGCCCTAGGATTCAAAGAATTGGTAGATGTAGAACATAAGAATGAGCAATCTTCAGCTCGCTGTCCCCCAATATCATTTCCTTTCCCTGTCCGTGAAATCTGATTGGATGTGTGAATATCGGGAGGACACCGGATCTGGAAATGCCGTCGTCGTTCGGGGGAACATCTCTGCACCTCGACGGGACATCTGGATCGAAGTAATGAGACACGAAGGTCGAGGCTTCCTCTGTCAGGTAGGCATTGCACATCGAGGCCTCGACTTTCGCCTTGTTCTTGATGTTCAGCTTCAAATGCCTGAGATATCTGTTCATATAGGGAATATCTGTTCAAATGCTTGCGCTTAAACACATAAGAACGTCACGTAATAAATAAGAGTACCTCTCGAACGGATACATCCACCTGTACTGAACAGGACCACCAACGCGTGCCTCGTATGGTAGATGAACTGGCAGGTGTTCCATTGAATCAAAGAAGGCCAGAGGGAATACAGTTTCCAGCTTGCAAATGATCAATGGGATTTCGCCCTCCAGCCTTGACATATCATCCGCCCTCAGTCTCGTGGATGTAAGACATCTGAAGAACAGACTCATCTCGGTAAGTGCTTCCCATACATTGGTTGGAAGCAGCTCGCGGAATTCAATGGGCATCAACCGTTGCATGAACACGTGACAGTCGTGGCTCTTCATCCCGTGCAAACCGCGTTTATTCACGTCGATGTTCTTAGACAGGTTCGAAACATGACCGTCAGGAAACCTAGCCGTCCCCAGCCACGCTAACAACGCACTGACCTGCTCCGCATTCAGCGTGTAAGAGGACTTCGACATGTAGGATGTGCCAACGGGATGCAGCTCCGGTCGCATATTCAGGTCGCGCATATCAAGTCGTGCCTTCAAATTGTCTTTCGTTTTTCCAGGCACATTCAGCACCGTATTGAAAATGTTGTCAAACACGTTCTTCTCAATGTGCATGACATCCAGGTTGTGTCGGATCATATTGCTCTTCCAATACGGAAGCTCCCAGAATATGCTTCTCTTCTTCCACCCGATACAGTAACGGGCCAGGTCTGCGTTGTGGCTACCGTCCGGATCATCAGCGACCCCCACGAATCCACAACTGTCTATCTCCTCCAACACCTCCGCACCCGTGAGAAGCTCGGGCTTCATGTCATTCTCGACGATGCCAGGCATGAACGACGTCACGTTCTTTCTGTACAAATGACGTCTGGGCAGGAACTTCCTATGGCTGTCGAACCAGCAAATCTTACGTCCATGTTTCTAGGACATCGTCTTCGGTTGCTTCATGCAGCAAGGGCAAGCGTATTTCCCCGCTGTGCTCCACCCCGACAACATAGAATAAGCCGGGAAGTCGCTGATGGTCCACATCAGTGCAGCGCGTAGCTGGAAGTTTTGTTTGGTCGATACATCGAACGTCTCCACGCCAAACTCCCACAACCACTTCAGCTCATGTATCAATGGCTGCAGGTATAGGTCGATCTTCTGTTTCGGATTCCTAGGCCCCGGTGCGATCACAGTCAAGAACGTGTACGGCTTCTTTATGCACATCCAAGGTGGTAGATTGTACGGTGTCACGATTACAGGCCACGACGAATACTGCTCTCCCGACTGTCCGAACGGGTTGAACCCGTCGGTGCATAACCCCAACCTAACGTTCCTTGTCCCCGACGAAAAACCCGGATGTGTCGCATCGAACGTCCTCCAAGCTTCGCCGTCAGATGGATGGCACATCTCACCGTCTTTCGTGTAGTGCTCCGCGTGCCACCTCATCTGGCTAGCTGTGGCACCGGATGTGTAGAGCCTCTGCAGTCTAGGGGCGAGAGGTAAATAGTAGAATTGCTTTCTTGGCACGTTCCGGTTTCTTTTGTTCGTTCTCCACCTGCGTGTCCCATAGACCCTGCACTTGTCTTTATCCTCGTCGATGCCCCAGTATATGATGCACCCCTCTGAACAACAATCGATCTTCTGAAAACATCAAAATTCCACACAATAAGATTTCTTCCTTCTATATTTTCGTAGAAAAGTGATGATTTATGTGTTTGAAATGGGAGAAGAATGGGAGAAGAGTGGAAGAAGAAAGCTGCGTTTTATGGTACTCAGCCTGCAATATTACCGACGTATTAGCGACGATATAGCGACGCTAAGCGACGGCCAAGAAACACGAATCCCGGAAACAAACAAACACAAATACCGACGACTTAGCGACGCTTCAGCGACGACCAAGAAACACGAATCCCGGAAACAAACAAACACAAATACCGACGACTTAGCGACGCTTCAGCGACGACCAAGAAACACGAATCCCAGATTCAAACAAACGCAAATACCGACGACTTAGCGACGCCTCATCGACGACCAAGAAACACAAATCCCGGAAACAAACAAACACAAACACCGACGACTTAGCGACGCTCAGCGACGACCATGAAACACAAATACCGACGACTTAGCGACGCTCAGCGACGCACGGCGTATCTTCACACCATACGATGTGTTTCGTCGCTGCGGACGTCGCTAAGGCGTCGCTATTTGGCGGTGTCCGCACAGTGCCCGACTGTTACACTCACGATGCATTTTCGTCGCTATTCCGTCGCTATGTCGTCGCTGAATTCCCTATATAAACAGGATGGACCGTGACCCCCAACTACATAGAAAACAACCTCCTTTATAATCATAAAAAAAGACCTAAATATGGTTCGTACTAAAGCGCAAGCGCGACGTGGTAGTGGCCATTCAGCGGCAAGACGGCCTATTCAACAACCCTCTTCTTCAGCGGTTCCTCCACCACAAGAACCACCCCCACAGGCTGAGTCCTCTGAACCCAGTCTTTTTGGGCCACGTCGGGATCGCCAAATTGGCGATCTCCATAAAGAAATACAAGAACTGTGGAAAACAGTCGATGACCTGAGGGAGCATATTATGTACCAGGATGAGCGTCTCCAATACCTGGACACAAGGCAGATGCGGATTAAATCCAAAGCTGCACAGCTGAGACGCCTCCTGAAGGCGTGCGCAGAGAGTGTTGCTACTCTCTGTTCGTATGACGAACAGTGAATGGCTCCTCTCCGCTATTCATTTAGATTGTTTTTTCATTATTGTCCTAGTATATTTTGTAATTTATAATTCTATATTGATGAAGTTTTATTTTTCTAATCATCGCTTTCGTTTTCTTAATTTAAACACGTGTTAGATCTCTTACTAATCTTGACGACGCTAAAATACAAACGAAATGTGGCTCAGAAAAATTTGAGACGACTAATTCACCGACTAAACATCAACTATATACCGACGAAACTTAATACAACGACGAGAACCTACTAACCATATCGACGAAAGTTAATACAACGACGAGAACCTATTATCTGCGAATTTATTATCGGTGTGCTGATTTTAGCGACGCTTTACCGACGAACTAGCGACGCACGACGTCTCTTCACACCATTCGACGCGTTTCGTCGCTACGGCGTCGCTAATGCGTCGCTATTCCGTTCAGTTCCCAACGGTTACAACGTACGATATTACGATATTATCTTCATCAGCTGTGCTGATAATGATCAACGAATTTAGCGACGCTTTACCGACGAACTAGCGACACACGACGTCTCTTCACACCATTCGACGCGTTTCGTCACTACTGCGTCGCTAATGCGTCGCTATTCCGCAGTGTCCGTTTAGTTCCCAACGGTTAGAACAAGTTTACGTCGCTCATTCGTCGCTAAGTGCGTCGCTAATTCGAACGAACCGTCACGCCCGTACACATTTTGTCACTAATTCGTCGCTAATTCGCCCGAAGCGTCACACCCGCACATATTCCCATCTTGGTCAACGGTCGAAAAATGCGTCGCAAGTTCGTCGCTATATCCTCGCTAAATTTACCTATTTATACCCCAAACATCCGCACATATATACACACACATACAAAGTTATAAAACATCAAAATATGCCGCGTCGTTTTAGAAGAACCCCAAGGCGTGGTGGAGGGGCAAACAGTGCCCCGCCACAAGGGCCTCCTCCCCAACCACCATCGGTTGAGCGGGAGGGTTCCGTATCTGTGTATGGCCCACTACCGCGAGAGGATGCTCAAGAACAAATGCCGGAACAGGATATCGACTACCGTATGCTGATAGCAAACATGCAACAGTAGTCGAGGCAACTGCACAGCATGACTAGAAGGCTGCGGAAGTTGAAATTCAGATATTACAAGCTGAAGCGCCTCCTCAGAGAGTTCACAGATAATGTGGCGGCCACTCTTTCTTCCGATGACGAAGAGTGAACGGCCCCTCTGCGCCTCTCTTTTAGATTTCTTTTTTAATTTTTCGTTTCATAATGTAAATTTTTATTATTAAATTAATAAATTTTTTTTTTCCAATCACTGCTTTCTTTTTCCTTAATTAATACACGTGTTTAATCCTCGACGAATCTGCAACGACACAACGACAAATCGGAATACGAACGAAAAGTAAAACAAAACATTTGCGACACGCGGGTTTCATCGACAAAAAAACCGACGATACACAACGCAAAGAACCTACTCACCGACGAATTTATTTTATCCGTGTTCTGGAATTTTAGCGACAAAATAGCGACAATATAGTGACGTAACGCTACAAACTACATAGCGACGAATAAAACACAAAGAATAGCGACGAACCACCGACAAAACACCGACGAACATATTAACCTGACTACTTTTTTGTTAGCGACAATGCTTTTCATCGTATTCTCGTCGCAATTAACGACGAAAATGAGTGTATCGCAAATGCGTCGCAATGTACCGACGCAACACCGACGAACCATGGTTCGTCGGTGAATTTTTCGTCGGTAAATGAAATTCTTTTTGTGGTGGTTGCTAATCCTGAGGTACACAAAGAAAATGTATATGTCCTTCCTAACAGGAGTACTGGAAGAGTCCCGCCAGCAAGATACTCCCCATAATGTGTGTCCCAAACTAGAAGGTACCCAACTGGAAATGTGGCGAGAGGGAATATACCAGATCCGGTAAAGGTGTTTACTATGAAATTATATGAATATGAAATACCAAGGACGGCACAAGAAGTAGAGCAGGAAAAAAATGGAAACTGGGATGGAAACAGAGATGAATGCTCTCTACAAGAATCATACGTAGGATAAGTGCAAACTCCCAGAAGGAAAGCGGTTAGTTGGATGTAGGTGGGTGTTCATGATTAAATACCATGTAGATGAATATATAGAGAGATACAAAGCCCGACTGATAGCAAAAGAATATACTCAGACGAGTGGACTTGAATATGGCGAGACCTTCTCTCCTGTAGCAAAGATAGACATTATCTGGGTATTGTTTTCAATAACAGAAAATGAAGACTGGCCATTCCAGCAGTATGATGTTAAAATGCGTTCTTCCATAGAGATCTAAAAGAAGAAGTGTACATGGAAGCTCCACCAGACTTCACGGGAGATTTTCGAGATGGAGAAGTGTGCCGACTCAGAAAGACACTCTATGGTCTAAAACAGTCACCACGAGTATGGTTTGGACCGTTTACTATGGCTATGAAAAGGTACGGATACAGACAAAGTAATTCAGATCACACACTGTTTATAAAACGACGAGGTAATCTAGTGACATGCTTAATTATCTACGTTGACGATGATACTAACCGAAAACGATCACGAGGAAATGAACAGGCTGAGAGATCAGTTGTTCATAGAATTTGAGATGAAGGATTTGGACGGACTGAAATATTTTTTGGGAATTGAGGTACTAAGATACCAAGACGGGATATTTATCGCACAACAAAAGTATGTCCTAGACTTGCTCGCTGAGACCAGAATGGTCTACTGTAAACCTGTTGAAACTCCAATACAGGTAAATCATAGGCTAAAAATAGTACAGGGAGGAGGGCCGGCAGACAAAGTTCGGTATCAGAGGTTGGTTGGCAGCTGATTTGTTTATCTCACACTAGACTAGACATAACATATGCAGTCGGCGTTGTCAGTTAGTTTATGCATTAGCCTCAAGTGGAACATATAGATGCCGTAGTACGGATTGTACCATACTTGAAGGGTACAACAGGACATGGCCTTTTGTTCAGAAGAAATGGTAAGCATACACATATGCAGATTGGGCCGGGAACTCAAATGATCGAAAGTCTACCTTAGGATGCTTTACGCTTGTTGAAGGAAACCTTGTTACATGGTGAAGTAAGAAACAGAAGGTGGTAGCACTCTCAAGTGTGGAGGTAGAGTTTTGAGGCATTGCAAAAGGAATAACATAAGTATTGTGGCTGAGGAGATTAATAGCCGAAATTGGTTTTCTACTGGACAAGCCGACCCCACTAAAGTGTGAAAATAAGGCAGCGATAAGGATCTCCGAGAACCCGATTCAGCATGATAGAACCAAGCATGTGGAGGTTGATCGCCGCTTTATCAAAGAAAAAATTGAGGATGGCACCATTGAGCTCCCGTTTGTAAGGCCCGCACTTCTCTTTCTTGTGTCATGATGCTTCTTCCTTTGATCACTTTTGTTGCAGCAATCACGCTCCTCCTTCACTTGATCACCTTTACTGCAGCTGAGTTTTGCTTCATTCTCAACAATCCCCACAAGACCTGACTGGCTGTAGATATTACATGCTCAAGGACCATAGTTAGATTGCCAATCTGTAAACATCTAACTCCTTAGTTAATATATTTGCCATTTGAAATTTATTCTTCATTGTCATATGATTTATCACTCCCTCTTGAAATTTCTTTCTTACCAAGTGACATTCTATCTCAATATGCTTAGTTTTTCATGAAATAATAGATTTTTCACAATATATATGTCACTTTTGTTTCCATAAACCAACTCGATAGACTATGTTTTCTCTATATATAAGTCCTTTAATAGATATAATAGCCACTGCAATTCACAAGTGGCAACCACAAAGACCCTGCACTCTTGCTCAGATGAAAATCTTGATAGTGCCCTTTGCTTTTTTGCCTTCTGTGACACTAAGACACCACCTAAGAACATACAGAATCCAGTTATGGATCCTTGTCGCTGAACACTTGTCCAATCTGAGTCAATAAATGCTTTCAGCGTCAAGTAACCTGTTGCTGGGAACAACAAATCGTGCCCTGCGGCCCCTTTTAGATACCTTAAAAGAGTAAAAGTTGTTTTTAGATGTAACATAGTAGGAGAATCTAGGAATTAACTAAGTTGTACTATGTAGGTAATGTCTGGCCTTGTAATTGTTAGATACAATAGTTTCCATACCAATCTGCTGTAGCTAGATATACCTGTGATCAAACTAGAATCATTATGCTGAAGTTTCAGGTTCCTTTCCACAAGACTATGAACAGGTTTTAACCCAAAAAAACCTATTTGTCCCAACAATTCCAATGTGTACTTCATTTGATATATCATTAGACCTTCTTATGACATAGCTACTTCTAGGCCCAAAAAAATCACAGGTCACCAATGTCCTTGATGCAAAATGTGTGATTCAAGCAGGCTTTTGTTGTTGAATAGCATCTAAGTTTGCACTTATCACAATAATGTCATCCACATATACTATTATAATGATAAATAAATTAGATTTGTCTCTGGTAAACAATGTGTGATCATGTTAAGACTGTACAAATCCTTGAAGAATAAGAGCCCGAGTCAATGTTTTATTCCATTGGGCACTGGCCTGTTTTAAGCCATACCGAGATTTACTAAGCTTGCTGTAAAAAATAACAAATTGGCACTTCAAATCTGCTCTTCTCTATTCCATTACCGAGTAATTTATAATTTACAAACGAAAAGATAAACCCAATCTAATCTAATCAAATCAATTTCAAATATTTACAAATCAAAAGAATAATCAGATAAATACGACATTTATGAGATAAGGCTGGAAACAAATCTTCAAGCGGAATTCCCGCCATCTTTATTCAATGGCCGAGATTGACTACTGCTCGTGCAGACTTTGCAGGTCTGCCTCGGCAGCTCGGCACTTCAGCCTCGACAAATTTCCTTTAACACCCCTTCTCAAGTTGGCATGTGCAAAGTGGAAACACCCAACTTGGACAACAGAAAACGAAATTCCTTAGTGCCGAGAGACTTGGTCAGTATGTCTGCCAGTTGATGTGAAGTAGAGATATGAAGAGGCCGAATAAGGCCATCGAGAACTGCATCACGAACAAAATGGCAGTCAACTTCAATGTGTTTGGTGCGCTCATGTGCGACAGGATTGTGCAAAAGATGGAGGGCAGATTGGCTGTCCGTGTAGAGAGTAACAGGTGTTGGTGTAGATATGCCGAGGAACTGAGAGTGGCCAACGAGCCACTTGAGTTCACAAGTGGTGGAGGCCAGAGCACGATATTCTGCTTCAGCTGAGGAACGAGAAACAGTATGTTGTTTCTTGGTCTTCCAAGAAATTAAGGCTGTACCAAGCTTAATAATATACGCTGTAAGAGAGCGGCGTGTGAGGGGGCAGCTGGCCCAATCCGAATTAGAGTATGCTGTAAGTCCGAAGTCACTGGTGGAAGAATAGAGAAGGCCTTGCCCAGGATTACCTTTCAGATAACGTACTACTTTCAGTGCAGCATGCCAATGATCTTGCCGTGGAGTTTGCATAAATTGTGCTAACATGTGGACAACATAAGAGAGTTCAGGCCGAGTAACAGAGAGATAAACCAGGCGGCCAACAAGTCGACGATAGGGAAATGGATCAGCTAAGACTGGGCTGGCCGAGGTCGAAAGATTGTGCTGCTGTTTAAGTGGGGTTGCCGATGGTTTAGCTCCGAGCAGACCACAATCAGAGATGATGTCAAGAGCATACTTGCACTGAGAGATAAAGAGACCTGCGCTGCTACGAGCAACTTCAAGACCAAGAAAATATTCCAAGGGGCCGAGGTCTTTCATGTGGAAACAGCAACTAAGGTACTCCTTAAGTTGAGCTGTGGTACTAGGATCATTACTGACAATGATGAGATCATCAACATACACCAAGAGAAAGAGCCGAGTGTGTGCGTGAGTAAAACGAAAGAGTGAATAATCGGAATGTGATTGAACGAAACCATAATCACGAAGTGCATCAGAAAATTTGGCAAACCAGCATCTGGGAGCTTGTTTGAGTCCGTATAGTGATTTGCGAAGGCGACAGACCTGATTGGGTTTAACAGGGACAAATCCAAACGGAAGTTTCATATAAACTTCTTCGGTAAGATCTCCATGAAGGAAAGCATTGCGAACGTCCATTTGACACATAGTAAGATTTTGTGCCGCAGCAAGAGCCAAGAGCACTCGAACTGTAACCATTTTGGCCGTGGGAGCAAAGGTCTCATTATAATCAATACCTTCAACTTGACGATTGCCGTGAATGACGAGCCGAGCTTTGTACCGTTCAACACCACCATCAGACTTGCGTTTGATCTTGTATATCCACTTGCATCCAATAGCACATTTGCCAGGTGGCAGTGGTCCGAGCGTCCAAGTGTGATTGTTCTCGAGAGCACTAATCTCTTCCTGTATGGCCGCTTGCCAGCGCGGATCTTTGACAGCCTGAGCATAGGATTGCAGCTCTGTACTTAAGGTAATGGCCGCAAGGAACGCGCGATGGGCTGCAGAGAATCTCTGAGTACAAAGATAATTATGGATAGAGTAAGGCGTACCTGGATGAGATGATGGCTTGACTGAGGTGGCCGAGGGGCTATACTTAGCTGATTTGACCTCATAATATGCAAGTCGAGCAGGGGGTTTCTTTAGACGATGACCACGACCAAGGGGCAGAGTCGTTGGTTGAGGGGTCACCTCGCCCTGTTCATCAGGAATCGCCTCTGGTGGGGTTGACTGCATATGCTGTTCTGTTGGAACACAAATATCGACGGTGTCATCAGTTGTCAACGGGATGGAGGCCGAGGTGAATTGTCGTTCGGCCGAAGCAGAAGGCAATTCGGCCGATGTGAGGTCAGCAAATGGAAACTCAGTTTCAACAAAGGTAGCATTGCGTGTAACGAAACATTCGCGGGTGGCAAGGTCATACACCCACCAGCCTTTCTGTCCAGATGGATAACCAATGAAGACACATTTTTGGCTTCTACTCTAAAATTTATCACCTCTCCACTGATCATTGTGGACATGACATAGACTTACAAATTCTCGAAAATGTGTGTAAGTTGGGGGTCGGCCAAACCGTACCTCATAGGGCGTTTTTCCTCCGAGCAGCGGTGTAGGTGTGCGGTTGATGAGGTAAGAAGAGGTCAGTACGCATTCACCCCAGAAGGAGATTGGCAGATGAGCTTGGAAGCCCAATGTCCGGGCAACATTTAGAATGTGACGATGCTTACGTTCAACTCGGCTATTTTGTTGTGGAGTGTAGCAGATGGAGGTCTGGTGAAGGACTCCATGTTCTGCGAAAAACCCTGAAGTGTAGAAAACTCAGATCCATTATCGCTACGGAACACCTTAATCTGCCGTTCGAATTGTGTTCGGATTAGTGCAAAGAACTGTTGCACAATCGAGGTAACACGGTCTTTGGTGGATAAGAGATAGACCCACACCGCTCTCGATCGATCATCAACAAATGTCAGAAAATAGCACGCTCCGCACAACGTTTTCTCTCGATAAGGTCCCCACAAATCACAATGAACCAAGTCAAAACACTGCTCAGCTAAGGTCGTACTTAGTTCAAACGGTCTTTTTATTTGTTTAGCCCGTAAACAAACTTCACACGGTACATTCAAATTTTTATTGTGACAAAAATCACTATTACAAAAAAATTGCAAGACACCTCTAGACGGGTGACCTACTCGATTATGCCATAGGATCCAATCTTCCTTCGCTTTCACGGAAAGGTTCAGTTCGGCAGGAGGTGAGTCGAGGACGCTGTTTGGCTCTGCAGAAGGACCCTTCAGCAAGTATAGCCCATCAGCCAGCCCCGCCACTCCAATCTTCATCTGTGCATGTCGGTCCTGTATCACACAATCATCTTTAGTAAACTCAACGACATACTCACTTTTATTCAACAGTTGAGATACTGATAACAAATTGCATGTCAAGTGGGGCACAAACAACACTTTGTCAAGCACAAGATGAGGAGTAATGTATATTGTCCCTTCCTGTACGGCTTGCGTTTGAGTCTCATTGGGCAGTCGTACAGCACGTGGAAGAGTCATCACAGAGTTATGTAAAAGGGAAACATTACCAGTCATATGGTGAGAAGCTCCAGAGTCAATTATCCAGGTGGAATGTGACGACTTACCACTCAGTCTTTCAGAGGGCACTTGTCTACATGCAATGAGAGCCTTAATGACAGAGTTCATCTCTTCTTCCGAGAATCCAGCAAGAAGGCCTGAGGTCGAGGCCGACTTACCCGTGGACGCTGCATTGACTGATGCTGACTGTTTGTTCCGAGCAGAGCAGCCAACACCCGTTGTTTCTTTGACGCGAGAAGATGTTCTCGGACAATCTCCCCACCAGTCCAGATACCCCATCAACTGGAAGCATGCACGGACTTCGTGTCCTTTCCTGCGGCAATGAGGGCATGTTACATCAGCTTTGGACGATCTACGGTCACTTCCTTGTTTTGCAGCAACAGACACTGCAAATCCAGCCGGAGGAAGGGGGTCTTCCACGTTCACCATTGATCTACGACTCTCTTCCTGCACTACCATATGGTAGACACGGTTCAGGAAAGGGAGAGGATCCTGATTCAATATGGAGGAACGCACCATTCGATATGTCGAATCCTCCAAGCCCATAAGAAACTAGTGGATCTTATCTGCCTGTTTTCACTGAGACAGAATCTTCCGAAGATTACATGTGCACGAGACACATGAACAGCTTGGAATATCGTCATAGTCCTTCAATTCATCCTAAATTTTCTTCAATTTTCCGTAATAGGTCATTACGGAGTCACCATTCTGTTTGCAGTTCACGAGGGCTTTCTTTAACTGTTGGACCCTCAGTGCATTCATTACAGCAAAACGCTGCTTCATATCATCCCATAGCTCTTTTGCATCTTCAGCATAGGAGATAGTGGAACGAAGGCCTGGTTGCACAGTGTATAGTATCCAGGCCACAATCATAGAGTTAACATGCTCCCAATCATCCAAGTCGGAGGAGCCCTCTGCAGGTCTTTGAATGGTGCCATCGAGGAAGCCGTATTTCCTACGGGCAAGAAGAGAGCCTCGTATTGCCCTTGCCTATTCTTCATAGTTCAACCCAGTCAATTGTACCGGAGTAATCAGGATACTGGGATGATCTCCATAATGGAGATCGTAGGGAGACATAATTTTCTTGGATAGAGAAGGGGAAGGAAGAAAATGCCGAGATGATGATTCCCAGCCATAGTGAGAAGAAGTGCTTTTCGTTCAATCAGAGGAGATAACTGGCTCTGATACCATGTAAAGAATAACGAATTGGCACTTCAAATCTGCTCTTCTCTATTCCATTACCGAGTAATTTATAATTTACAAATGAAAAGATAAATCCAATTTAATCTAATCAAATCAATTTCAAATATTTACAAATCAAAAGAATAATCAGACAAATACGACATTTATGAGATAAGGCTGGAAACAAATCTTCAAGCGGAATTCCCGCGATCTTTATTCAATGGCCGAGATTGACTACTGCTTGTGCGGACTTCGCAGGTCTGCGTCGGCAGCTCGGCACATCAGCCTCGGCGAATTTCCTTTAACACTTGCACACTGTGTTGGAAGTAGATAAACAAACACCTTCAGGCAACTCCATATACATACATATATATATATATATATATATATATATATATATATATATATATATATATATATTTTCTTGCCCTTGATTTAGTACATAGCATTTAATGGGTGTAACTTGGTGCACATGCTGGACAGAGGCGGCCCGCAGTTATGTTTAAAATTAGATATGATGAAGGCTTTTGACCGGGTAAGCTGGGACTATCTTCAGCAACTCTTGAGGAAATTCGGCTTCTCAGATTTTTTCATTCGGATTATCATTAATCACCTAAGTGCAACACGGATGTCAGTCTTAATCAATGGCCAGCCATCATCCTATTTTCGGCCATTCAGGGGAGTTAAACAGGGTGATCCCTTATCACCACTTTTGTTTATACTAGCATCTGAGGGATTCAGTCGGGGACTGAAGGCACTGGTTTCATCAAGACGTTTACAATCTTTTCGTTTAGGGCGAATGCCTATGTCCATCTCGCATCTGGCTTATGCGGATGATTTACTAGTATTTTTGCGGGGTACAAAACGAAATCTCAGGAGATTCCACTCTTTTCTTACGGCATATGAAACAGCATTGGGACAAAAGGTAAATTTTCATAAAAGCAGTTTCATTCCATCAGCTAATGTCACATCGCGCCAATGCCGTCACTTTCAAGACATTCTCGGCATGCGATCAACAACGTTACCTTTTCGATATCTTGGATCTTATCTTCATAAGGGCATCACCCGGGTTATACACTGTTCCACTCTCTTGCAACATGTGGATGATCGGTTACACGGATGGCATTCTCGCCTTCTTTCTTCGGCGGGCCGCCTTGTCCTGCTACGTTCCGTCATATCAGCACTTCCACTACACATTATGGCAGCCGACGGTCTACCTAAGACTGTCATACGCATACTTGACAGGAAAATGTCGGCCTATTTTTGGGGCGATAACCATCACTGGGTTGCATGGCGCAACATCACTATTCCATTGGAAGAGGGCGGCCTAGGTCTGCGTAATTTCAATGATTTGCAGCAGGCATACAAATGTCGAATTTGGTGGACATACCAACGTCATGACACGTTATGGAGTCAATATATGCATTTTCGATACGGCCGGCGCGGGGACTACACTGCGAGACTCACAGACTCAGCGATATGGAAATCCATTTGTCGCATTCATCCTATTTGTATATCTCATACTACTGGTGCAGGCTCACTGAGGTCATGGACAGCCACACCCACAAGAGAATTTACTCTCAAATCGGCCTTTGATATATGTAGGGTGCCCCGACCAACGCAACTGTCAACGAAATTTATTTGGTTGAAGTACCTATCTCCCTCGATTCGCATTCTTTTGTGGCGTTTGTTTCATTCAGCCATGCCTTTTGAGGATTATATTGGACAATACTTGGTGGCGCGCCCAACACAATGTCCTTTTTGCAAGGAAAACTCAGCCACAGTGGACCATGTTTTCATTTACTGCACACGCATTCGTTATTTATGGAGTTTCTTTGCTGCTGAACTACATGGTGTCCCTCCAGCCTCATTCTCGCTACGACAGTATTTGTTGGCATGGTGGTATCGCTCAACTTTTTCTACTCTCTCTGGCGTCTTTAAAATAGTCGTTCCGTCCATTGTAGTTTCAAACATTTGGCGACAGTACGCGCAGCTAATATACGGGGACTCTACAATCGTTTCGACATCGACTCTGCGGAATTCGATACACTTTGATATACATATGTGGCTGCTAAAGATCCAGGGCTCCAAACTGGCATCGGGTCCTACATTATCTCTCTCCTGGATACCACACATTCGTCAGCCGCGCCCCAGAGTCCTTAAATGGCAAATGCCTCCTTCAGGAAGGCTCAAGTTAAATGTGGATGCAGCTGTAGGTCGCCTTTACGCGGCGGGTGGGGCAATTTTGCGTGATACAACGGGTTGCTGTCAGGGGGCACTTTCCTTTCGTCTGCCTCCTTGCACACCATTACAGGCAGAGATTCAGGCTACACTCTTTGGCCTATTGTATTTTCTCCCGTTCTATCGTACACTAATTGTTGAGACTGATTGCGCACAAATGCTCTCATGCCTTCACAATCCGCGGCATGTTGCTGGCAATTATCATCTTCGACAGCTCCACTCCCTCATTCAGCAGCATCGACTAGACCTAATTCACACCTATCGTGAGAATAATATGGCCGCACATTATCTCGCACAACATGCGATGCTTCATCCCGAGACGACTGCTTTCAACGGACAAACTCTACCTTCTATGGTTCGGGCTTCAGTCGTGTTGGATATTACCTTGCCCACCTTGCGCACAGCTTGATCCCTACATTCTCTGATGGAGAGCCAATTTTTCCTATATTCTGTCCGTGCCATACTTGACACGGACAGGCACGGTACGCTTTGTATTCATTTGCTTACATGCTGCACCAAGAACATGCTTCTAATTTCTTTTTTCACTGTCATTGTTCCCGAGTTCCATGCCCGCCTTTGCAATGTCCGCTTGGTTCGGAGGTGCACGTTTCTTGTGATCATCCATAAGGATTGGCAACAGCTCTTTACATCTGCCTGTACTCTCTGCAGTACAGGCAGCTTGGGTACGTATTCTTTTCTCTCTTTGAGCTGCACGCAAATTATCTCTCGCAGGCTGACTCTGCTGTTTGATTTCATGAAATGGGTTTGCCCGAACAACATGTCGTGGAGGTTTTTGGTTGCGAGGTTCATGCATAACATCCGCCAATACCCTCGTCCTGCTCACCATCCGACGTCTTTGCCTTACATGAGCTCTTCTTACTGCATGCAAGTCTTCCATATGGATTGGCGCATATCAAACCTCACTGCCGGCACATTGCCTTGTGTCGGCAGGTCAGGTTCGATCCGTTCTCAGTTTATCTTGTACGGTTTATTATATCCTCAACTGATAACTTACTTAGACATTCATGTTTCTTGTGATTGGATGCGAGCCTGGGTCATACTAGTTCTACACGTATGCTATGCCTACATCATCTGGGTCCTCATAGTCTCTTCATGGGGGGAGGCACTCCATCAACCCCTTAGCTGCACTGCCACAATTTGGAATACAAGGACAGACATCAGCACCACACTCCAATGTCTTGACATACATGGGCGGCTGTTCACACGGCACTATACCTTTTTCGATTTCGGTTGTCTTCAGATGTTTTTATGTAACTCATTATACACTAACGCATATCAACATATCATCTATATAAATATGTACGCTTTTTCTTTCGCCAAGGTTTTATCCACAAGAGTGGTTTTACTTGGCAAGGTTTTAATGCGGCATATCATATATAGCTTGATCGTTGATAAACCTCAAATGCTATGTTTTTCGCATTTCATTTCATGTACTACGGTATTCCTCCGCCATAAGTGAGGGCTTCTCTTTAATAAAATCTCTTTCTTAAAAAAAATATACATATACATATATATATACACACACATATACATACATATATATATATATATATACATATATATATACATATATATATATATACATATATATATATAATATGTGTGTGTGTCTGTATATATATATTTCTATGGAGATGTATTTGACAACATCATTTGTAGGCTTTTGTACTATGGTTTTATAGGAGAATATCGGCATTTGTAAGGGATTTTGTTTGGCTTCTGGACTATTGGTTGGGTGATTAATTTTTTTGGTAGATATATGCTTTTACTCAAGAAGTTGATTTTTTTTTGCGTCGTAGATGTGGATGGCTTTTCTAATGATTTTGTAATTTGGAAGGTTTCAAATCAATCTTGGAATTCAGTGCTTTTTGATAGGTTTTCGAGTAGAGCAAAGTCATTTCGGATGGTATATGTATATATATATATACATATATATACACACACACATATATATACATATATATATATATACATATATATATACATATATATATATACATATATATATATATACATATATATATACATATATATATATATATATCTTCAGAAATATTCTTAGCTCGTTATTTCATTTATTCTCATACTCTGATGCTTTGTAATATGGTTTTTCCTCCACCACAAGTGAGGCTTTATCAATAATAAGATATCTCTTGCTTAAAAAAAAATATATATCTTCAGAAAGGTCACCGTGGAGGAAAGCGTTGTTAGCATTCTACTGATGTATGATAAATCCGTTTAGTGCAGCAAGTTCCAAAACTAATCTGACAGTAGTCATTTTAGCTACTAGAGAAAAAAAATCAAGATAATCTATCCCAAGTTGTTATGTATAACCTTTAGCCTCTAGTCTTGTCTTATATATTTCTATGAAGCCATCATCCTTATACTTGATTTTATATACCCACTTGCATCTAATTGGTATCTTCTCTGCTGATAACTGAACCAAAAAACCAAGAGTTGTTGGCATTTAAGGCTACTAAGTCAAGCCACATAACTGAACCATATGTTGTTTTCTTTCTAGTAGTCCATTCTGGTGAGGGTATATACACGACTAGTTTGATGAATTACGACTTTTCAGATTAGAAAGAGTTTAAGTCAAGTTTGAGGGCATTATCTGATATAATAATCTTGACTTGTTTGTCAAATTGAGTGTGAACATAATGATAAAAGCTTTGTATGATGGTTTTGGCCTTAACCTTGGTTTGAAGCAAGTAAATCTAGCAAAATCTGATGACTTAGAAGATACTGTTGTGACAATATGTGAAACATGAACATATAGTCTCTTCTGCTTTTCCAAAGGACAGATAGTACATGAAGAATCAAAATTGGAATGGATTATAGAATGATCTACTTCATTTATTTCTCTAAGTCTTGGAGCAGAGACGTGTCTAAGTCTAAGATGCCAAAGTCCAAAGATGATTCATGAAATGAAGATAAGTAGTGGGATGGACCATCTTTCAGATTTGAAGTGGTCACTGACTGATAGCTCCATGGATATATTATAGGCCATTTGAAAGCTTAGCTAAACCAATCTTCATCCTAAAGAATTGGTCCTAAAGGAAACATTGATTAGAATAGAAGAAAACAAATATATTTGAAGAAGTATTAAGCTTACTGAGGCACAAAAGATTAAAAGAAAAGGAAGGAGTAAACAAAACCTTTGACAAATTTAGATAAGGATTGAGAGAAACTGTACCAATGTGTGTATTAAAAGCTGAAACGTCCTTGGCATTTTTACTAAAACATTACTCACATGAAGATAGGATTCAAAGATATAAAATAGACAATAGACAAGAGATATGATTTGTGGCTCCTGAGTCTATGATCCATGTATTTAAGTTATCAATCAAACAATTACACGTTCCCTTATTTAGAATTGACTATGCATTGTGCAGACATGGCAGCAGGCTGGACAGCATTGACATTGTAAGGCATTGCATTCATCACATGATTCTCCCTCTCATTCAATATCTCCAACAGGTTTTGGTATTAATCAATAGTGAGTATTGGAGTCCCTTGGTGTGATGCAAGTACTTGAGAACCTTGACCATTCTCATCATCTCTTAACATATCTAATCTTTGTGAAATGTGTCCACCATATTGACTTGAGTTCTAGGCTTGTATCAAGGAGGGTACTCAAACTTTTTGTAACACATATCTACAGAGTGTGGTCTTTGAGAAGAATTATGATATCTTCTACCACTTTCTCTTCTAAAACCTCTTCTTTGAGGTATATTATTATATACTCTAGCCATAAAATTATTTTGACTAACACCACCACTTTTCAGTATAGAAGGTTATTTATAAATTGTACTTGGTTACGAGCATTTATAACTTTTCTCTCATACTAAAGAGCCATAGAAAATGCTCTGGCAATGCTAGGTAAAGATGTCATAACAAAGATTTGAGACTTCACAGCATCATACTCATTATTCAGTCCTTTATGAAACAAACTTAGTCTTTTTATTCACTTTTTCATTTTCTTCTTTATAGCCTAAGCCGGTTTTATCATACCATACTTTTGTGATGAGATGAGTGTGTCTAACATGTTTGTACTGGATTTAAATTGTTCTAACATTTTTTCTAAGTTAAGTTTAGACGACTTAAGTTGTATTATTTCATGTTCACAACTTTCTAACTTAGACTTTAACATATTATTTTCCATTTTTATCTTTTGTTCATCTTTCCTATATGATTCAATTTTATTCTCTAAAGAATCAAGAGTATTAGTAGATTCTTGTTTAAGAGATTCTAGTTGATCGGAAAATTCCAAGTTGGACATCTTCAACTTGTCATTTTCTTCAACTAGTTTCTTCTTTTCTTTAGAGAGCCTCTTACAGTGAGCATGCATTCTTAAGAATTCTTCATACATTTCATCAAATGTCATGCACTATCAGAATCACTATCAGAAGAAGAACATACATCGTTCGATACGAAGCAGACTTGAGCTTCCTCAGTTTCGGATTGTGAGTCGGATGAGTCGCTCCATGTGCTCACCTTCATTGTTCGTTTCCCTTTTCTTGCCTTAGACTTCTTTGTCTTTGTCGTTTGTGCCTCCTTGTCCTTGGCTTGTTTATTATTGTTATTATTATTATTATTTTTCTTCGTGGGACAATCGTATGAAATATGTCCTTTTTGACCGCATTCATAACACTTTAATTCTTTGTTATACCATTTATTTGTGTTATTTTTCCTAGGTTGAGAAGAAGAAGAAGAAGAAGAAGAAGAAGAAGAAGAACGTTGTCTATTCCTATTAGGACGCTTGAAAAACTTCCTAAGTTTTCTTGCTATTAATATCAAGTCATCATCTAATTCAATATCACTATTACTGTCATCATTATTTGTATGTGTTTCAGTTGTTTTGAAGGCTATTGACTTACTTGATGATTTAGATGACTCGGACTTCCGTTGATTTAACTTTACCTCATAGACTTTAAGAGACCCGATCAATTCATCCATCTTGGTGATTGACTTTGTCTCCTCGATTGCAGTCACCTTTGGATCCCATTCAGCAGGAAGGCTTCGTAGCACCTTTTGAACCTTTTCATTGTTCGAAAATGACTTCCCTAAAGCTTCAAGGGCATTGAAAATATTAGTAATCCTCAAATCCATAGATGTTATGGATTTGTTCGGCAACATTTTGAAAGTCTCTAATTCAGTCATAAGCATGTTTATTTTTGACTCTTTAACACCACTAGTACCTTCATGCTTTAATACAAGTGATTTCCACATGTCGTGTGTGCTTGTGCAATTTGACACATATCCTGCTTCAGAAGTTGTAAGTCCATTCAAAAGTAATTACATAGCTTTAGCATTCATGGACGTTTTCTTTTTATCTTCCGATGACCATTCACTTTTATACTTTTCAACCTCCTGTGTGACTCCACTAACTTGTACAACTTTCATTGGAATGTACAGCCCATCTTCAACTATAGGCCATAAATCGATGTCTATAGCCATTAAGAATAGCCTCATTCTTAGTTTCCAATGAATAAAATTATTGCCATCAAAAAGAGGAGGGCGTTGTGTAAACATACTTTCCAACTCACCTTTGTGAGAAACAATAGCCATTGTATATACCTTGGATTTGAGACAAGCAGTATATAATCAATTGTTGTTTCTTGGCCTTGTATTGTTCGTATGGTATTGAATCTTGCTTCTTTTGAGTGGTATTGGTATGGCTCTGATACCAAATGTTGGACCGTGCACCTGCAATAAACACCACTAGAGAGGGGTGAATAGTGGTTAGCGGAAATTACACTACTACCCTTTGTTAAAATCCCCTTTGAAAACAGAATCTGAGACCACCTCAGATTCAGAACTCATTTTTGAGAAATTCACAAATAATTGTACACAACTCCAAAAATTATGAAACTTTCCAGAATTGAACTTAAATGAGTTAAAAGACTCTGTCAAAAAATAAGACAAAAATAAGATCGTTAGCCCTTCAAACAAATAAAAAGATTCAAATGGTCAATCTGGACAGAATTGGACAGAATGTTGCTGATTTTGCAAAACGTGTTTCTCTTTGAATACTCAACCAAATAGGTTGATCTTTATATAAAAACACTCCTTAGGATGTTTAGATGAAGTTTCCAAAAGGTCCTGACCTTAAACAGTTCTTAAAAAATACAGAATTTAAGTCTTTTCAAAACTGGTCAGATTGCAGTCAGATTGGAGTAGTTATCTTGCAAAGACTGAAAGACTAACTTTTCCTTGCTCAAATCAAGTGATTCTTGTTGCAAATGAAAGCTAACAGTCTGAAGTATAACTCCACCAAAAATCACGAATTTTAAAAATGTTTAGCAATTTTTTCAAATTGCGAGAAGTTGTGTGAAAACTGCAGTCAAAAACGGGCAAAAACAGAAATATAGAAACAAGAGAACACCGAGGATTTATCCTGGTTCGGTCAATGTGACCTACTCCAGTCCCAAGGAACACTTTTCCTTGGATTTCACTATCAAATGAACACTTTACAACAAGAGCCAAGCTTGATCCTTGGGTTATACACCAACCCTACTCAAGATTTGGATAATCACCTTCTAGCAACACTTAGTTGCAACACCTCTAACACCTATTGATATAGCCTTATAAGATGGCTAATAAATCTTACAAATGAAGCTCAAGAGGCTTGTAGCTCACCACAATACAAAAAGAACACCTTTGCTGCAATGAATAAAACAATAACAACAAGAAGATGAAGATGAAAGCTAGACAATTCAACAAATGATTGTGAGCTTCAAGTGTATTTCATCTTCTTCACCATTGCCTCTATTTATAGTATGATTTGAGCCTTGGAGATAAGAACTCCAATGTGTCACCATCTACATTATCAATTTCAAATGTCTTCTCATCATTGGTTGGCCTTGTACACTTGGCAAAATAAGACAATATAATTGGTCCACCTTGGATACACCTTGTTGGCCGATTTTCCACCTTGGAATTGCCTTGAATTATCCTTAGCAAGAATAGATAATAAGAGAAGATAATTGCACCAAGATAACCTCAACTCCTTGCTTGAGAATAGGCATGTGGGCTGGAACATTTTCAAATTAAAAATCAGCTCTGAAACCATTAAGTAGCCGTTGGCTACCATCCATATTTTCAAAAATGAACTTTGATTTTCCTTATTAAAAATAAGAAAGGATGATACCACCAAATTATCCTCAACTCTAAGCACAAGAATAGGACATGTGAGAGCTTCATCTTGACTCAAAAAATCTGCTGAAAATACCTTGAATATCAATATGGCCGTTGGTTTCATTTTTGAAATTTCCAAGTTGGCAATCTTGCCAACTAGCTCCTTTTTGATTGGTCCACTTATCTCCAACTCATAAAATGTGTACAACATCATATCCACCTGATAATACATATATATGTGTAGCAAATCAGATTTTTGAAGAAGAAATAAATAGATAACAATTGACAAGATTATGTCAACGTGTGACACCGAAATTCCCCAATATTTCTTCTTATATGTCAAGAACATTTCCACACCTTTGACACTTTAATATCTCTGAATAATGATGATAAATGTTCTCTTATAACATATATAAGAGGGTCTTCAAGAAAAAATAGAATGTGACATCTCAAATCGTCACTTATCCAGCTATAGTCAACAATATTATCATGTGAGAGAAATGAGATAAAGAACCACCAAATAATCTTCAAGATAATAATAATTCAACTCCAGAATAATGATAATAATATGCTCAAGAGATTCCTTGAGTGAAAATACCAAAAATATCCTCAGGGGTGAAATGACCAAAATACCCCTGGTATATGAAAACTCCAGAAATGACCCGGATGGTCAGAAATGATCATGATATCACCTTTGCCTTGATAAATGGCATAAGAATAAGTCTTTGATATATATTCACCATATCATGTTCCTACAAAACTTAAAATACCAATTTTGCCCCTTTTGGTAAGTTATAGAAACTTTTAAGGCACGTTAGTCACAAGACAATAATAATCACCAAAAACACATAATAATCACATAATGATCATGTATAAATTATGTACAAATGAAAACAACCATTTTATCACATTTTAGAAAAAATATTTCTAAAAACCCTAGACATCGATCGATCGAAGTACCTCAGCTTCAGAGATCGATGTCTCACAGAAAGTTTTAGAGTTTGCCTCTGACCTACATCGATCGATCGAAGTGAGGGTTCAATGTACATCGATCGATCGATGCGTCTCAGGTTTAGAGATCGATGTCTCACAGAAAGGTCTTAATCTTTTCTGCCTTACATAGATCGATCGATGTGAGAGATCTATGTACATAGAGCGATCGATGTGCAACAACCTGAGAGATCGATGTCAACTTTTTCAACTTTTAATCACATATAACACCATGTGTGACATTTTTAAGTATTCAACACTTAAAATCATGACTTTGAAAATTATCCAAATATATTTCTCAACACTACTCGTACTCATTATGATTTTGCAAACCTTGTATGCATTTTTTGTAAAAGAAAGGATCATACATATGCATATTTGATTGCATAAATGGATGTATATACATATGTATGGGGGCATGTGTATATATGTTTATATATGGATGTTGAATTTTGTGTAATTTTTATATATGACCGAAAATGTGATATGGCTTTTATAGTATAGGCTTCAGCTATGTGTATATATATGTTTTTGGTATATGAATATATATATGTGTGTGTGTGTGTTGCATATATATATATATGTATATATATTTATACGCACACACACATATATGCATATGAATTGTAAATTTTGTGGTGTTTGTGTATTAAAGGCCGAATACAATGTATGTTTGTGGGGGAGGTATATTTTCCGTCAATATGGATTTTGATATAGGTGGTGACATAATCTCATAACTTATATGATTTATAAGTTATGATATATGTGTGATTATATTTGATATTAATTTGGAAATTGTATGATTTTGGACAAATTTGATATTGGTGTAAATTGGGTTTATGCATGATTTGGTGGTGGAATAAGTTTAGAAATAGCATAAGATGAATTTTGGTGGAAAGACAGTGGCGTCAGTGGCGTCGCGTGGGCTATATGCACCGACAAAGTGGTAGTGCGTGAGGTGCGTGTGCAGGTGTAATGTGTTAGGCATGAACTGCACGTGTTGCCTGTGGTATTAGATGTGAGAAAATATGAGTGGTGTGAGTTTTGGAGGGAGGTCGAGGGATAGGATGTGATGGTGAGCGAAATTGGGCTTTTAGGGAGAAGGGGGAGGGGCTGGCCGAGAGAGTGGGGTTGGGAGGCAGTTCTGGTGGTGGGGCATTGGGGGAGTCGAGGGTGTTAGGGTAATGGGTGAGGTGAGTTGGGAAATGGGTTGGGGGTTGGGAAAAAAGTGAGCCGAGGAAGGTACGTGTATGAAAATACATGTATATGCACATGTATAATCATGAGCATGTATATGTATATAGATACACAGGAGTAGTAGTTATTTGGATATCGGAAATTGGTAATTTGATACTTGGTCTATTTGTGATTTGATATTTGAAATAATTGTGATTGGTTTTTGAAATCATTTGGAAAGTCGAGTATTTTGAAAATCCTTTTGAATCGTGCATCGCATATTGTGAAATTCGCCTTTACAAGGAAAATATATCGATAAGTCGAACTGGTCCCAAACAAATGGAGCTTCTGGCATATTTGACTATTTTGATAGAGCGTCTGAGCATATTTTACCATTAGGGTGATCAATTCGTAAGACTTGCGGTATAAGTCACTTCTAAGAAAGTGCTATGGCCAGCGCATCGAAATTGTATTTGGATTTGAATATTGAAAATCGCATCACACTGTATCATATCGTACTTGTATCGCGTCACATCGAATAATTGGAATTTTGAGAATTTGAAACCGAAAAATTGATTTTGACCTGCATCATATCAATTTGAAAATTGCATCATCGAAATTTGATTTTGACTAACATTTGTTTGACCTCTAAGTGGATATTTGACTTTTGTTGATATCGTTGACTTGATGATTGTTCGAGTATAAGCATATTGTAGTAATTTTATTTGCAAACTGAAAACTTGCTATTTTCTATATTTTTAATTATTTAATTACACTTGTTTCTCCGTGTATGATCCCATAGTGGGTACAAGAAGGTTAGTTGCTGAGCGATGTTTTGTTGCTCATACTATACCCTATTGTGGTTTTTTGCAGATAATCAGGAGTATGAAATGACGTTCGTAGATGACGAGTCTGAGTGGGGTTATTGATGGGCAAGGACTTGCTAGGTTAATTATTTGTGGGTTTTCTTTCAAGACTTGAACTTTATGGATTTTAGATTTATATTACAACACGTTAAAGATATTTTGTTAAGTTTTGATTTTGTAATAGATTTGAAATTGCTTAGACATTTTATATTATTGATTGGTGATTACTTTGAGGATTTTTGTTTTATGGCTTCCTCTGACATCATTTCACGTCACTTCACTGACGTGTATTTGAATGGCATTGATGCCTTGTATTTCTCTTAGCAAAAGATGATAGGTGAATCGTTTTGAGTAATAGGGCTCGAAACGGGTCGCTATAGATGGTATCAGAGACATGGCTCTAAATCCAATGCCGAAGCTTCGATTTAAGCTATGATCTTAGACATAAGCGTTGATTTTGAATAAGTAATGATTATGAACATCAATATCAATCTTAACCATAAGAGATAATCATATGCGGAGGATGATTTTGGAAATTACTAATGACCTTAGACTTAAGGGATGATCTGTTGAGGGATACACATACCTAGGACATACTAGGAGATTTTGATTACTTCTCTTATTTAATTTTTGATTATGCCTTTTATATGTTCCCTTACACCCAATCACTGTGGACCCCTAATTCATTGAGTTATGTCATTAAATTATGCAAATTTCAATACTACAGTAAAATGCTTCCAAGAAAAGATCCTAATAGTAATGGGAGTGATAGTCAGGACCAGAATGCTCTATCGCAGGCGCTGGTTGACGCACTCGTTCAGATAGGTTAGGTAGTTATTCGAGCTCCCCACCATAGCAGCATCATAGCCCGATATTAGGACGGAGATATGAAGCGTGTCTATGTCCCTACGTTCGATGGAGGCATCAACCCGAGCGATGTCGACAGGTGGTTGAGTGAAATGGAGAACAACTTCGCATTATTACAAGTGCCGGATGAGATGAAGACTATGGTGATCTAACCATATCTGATTGGGGAGGCTGATATATGGTGGACCACCGTGATGATGGATATGCCACAGCCAGTCAGTTGGAGCGTTTCAGAGAAGAGTTCAGGAGGTTCCATATTCCATCCTCTATGACGTTGCGGAAGATTGGGACCTTCGAGTCGTTGAGACATGGGCCAGGTATGTTAGTGGCGGAGTACGCCAATTAATTCAATGCAGTGGGGAGGATTGTGCCGTCTATCATGGGCGGCATGCGCCTTAAGATGGTCAAGTTTGAGAAGGGCCTAAACACTCACATTCGCACTGGAGTAGTGAATGCAAATGCTAGATATTTGGGAGAGCTTCTTGATGTTTGTTACCATATCGAGAGTGAGATGCAGCAGCATGATGAGGAGAACAGAAGGAAGCGACCCCGTGAGGTGACTGGTGGTAGAGTAGGGAGATGGGTCAAGGTTCCAAGAAGGGGATAGACAGGTCAGCCACGACCTGAGAAGCAGCAGCAGCAGCCCAGGGGCAACCCACTGACGGTGATTCCTATTTGTCCCATATGAAATCGATAGCACACTTGTGAATGTGGGAAGAGGTTGGAAGTATGTTTTAATTGTTCAGGAGTCGAACGACGTGGTCACAAGTACTTTTAAATTTTAAGTTTTTAATTGATAATATCTGTATCTGTGTAACTCTATATTTGAACCATTAAACTTGATAGGTGCCACATTAGTAAACAAAGTTCGGACAAACGTATTGTTCGATAGTGGTGTGAGCCACTCATTCGCTGCTAAGATGTTTGTCAAGAACCTTCATAGTTGTCCTGAATGACTAGATGCCCCTTATTGCATCCTAGCAGCAGGAGATCAGGTGATTATCTGGCATCATCTGTACAAGGATCGTAAGTTAGAGATAGAGGACCGTACCTTCGATGTTGTGTTAATACCGATCCAAATGAGCAACTTCGACATCATACTGGGAATGGATCGGTTGGCTAGATATTATACGTACATCGACTGCCATCAGAAGCAAGTGGTGTTTGAAGACCCCACTAAGGAGGAGTTCACGTTTCAAGGGAACACTAAACTGAAGAAGTTGCCTCGAAATATCTATCTGATAGCAGCACATGCTCACAAGGCACTGAGAAAAGGGGATGAAGAATTTTTAGTGTGTGCAACAAATGCCAAACAAGAAGTGCCTTATATTGACGATATCTCAGAGATAAAGGAATTTAAAGACGTATTCCCTGACAAATTACCAGGTTTGCCACCCAACCAGAGAGTAGAGTTCTATATTAATCTGATACCGGGAGCTGAGGCGATATCCAAAGCAGCTTACAGAATGGCACAACAAAGCTGAAAGAATTGGAGGAGCAACTACAAGAGCTGCTTGATCGGAAGTAGACCAGTGTTTCACCTTGGGGAGCGCCGATCTTATTCGTGAAGAAGAAGGATGGTAGCATGAGATTATGTATCTACTACCGGGAGCTGAACAAAATTACGATCAAGAAAAAGTCCACTACTGAGGATCGACGACTTGTTCGATCAGCTAAAGGTAAGAAACTGTTTATAATTCAGCAAGTTATACATAACGTAACTATAAATATGAACAAAACGCATCTATGTGGAGGGTGCAAAGGTGTTCACACATATTGACCTTATGTCAGGTTATCATCAGCTGATGATCAAGGCGGAAGAAATCGCAAAGACATCGTTTCACGCGAGATACGGGCACTATGAATTCCTGGTGATGCCTTTCGGATTGACGGATTCCCCAGTAGCCTTCATGGAATTGATCAACACCATATTCAGGGAGCAGTTGGACAAATTAGTGATGGTGTTCATCGATGACATGTTGGTGTATTCACCTAAAAAGGAAACTCATGCTGAACACTCACGAGAAAAGCTGGAGATTCTGAGGAAGAATAAGTTGTATGCCAAGTTTAGAAATTGTAAGTTCTAGCTGACAAGTGTGACATTCCTCGGTCACGTGATTTCAAAAGAAGGTATTTCAGTGGATCCAAAGAAGGCGATTATCGAGTAGCTGAAACCTACTAATGTTACTGAGATGAGAAGCTTCTTGGGTCTCGCAGTATATTACAGAAAGTTTGTTGATGGATTCTTGAGGATCGCGTTTCCACTGAGTAAGATAACGCAGAAAAAGACAAGTTTGAATGGACACCCGAATGTGAGCATATCTTCGCAGAATTGAAGAATAGGTTGACCGTTTCTTTTAGTCTTGGCACAACCCTCTGGTACTGTAGGGTTCGTGATATTCAGTGATACCTCTACGAATGGCATAGGTATATGCATATCAATTTCATTTTAATGATTATGTACATATAAATTATGGTCTAACACTTTTATCGTGGCATGCGTACGGATGCAAGGCGGAAGAGTAATTGCTTACGCATCGAGGCAACTGAAGCAGTATGAGCAAAACTATCTGACTCATGACTTGGAGATTGCCGCATTAGTGTTCGCACTGAAGATATGACGACATTACTTATATGGAAAAAAGTATGAGGTCTACACTGACCATAAACACCTCAAGTACTTATTCACGCAGAAGGAGCTAAACATGAGGCAGAGGAGATTGTTATAGCTGATCAAGGACTACGATCTGACCATCAAATATCACATGGGAAAGGCAAACATAGTAGCGGATGCGTTGAGCGAAAATTCAAGCCACTCGAAATCATTTCTCATCTAGCTCACTCTACTTTGATTTATGTTGATTCTCCACTTGCTTCTTTCTCATCTAGCTCACTGATTTTCTTTTCTTAGATCGTTAGCTCTCTCAAATCTTCTCATCTAGCTCAATGACTTTGTTCTTTTCTTAGGTGTTTCATGTCAAGTTGGGCGGATCCAACCAAAAGACGCTAGACGGACTAACTGCAAGCAAGATATAGAAAGCAGACTATGTGTAAAACCTTGCCGCAGAGTTTATTTGACATTATATCCCTCTTTTATCAATAAATCCATTCTTGATAAATATCGGATGATATTTCAAGAATCTCACTTTCGAGCCTCCTTCTTTTTTGTAAAGAAGTTTCACGTGGGAAATCCTCCGGTATCTGCAGCTCCTGCTCCTGCTGCGGAGGTTCCCCTTGTTGGGGATTTAAAGTGGAGCTTTCTGCGGAGTCACCGTAGGTTTCCTCTATCCAGCCTTCGGTGGAGAAGGAGTGCATTGGCTGTTGCCTTTCAGGCAAAGTTTTCCCCCCAACAAGTATCTTCGCCACAAGGCTGCATGAGATCCCTGTTTGCGGAACCACGCAGCTCTTGGTCATCAAAGGCTAGAAAGACAGAACCTTCTCTACCGAGGGGCCGGGTTGTGGTCTGAAAGCCTCACTCATTCCCCCTAACGAGTGAAGGAACGGAGCAACGGCGGTGTGTAGCTCATCCATCCAAAGATACCCTAATGAAAGGGCACCCTTGAATAGAGTGAGAAGCAAAAAGAAAAGAAAAAGATCCCATAGTTTTTTGGGTATCTTCTTCATAAAGGGGATTGACCCAAAAAAATGAATTACAAATTCCCAAACTCCTTTGAGATTATAAAATGATAATCTGGGACAACTAAAAGACTGAGCCATTCGGTTACTTTCGCGGTCGCCCTCACTAAACCAACTTGAATCTGAACTACGATTCAGATCACGTCTTACCGAAATCGGATTTCCTTTGCGTGCCATATGCGCTTAGACTTCACTTTCCCCCTTTTTCTTCCCCATCCAATCTTTGTGCATACATTTGAGTCTATGAATTAAGTATCTGCAGTCTTCAAGGTCTACTCAGATATTCTTCAATGACAGAATCTATAATCAAGCTCAATGGTTATGTCCTTTATTTCTTATCTAACATAAACTAATTGAGCTCCTTTTGATCTCCCAGAAGCGGAAGCTGAGTTAGTTGCAGATTATAATGCAGAATATGCACGGGATGCTATCCTTAATAGTTCACTATTAGCAGAAGCCAATATCCCCGGGTCCCTGGACTCATTCTATCTGAAACAAGGGGTGGGCCTTTACCAACTTCAACATATTAGATTTTAAGAAAAATCCATTCTTTACTTGTGTGGCAATAAATTCTGCAAGAACAGTGGTTCTATAAGGTTTTGCAATTCTTTTGATTGCAATTTTAAGTTTTCGATTTACCTCTTGCAGGAAGGTAACTGAAAATCCTAGGAATAGGGGAATACGTATCTTAGTGAATAAGTTGAACGATTCGTTGAACTATCATCATCATCCGTACCCAGTATATCCCAACGACAGCAAAAGCTATCGTTAGGGTCTGGAGAGGGTAAGTGGTAGGCAGACAATACCTCTATCCCAAGGGATAGAGAGTCTGCTTCCAGTGAGACCTCCAACTCTATATGTACATGCATAAATGATATAATAATAGAGATATGATGTGCTAGTGTGTTAGTGAGGGAATTCAGAAAATACAAAGAAGCGGCTTTTGATATTAAAATACACATCACGTGTATATGTACCTGTAATGCAAAATAACGGTAAAATATAAGCAACCAAGTGCAAAGTCAACCTAAAGCGTAGATAGTGTCTACGCCTTTCTATGTCCCTAAATATACTCTAAGTTGTTCCTATATATGACCTATATCTCGTTAACCTTAATCTTATGTCTCTATGAACTCCTATCCTGGACCATGTCCTTAGAGAGCTGCAAATCTAGTAGGTCGTGTCTAATCTGCTCATCCCAAGTCAGTTTGGGCATGCCTTTACTCCTGTTCCCCTCTACAATGAGGCTTTCAATTGCTCTGACCGACGCCGTTGTCTGTCTCCGCTTGACATGTCCAAACCATCTCATTCTTCCCTTCCTTATCTTATCTGTTATACTAGTCACGCCTAACCTTTCTCGAAACACCTCGTTTCTGATCCGGTCTAGCCTTGTATGCCCACACATCCACCTCAACATCTTCATCTCTGTCACTTCCATCTTCTGCAATTGTGACCTCTTGATGGCCCAGCAAATTGTCCCATATAGCATTGCCGGTCGCACTGCCACCCTATAAAATTTTCCCTTTAATTTAATAGTGTTAGTGTATGTGTCCAAGGCCATGATTTGGATGTTTTATGTTATACATTTATTATCAATAAAGAGGTTTTATTATCATTATTGTTGGTTAGTATGTTACACAATTATGATATATGTCCCTGGTTCATTGTTGTTATAGAGATAAAATAATTTATAACCAGTATGAGTATTGATTTGATAATCATGAGATGATTATGTGTATGGTGATACAAATCAATCTCATAGATACTTGTTAGAGAACACTGTATTGGATAGACCCATCATGAGATTACTACATGGATTAGCGTCATATGTAAATCTCATGATAGTCATGTTTTTAATCCTTGACTTGAGATTGTCATAGTTTCCAACATAAGGACTATTATATTTTGACATGATCAAACGTTACCCGTAACTGGATAATAATAAAGGTCATGATTGAATGTGATAGAAATTATGTAGAGGATATTGAACAATCAAGATAGAATTTGTCCCTCTCTTTTGAGAGAGATATCTTTGGGTCCCTCGATTAGTGAGACTGTGAAATGCATGGCCGTGCTCAAATGAATTGATAGTGTGATCAATGTCATTTGTTTTATCAGTCTACTTAGAGATCGAGTAAACATATGTTTAAACAATATAAGTATGACGCTGACCATGACTTATGTTCAAACTAGATATCGTGTGACAAAGGGATTAATGCATGTACTATTATTAGGCTAGTTGGAATTTACTTGTATTAATTGGGTAGTCGTAATGTCTTGCTAGAGACCAATTACGACTTGTTGGTTTAATGGAGATTTAACTGACGGCCAATTAATATGGGTCTATCGGGTCACACACAAGAATGCGTATGGGCTGATATTAATAATATTAATAATATTAATATTAGATATTATTATTATTATTATTATTATTATTATTATTATTATTTTCTTTTTTTTGTGGTGATTATATATGTGTGTGTGTGTGTGTATTATCGGATAATAACAAGAGAATCCATATCTGATATGGATTTTTAATATCCTGATAGGATCCATATCTGATATGGATTTTGATTGTGGCATTAACTAATCCGATTAGGACTCGGATTTTGATGTCTATATATGTGTATATATATTGTGTATCTCGTATAGAGCACACACGAATAACACAGAATCATCACAAAATCCTAGAGCCATTTTTGGAGAAAAATGAGTTCTCTCAGCCGCGCCGTTCAAGAGCTAGCACTCTGGGCGAAAGCATTCGTGTGGATACCGACAGAGGGTGATCGTGCCATCGCACCTCCTACGTTCGCACCTCCGACATCTGCAGATTTCGAATCTACAGAGGTAAAGTTTTTGATTTCTTTCATCGAATTAAACGAACAACATTGATCCTTGGTAGGAAATCGGAGATCAAGTTTTGCTTTTCGCTGTGCGTTTTTGCAGTGATTTTGTCAGATTTCCTAACAGATAGAGCCTCACACATCTGATTTGTGTCATCACCCAGACGATCTAGTTTCGCAGAGATGACCTTGTCTCTGAATATATTAATTTTTTCGTCTTTCAAACTTCCCCATCGAATCCTGGGTGGGAATTTTCCAACCCTCTTACTCAGCTTTTGGCTCAATGTTATAACTACCACTAATAAACGGTGTTGCGTCACCGCTGTCTCCCCTGGTATAACCTTTCAGTCCCTCCACAACCGTCGGTCTTCACGCCTCATCAGAAAATAGTCGATCTACGTGTTACGTCATCCGCTGCTAAACGTGATCAAATGCGACTCTTTTTTCTTAAAAAACGAGTTTATAATGTCTAGGTCACGGGCCACTGCTAGGTCTAGCAGATCTCTACCCTGTTCGTTTCTATCTCCATAACCAAACCCGCCATGTACCACTGAAAACCATTGCTATTCTTTCCAATTTGTCCATTAAAATCACCTCCGACACAAATTCGTTCCTCCTTGGGTATTGCCTTTAACACTACATCTAAGCAATCCTAAAACCCTTTCTTCTCCTGTTCTCCTAGTCCCACTTGTGGTGCGTAGGCGCAAATCGCTCCAGGTATGTAGCTCGCTCATTCTTTTTGATCTGTTAGAACCGCGTATTATCCCTCGCATTTTATCCTTAATTTACCTAGTAGTTGTTTCAGTGCATCATTAAAAAAAGGGTTCTTATACACTCCATCTCTCTCACTCACTTGAATCCCGCCCGAATTTCCCTTTTCTCATAAAAAATATCATTGGCGCCAAGCATGAGGGAATGCTAGACGTTTGGTAATTTCTTCCCCGACCAGGATGAAAGATTCCATTGAAGCGGTTAATCCCATGCATATTGTATTGACAGCTGGCCGCACAAATTGCATAGTGAAATTCAAATGTGAAAGAGAGTAAGAAAGGTTTAGCCTAATATAAAATGAATCGACATCAAGATACATAAATTTAATAAAGTTAATGAGAACCATTTACTATATATTATTTGATTGACTAATCCTTTATATTGAAATGGGTGAAAGGTCAAATGACTTGGCAATTCATTATGAGGAGACGAATCTAGAGATTTTTGAATCAGACTTTATTATCGACTTCGTCACTATCAAATATTGCAAAAATAATAAAATGTAACGATAAATTTATGGCGTAAATATTTTCTAATATAACTCACCCTAATTTATAAAGATTAACTTTTGCTTGCTATTTGTGCGATTTGATCCTTTTCTCGACTTATTTTCCATTATAATAAAATGTTTATTGCTCCAGATAATCTGTGTTCTCTTGTCACTTGTAGGTTTATGGCATCAATTGAAACGTGAAGCACTATACTTATGCACTTTTTTTCCTTATATTTTGTTTTAGCAATTCGAATTGCGCTGATGAGTTGTTCCAATTGTTTTATATTGTTATCCATTTATAAAAGAAATCAAACATTGTTTACTGAAAGACAATCGATGCACATATTTGCAGCGTGGCAATTGAATGTAATAGTCCAAAGAATTGCATCATATTCTGCTAAAATTATAAAAACCATTCATGCCGGTTGTCCCAAAAAACACAAAAAAAAAGGAAAGAAGAAAGAACAACCTTTACCAAGGGCTTTTGCTAAAAAAAGAAAAAGGAAAAGTATATATGGGTAAGGATATAATATTGCTCGCAAGTTTTATGGTCTTCATAAGTAATTAATAGGGATTTATGGAGCAAGAAATAGTAATTAATACGTGACAAGTGATGAATATACAAAGTAAAAAATTTATCTTAACCATTATATTTTTCATTGGTAGTTGAGCGATTAATATGATTTACTTGACGACTATTTAAAAATTTGCCCATGTTGCTTCTTGGGAAGGTTTCATAGAATTGAAAATGAAATACGTACGGAAGCAAAAGGACAAGATGAAAAACAGACTTTCGACTCTACCAAGTGTCACAACGCTTGTTTGATGGCCAACTGGCTATGATGAAAAGTAAAATGCCCAACCAAAAGAAATTATGCTTTTTCTATAGGCAATGGATTAGGGGGAATACCTTGCTGATGCCTAAATATGTTTTTGGGATCAATTAAGGTTTTAGCTCTAACTAATCTATCATAATTACTCAAGAAATACTTCTCACCCCAAGCTCTAGCCCTCTCCACAGCATCTGTAGAAGGATTACTCCCCGGCAAGATCAAGCCGTCCATTTCTCCAAGATCGAGATCAATGTAATTTATGTAAGCAGCCCTCGGAGACTTTGACACGTAACAAGTCATTGCATTGTAGAACTCTCTAATCCAATCCATATACTCCTTGCTCTTTTCGTTGTCTTTTTCATGCCATTCCACCAAATATTGTATGGTAAAAAGATTGCCATTTCTATGAGGAAATGCAATTGACTCACTGCTAATGTTTTGCATTATTCCCCCATATGGATCCAATATCACATACCCTTTTGGTTCTTTTTCTAGTATCTTAATCATTGATATTATTCCATTTCTCGGAATAATAGTCTTCACGTAGTCAGACTTGGCTTTGAAAAATTTCTTATCATAATTAAAACGGTCAGTTAAGTAAGTAACCGAGCTCCTCGTTGGACCCAACCCAGAAAAGTAAACTATTGAGTCGATCCAATTCATCTCTTTACACTCGTCATCTTTTAATTTCAGATCGTAAAATACCTTGTTTATAATAAACGAGGCTTCTTTCTTTGTCCCAAGGTAAAATCCTTTGAATGTGGCTGAAATTCCGGAATCCGTTGTTTCCGGCAATCCGGCACCAACAAAGCAAGACAAGTAGAAATTCTCCGGCAACATCGGCGCCACCAGCTGCCACTTGTAAACTAGATGCGCCACCTTGTATTTGGTGTCCGGTCTTGACGCAACAAAGCTCGTTACAACTTCCGGCACCGGCAACAGCTTGATCTTCCATGCATAAACGATTCCCCAGACGCCGCCGCCGCCTCCCCGGATAGCCCAGAACACTTCATCTCCCATGGCCTTTCTGTCCAGCAAATTCCCGTCTGCGTCTACAAGAATCGCATCGACAACGTTATCCGCGGCAAGCCCGTATTTCCGGGATATCAGACCGAATCCCCCGCCGGCGATGTGGCCGCCGATCCCAACAGTTGGACAAGAACCGGCAGAGAAACCAAATCTTTTGCTAGCTTGTGAAATGGCATAGTATGTTTGGCCAAGTGTAGCTCCTCCTTCCACCCACGCCACGTGTCGCTCCATGTCTAATGACACGTGATCGAGATTCATCAAATCGATTATGACAAATGGAACTCCGTCATCGGCAAACGATGACGTGCCTTCATAACTATGTCCTCCACACCTTACTCTTATTCCCAAAGAGCATTCTCGAGAACATAAGACTGTCTCCACTAGCTGGCTTTTGCTCTCGGGCATGACGATGGCCACCGGTTTAGGTGTGGAGGAATTGGTGAATCGTAGATTTTGTATGGAAAAATCAAGCACGTCGTAATAAAACAAAGGGTTGGCGTTATAGAAATTACTCGGGAAAAGGGTAAAGTTGGCGATGTTTTGATTTGCCAAACATGACGCGATGCAAGATTGCTCTGCTCGCGAAGTTGTTTCGCGACCATTACTATGTGATAAGGCAAAGAGTAATAATAGCAGCAATGATTGCATGAGCAAAAGTTTTGATCGTCTCGAGTTGCTCATCTTTCCGAAAGAGGACATATCACAATACAAAAATAAGAAGGAAGATTTGTAATTGCTACTGTGATATGAAGACGAAATTCCCTTTTGGTTGAAGAGCTAAAAATGGTCAGGAAATGATTAATTGGTTGATTGGGAAAAGTGATGAAATGTGATGAAAAGAGACGAGGACAAGAGCATCGAAACCCAGGAAGAAGAGTCCAATAAGTAACGACTTTGATCATCATACTAATCAATAAAACAAGGTTGCCGGCCAAAAACGTTCAATACTTATACACTAATGATTGGTAATGAGTACTCTTTTTTTTGGCGCATTCCAGAGGTCCACATCAAATCTACATCCACAAGCCATTAGTCATGTCTTGAAGAGTAAGACGTAATATCTTTTAGGGTTTCGTTTCTGATTTGAATTAATTGATTAAGAAGGTACCGAAGATCCACATCAATAACACTGTTGCGGATTTGGAAAGTACGGTCAGTGATGAAGTCGGATCTTCACCAGAGATTAGATATAATCCAAAAGGGTTGCACAGTCAGTTCCTCATGAGTTGTTCGACTGCAATTTTACGTATTAACCTGCACAGTAAACAAGGTCAGAGGTCCCAAGGATTACGACCCGGGTTAAACCCTCCGACACTCAAGTCAGTTTGGATCATTTCTCAAGAGTATTTAGATAGTTGGAGAGTTTTTGTTGGTCTCACTGTAAAAATATGGAGTTCTCTCTCCCTTTTTCTCATCAGAAGACAATTCAAAAATTGTGTTGGGTTCAACTTGTCCTTTTTTCCTCCCTCTCTCTTGCTTTTGTTAATTCCCGTCGTCCAATGTCTCTGCAAGATGATGGGACCGATGCATGTGCAGGAGGGCTAGTCTGTTGTAGGTGTGCAGTATGACTAGACCAATGCATGTGCAAGTTGTAGAGTCTATGATGTGCAGGGAGCTAGCAATAGCAATTCTTTACTCTGTATATCTGCCAGGTGGCATCATGCTTAGTTGAGCTGGACTACGCTTGACCTTTGGCGGAGGTTTGCTAGGTGTACTGATGGGGTCCAGACGATGCTCCGTAAAATCCTGTTTTGATTTGGTTGAATTGCTTAGGGGTAAACCCTTATGAGACTGAGGCAGAGGCAGAGCAGAGGTGAACTCCTTAAGTGACGAGTTGCTTGCCTGATAGCTGGGTATTTACTTACTGCGGCTGACCAGAAGTGGGTGTCTTGGTTAACCAGTACCTTACCGGGCAGAGGTGCAATTAGTGATCCGCCAGGAGTGTTAGGAGTATGGCCGAGCTGAATTAATTTGCCGTTGACTGTTTGTTGACAAACGGAGGAATCTTGTCTTATCTAACAACTGAGTTTCAGGCTCATAGTAATCAAGATACATTGATTTTCAAGTCATCGCTTGGTCCACTCCAAAAAAAACGAGTTAGTATTTTTGCATCCAAATTGAGTTTGGAGGGACAGTGCATATGAAATCTTCGTACTATTTTGTTCTCGTTTCATGAGATTGCATAAGTGAAACTCAATGTATTAAACGATCCACACACTCAAAGCGTGTGTGTGTGATGTATGTTTTTCATATTAAATGTATAAAAAACGGAAGAGGGTCGTCTTGACTAATAAGAATGTACATCTTGATCTTGTCCATATACACCTGTACTCGAGGTTTTCTTACACAAGGACAATAGGGGGAAAGATCAATCTAATTTTGAATTTATGAAAATGTGAAATTGAATATATGAGAAATGTGATTACTTCTTTTATAGGTTTTAGAAAATAGGAATCCATGTATCAAAACACACAAAACTCAAACATAAACCCAAAACAAGTGCGTGAGTAGAATCCAATGAAAAAAACCGTATTGCTTCCTTTGTTCGTGGATTGAATTCTTTGATTTTCAGAGGATATTTAATAAAATACTAAGTTTGTCAAATAATTGAAAAATTGCGCTGTGAGATGTGGACAAAGGCAAGGACGAGAAATAAGTTCAATGTTTTAAAACTCTAAAAGGCCGCCTGCCGAAACTAACGAAAATGTCTTCTTCTTAATTCCTAAAAAGATGTTAACCAAGTCTAACTTTAGAGATTCCAGGTGAGGTCTCAAATTAAAAGGCCTTGTATCAAACTTTTGCAAGTGTAATATTCTTTTTATTTTTAAACTAGTTTCTTTCCACTTCTATAATTAGTGATTTATTACTATGTTATAACGATTAATTTATTTGGTTATTTCCATGTAATATAGATTTATTCTTCCCGCGAGATGATATGTATATATCCGTATATAAAAGAAATCTTAAAATTTATTTCAGACAGAGTTGAATAGACTATTCACCATTTTCACATAAATTCTTGACAATTATGAAATCGCCTACAAACCTAAGTGGTATTAAAAGAAATGTGAAGAGGATAAAAGTGTGAAAACAATGGAATACAACAATGAAAAGTGTTACTCTTATGTTAGACACTTACTCTCATGATACAACAATGAAAACAGTACAACAAGCGCTTAATAAGTTTTATGCACTTTTGCAACTTTGAGAGCCTTTTAAAACAATGGAGAATGAAGCTTGAAGATGAAAAAAGTGTGTAAATGTCGCAAATGAGCTTTTTCAATATATAGGAGTGTGGATCTCGTTTTTCCAGCCTTCATAAAAGTCTTTCAATGCATTAATTGCTTTGGAGATGTCCAAATAGTCCTTCACTACCCTATACTTGAATTTGATGACTAATAGCCACCTTAAAGATGTTTAGATAGATATACAATAGTGAAGAGAGTATTATAGACGTTGGGAGAAGTCCACAATCAATTTGAAAAAGATTGGAGGGAGAAAACACTTTAAATCAACTTTAGATCTGTTTGCAACGTCTATAAAAATATTAATTCCAGGTAACATCGATAGATCTACGCTTGGATTTAGAGATTGATGTGACATATATCGGTATAAGTCCTTCTGGTTGAGAGATCGATATTGGATAGTATGACTTCCATTTTGCACCTTATCAACGATCGATCTATGTCTCTTCTTTGAGAGTCTGATATATACATAAATCGGTTGATGTGTTTCAACCTGAGAGATTGATGTTGGAAAGTGTACTTCAAAATTTGCACAGTATATTGGCAGATCGATTGGTGTCATTTCTGAGAGATCTATATATACATAGATTGATCTATGTAGAGATCTATGTCTAAATTAATCGCTTTTTTAGAGATCAATGTTGCTTCTTTATTTGATCAATCTTTTGTCGTTTCCGAAGTATAAAAAGACTTTTTTCAAACATTTTTTTAATCTTCATCAAAATATTTCATATCCTAACAGAAAGGATAATAAAGGATAGATGAAGAAGATACTTAGAGAAATTTTCTAATGAATCAGCGGGAGATGAACTCTATAGTCAAGTTACATAATTCTGAAGAGGATAGAAACTAAATATATAGTATGAGAGTTCGACTGGCAGAGATAAAAAAATGTTTTGAAAATGATAAAAAAAATGTTAAAATGATTGGACCGACAATGTTTCAGTTGAGGCTTGCAAATGTCTAAAGACAGAAGGTATTATACGCCTCACAAATCTTTTTAATAAGACTTTAAAGACCGATAGCATACCTGGCCAGCAAAGGAAAAAAACTCTAGTACCTCTGTATAAAAACGAAAGAGATATACAAGATTATACATTTTATAGATGAACTAAGTTAATGATACACAAAATGAAGCTCTAGAAGCAAGTGATTGAGAAAAAACTTCATAAATAAGCGAGTGTATCTGAAAATCGATTTGGATTTATGCCGTTGATGTCAACGATTGAGGCTATTCATTTTTTGAGAAGATTAATAAAGAGCTATCGAGAGAAGAAAGAAGATTTACATATGGTTTTTCATTGACTTAGAAAAGAAATATGATAAAGTCTTATGAGAGATAATGTGGAGAGTGTTTGAAAAGAAATGTGTTATAGTAGCATATATAGAAATTATTAAAGACATGTATCAGAATATGATGACAAACGAAAGACTCTAGGAGGACGAATCATAGAGTTTCCTATTACAGTGGATTTACATCAATGATCCGTATTAAGTCCATACTTATTTACTTATTTGAATGTAAATCGGCAAAAGAAATGACTGATTCATAAATTTGATTCCACATAGTCGAAAAAAGAATTAAATGTTTTTGTTACATACGTAGAATTTTTTGGACCAAAAAATTATTGTTACTTTTACAAAAAGAAATCTACTATTCAATTTAGTATAAAATCTTTATTTGTCAAAAAGTCAGTGACAAAAACTAAAAAGATCTTCAAGATGATTTCATAATTGAAAAATATAAAAATGGGCATTCTCATACATTAGGCTCCCGTTTGCGTAGAGTACGAGGAAAGACTGTATTACTTGCAGTCGTAACGTATACTTTATGCAATAGGTTGGGACAATATTTAGAGTTTGGAATGAAAACTTCATTTTTCACTGAGAACTTTCGTGTTACATATGCTCCTATTTATAATCTCAGCGTTTACATATCTATGATAATATCATAACTGCAAGATATAATGTGATATGATTTTATATGATTTTCTGATCACATCCTTAATTTCTTTCTACCAAATCTGTGATTTCCATTTATCTTTGATTTCCTTTCCAACACTCCCCCTCAAGTTGATGATCGAGGTCTCGAATGTTCAACTTGCTCAGAACTGTTTCAAACACATTTACAGCTGTGGTTTTGGTTAATATATCTACCAATTGGTCTTTTGTTGGCATGAATGGAACTTCAACAATCCCAATCTCGAGCTTTTCTTTGATAAAGTTTCGGTATATTTCAACATGTTTAGTTCGACCATGCTACACCAGATTTTCGAAAATGCTTATTTCGGCTTTGTTATCACACCTCTGTCTTGCTGGACACTTTTGTGGAAACCCGATTTCTCGCAATAACTTCTTCAACCACAGGACTTCCATGATTCCTTTTTGCCATACCCCTGAACTCAGCTTCAGCACTTGATAACGTGACCATTTTCTGTTTTTTACTCCTCCACGTGACCAAGTTGCCTCCAACCAAAGCGAAATACCCTGAGGTAGATCTTCTGCCTGTCAGACTCCCTGCCCAATCTGCATCAGTGTAAACCTCTACATCTAGATGTCCATGCTTTCCAAATAGTATTCCTCGTCCCCATGTCTTCTTTAGATATATGATGATATGCCATACATCTTTCCAGTGCTCCTCTTGGGGTTTATGCACAAACTGGCTTACTACTCGAACCGCATAGGCGATATCTGGTCGAGTATGAGAAATGTAGATCGATCATCCCACCAGCCTCTGATATTGTTCTTTGTCCACTATAGGTGCTTCGTCAACAATTCCTAGCTTGAGGTTTGTTGCCATCGGAATACTGCTCAGCTTGCAATCAAGCATCCCCACTTCTGCTAACAGATCCTACACGTACTTCTTTTGTGATATAAAAATGCTTCTGCCTGATCGGAGAACTTCAATTCCAAGGAAGTATCTTAGGGCTCCTAAATCCTTCATTTCGAATTCCGCAAACAACCTCCTCTGTAGTTCTGAGATCTCGGCTTGGTCACTCCCAGTGATAATCATATCATCTACATAGATGATAAGACATGTGATCAATCGCCCCTTTCTTTTGAAGAACAAAGTGTGGTCTGAATTGCTTTGCTTTTACCCACTGGCTTTCATTACTGATGTGAACCTCCTAAACCACGCACGAGGAGACTGTTTTAACCCATAGAGAGCTCTTTTTAGACGGCAAACATCATTTTCTCGAAGCTCACCTGAGAACCCTAGAGGTGCTTCCATGTAAACTTCTTCTTTCGACTCTCCATGTAAGAACACGTTTTTAACATCAAACTGATTAAGTGATCATCCTTGATTTGCAACTATAGAGAATAAGACCCTGATCGTGTCTGTTTTGGCAACGGGTGAAAAAGTTTCTGAATAATCAATTCCATAAATCTGAGTATAATCTTTTGCAACCAGCCGAGCTTTGTACCTTTCAACTGTCCCATCGGTCTTACGATTGATGGTGAACAACCACCGACATCCTACAGGTTTTCTGTTCGGAGGTAGGTCACACTTGTCCCACGTTCCATTCTTCTTCAGAGCTTCCATTTCTACATCCATGGCATCACGCCAGTGTGATATTTCACTGGCTTCTTCGGCAGTCTTAGGTATGAACTTCTGGCACAAGGTGGTAAGAAGACCCCTGACTGCCTCCCCCTGTCCTGGATTTATGGGATATCTAGCGGTTCGTGTAGTTTGCTCAGGCGAGTATCATCGCGGTGGTCTGCCCAGTTTTCCCTGAATAGAAGTTTGATACCTGTGGTTCTGCCTGGTCATTAGAAACAACATCTTCAACAGTTATATCACCAACGTTACTTACCTCTTGCAGGTCATTCAGCAAAGGAGACTCGTGAGATGGAGTTGTCACAATAGTGCCTTCTACAATAGATGGGGTTTGTTCGGTGGCGCCATCTACTTGACCTTGTTGGACAACCTCTAGCAACCTGTAGTTATGTAGCCAGTCAAATGACACACTTGGTTCGGTATTCTCCCCCTGTGTCAAAGATTGGGAACATCAAAAATCCTCAATTTTTAAGAAGGTGCAATACATTGTGATATGAACTCAGCGGGTGGGAGGATGGTAACAACGATATCCTTTTTGGTGAGTAGCATAGCCAATAAAGTCACATTTGCAGCACAAGGGTCAAACTTGGTGCGGTCACTTTCAGGAGTGTACACATATACAGAACAGCCAAAAACTCAGGGCGGGAGAGTTAATATAGACAGAATACTGACTTGGGAAGAGAGAGTTTGTAATGGTGTATGTTGGGCCAAAACTTTGGTAGGTAGCCGATTGAGGAGATATGCAGATGTAGCAACGGTCTCGGGCCAGAAAAAATTCAGAACGTGTGACTCAATAAGCATTGCCTGGTCATTCTAGAAGAATTCTATTTTTTTTGGCAACTCCGCTTTGTTGAGGAGTATTAGGGTAAGTAGTTTGATGAATGATGCCCTGGGATTGAAGGAACTGTTGAAAATTATGGGATACGTATTCACCTCCATTGCCGGAGCAAAGAATACAAATCGAGACATCGTACTGAGTGCGGATCATTTGAAAGAAATCTCTGAAACGATCGTGTATCTCAGATTTATTTTTCAGAAAGTAGATCCAGGTCATCCGAGAAAAATCATCAACAAAGGTAAGAAAGTATTCAAACCCTTGTGGGGTCGTCACTGTAGAAGGACCCCAAATATCAAAATGAACAAGTGAAAAACAGTAATCAACACGAGCATTATTAGGCAAAAATGTAGTTTTATGCTGTTTGGCCCGGATGCGTGTTGCACAAGAAAAAGAATTTACTGAAGCAGAAAATAAACTAGGAAAGAGAATTTTAAGATAACCGAAGATGGGGTGCCCTAGATGTCGGTGTCATAACAACAGTGACCGATGGGTTGTGCCGGTGGCATGTATAGACTGACCCGGTTGAGCCACTTTATCCAAGTAATACAGCCTATTGTATTCAGTGCCACGTCCAATTATCTCTTTCGAATGAATGCTCTGCAAAAGGCAAAAACGAGGGTAGATCAGTACAACTCATTCGAGTTCTTTGGTGACTTAACTGAGAGATAATAATTTAAAGGATAGATATGGAACATATAAACAATTTGGAAGTGTAAGAGAAGAAGTGCATTGCACTGGGCCAGTGCCCTGAACTGGAACAAGATCCCCGTTGGCAGTTTTATGTGGCTGTTTTAGGAAGGAGAAGTCATTAGGGTCATGGGTCATAGTATCTATTACACCATTGTCGAAGATCCAATCGGTATACAAGGAGAGGTTATGTTTAGGAGTGGGTGGAGAATGAGACAAAATGGGGACTGGAGGGTTATTTTGGGAAAAATGAGAGGTTAGGGACGGCTGAGGGGCAAAATAGAAAAATAGGAGGATGTCATGGAGCCATTATGTGGCTGAGGGGTAAAAAGGGAAAGATAAGATGAAGGTTATTTTTAGGGATATTTTGGTCAAGCCAAGAGGTAGGGTTGGGTTTTAAATGCCAAGCCTAATCATTTCTCTCCTTTAATCCTATAGACGGCCGCCCTCCTCTCCTTCTTCTTTGTTTCTCCCTCTCCCTCTTTTACCTTCTGTGAGCTGGTTGTTATAGCTTCCTCCGGAGTCTCTGGTACTAGCACTGGTCCCGTGTCTTTTGCCTGAGCTGATTGCCATTGCTCCCTTGCCAGAAGGCACTGTCTGTTTGTCTGGTTACTTCCGACCCTGTGCTTTCCACCAATCTGGATAACCCACGAGTTGAAAGCACATTTCTTTGGTGTGCTTCCTCATCCCATAGTGGGTACACACCAATTTGGACTTATCTTCCTTGCTCTCACATGATGACTGTTGAGAGCGCGATTGAACCACCCCTCGTCCGTCTGTTCTGCCTTGGTTTTTAGCTCAAGGCCAACTCCAATCCCTGATGATGAAGATATTTCTGAAGGGAATCCTCTCAAGATGCATATCCGTGCTTCCTCCCTCCGGATATCCCTATACACGGCCTCTACTGTTGGAAGTGGATCCCTTTTTAGGAGATCCATCTTCAGTGCTTCGTATCTTTCATCCACAACAGTGAGTAGCTGAAACAACCGTTGTTCTTGTATTTTCCGGTTTTAGATGGCTATATATCCTGGGTCTTTCATAGGATTCGAGTCTCTACCATCTATGGCCATCCAAACCGCTTGTAAACGGTTCCAGCAGTCCTCCAGTGGTTCTTCTCCTTACTTGATAGAGTTAGCCTTTCGGTGCAAATCAAATATCTGGAAGGTATCACCCCAGATCGATACGTTGTTGACAGTCCGTCTTATAATGCCTTAGCAGTGGGATACTGTGAGACGTTGGGTAGCAGGCTGGGTTCGATATTTTGAATGAGCCAGATAAATACCAACTGGTCAAACTGCTCTCACTGTGGATAGGATGGATCAGAAGCAGCAGGTGGTGGTGGAACACATGTGATATGTGATGCTCTCCCACGTCCTCCCACTGCCTTCTTTACGAGTGTTGCCGTAAAAAGTAATTGGACCCATTGAACTTGAAATCATCATCATCATCATCCGTACCCAGTATATCCCAACAAAGCAAAAGTTATTGCTAGGGTCTGGGGAGGGTAAGTGGTAGGCAAACAATACCTCTGTCCCAAGGGATAGAGAGTTTGCTTCCAGTGAGACCCCCGACTCTATATGTACCTGCATAAATGACATAATAATAGAGATATGATGTGCTAGTATGTTAGTGAGGGAATTCAGGAAATACAATGTAATGCAAAACAACGGTAAAACATAAATAAACAAGTGCAAAGTCAGCCTAAAGCGTAGATATTGTCTACGCCTATCTATGTCCCTAAATATGCTTTAAGGTGTCCCTATATATGACTTATACCTCGTTAACCGTAATCTTATGTCTCCAAGAACTCCTATCTTGGACCATGTCCTCAGAGAGGTGCAAATCTAGTAGACTGTGTCTAATCTGCTCATCACAAGTCAGTTTGGGCCTGCCTTTACTCTGTTCTCCTCTACGATGAGGCTTTCAATTGCTCTGACCGATGTCGTTGTCTGTCTCCGCTTGACACCCAGACTGTTTTTGAGTGGATTGACCAGCTGAATGGATACTTCATCGTTTCTGGGTTCTGATGGTCCAGGTTCTGTCATGGTTGTTTTTACAGAAAAAATGATTAGGGTGAGTTTCTGTAAAACTTTGTCAATTTGGTTGGGAAAGGTATGAGGTCAGTTGGTTGAGAAAGGGTAATGGACGATGATGAAGAGCAGATACGCTAGCTTCTGAGTCTACGATTTCAGAGAACCTGATCTGATACTATGTTAGATATTTGGAACAATATTTGGAATTTGGAAGAAAATTTTATTTTTCATTGAGAACTTTCGTGTTACATATGCTCCTACTTATAATCTCAGTGTTTACATATCTATGGTAATATCATAATTGCAAGATATAATGGGATATGATTTTATATGATTTTCTGATCACATCCATAATTTCACTCTACCAAATTTATGATTTACATCTATCTTTGATTTTCTTTCCAACATTACCGAGAAGGAGTTTGTCTTTTTTTTTTCTACCTTTTTGAATGCTAAAGTAAAAGAATTGAGTGGCAAAAAGAATTTTCATTCACACAAATGTTTCGGCATATACATTTGGGTATATAGAAACCCTTCTAACTAGGGTTTTTGGTTACATGGTTACATTCAAGATAGAGATTACAACAACTATTAGTTAGAGTAGGTTGTTAAGATAGCAACAACATGTAACTACAAGATAAACTAAAGTTGGGTATAATTTAAACAACTTTGAACAACTGGGATGACATCCGATGCTCGGTTGGCACAAGGGCATTCGGTTGGCACAATAGCATACTCATGTTAGGACTCCTTTACACGCCCCCGCAAGATGGCGGTACCGTCGGAAACGCCAATCTTGGATCGTAGAGAAAGAAACCGAGCTTTAGGAAGAGGTTTTGTGAGCATGTCGGCAAGCTGATGAATGGTCGAAACATGCGAAACAGACAGCGCCCCCGTAGTGACCTTTTCCCGCACAAAATGATAATCAAGAGCAATGTGCTTCATACGACTATGGAAAACCGGGTTGGCACAGAGATACGTAGCACCCAAGTTGTCGCAGTAAATGGTAGGAGGTTGATCAAGCTTGAGTCCAAGTTCATGTAAGAGGCTAGTAATCCACGTAGCCTCTGATGCCGCAGAGGCAACCGACCTGTATTCGGCCTCAGTGGAGGACCGGGCGATGGTTCGCTGCTTTTTGGAACACCATGAAATCGGGTTGTCACCGAAAAAAATAATAAACGCAGTAGTAGAATGGTAAGTGTCACGATCACCTGCCCAATCAGCATCAGAGAAAACGCGTAGTCGCAATGGTTGATTACGGCGAAGTAGAAGACCATGATTTAGTGTGTGTTTAAGATACCGTAGGACACGTTTGGCAGCAGTCCAATGCGTTAGAGTAGGAGCATGCATGAACTGAGCCAGCTTATTAACCGCGAAAGAAATATCTGGCCTTGTGAGTTGAAGATATTGAAGTGCACCGATGAGCCCGCGGTATTGCCTGGAGTCGGTGAAGGGGGAGCCATCGGCTAGGACCAGCCGCGTGCTAGATGACAGTGGGGTAGCACTGTCTTTGATGCCTTCTAAATGAAACTTATCCAATAAATCACGTATATATTTATGTTGAGACAAGTAAAGACCATCACGAGTGAATACGGCCTCAACACCCAAGAAGTAATTTAAGGGACCAAGATCCTTGAGAGAAAACCGGGCACCCAGGGCATCAACAAACGTACGAATTTGTGTGGCACAATTTCCTGTGACAAGCAAGTCATCAACATAGACTAGGAAATAAATAACATTGTCCTGGCAGCGATAGATAAACAGTGAAGTGTCAGACTTTGAATTGTAGAAACCATAAGATAAAAGAAAAACTTTGAGCTCAGTGTACCAAGCCCGAGGAGCTTGTTTGAGACCATATAAAGAGCGCTTTAAATGACACACATGATTAGGGGCAGTCGCATCAATAAACCCGGGGGGTTGAGCCATATACACATCCTCGGTTAGATGTCCATTTAAGAATGCATTATTAACATCAAGATGTGAGATGGACCACCCGTGGCACAAGGCGATAGACAAGACGAGGCGGACTGTAGTGGGCTTAACAACTGGGCTAAAGGTATCATGATAATCGACACCAGGACGCTGATGAAACCCTTTGGCAACCAAACGAGCTTTGTACCGAGACACAGAGCCGTCAGGATTGCGTTTAATACGAAACACCCATTTGCACCCCACAATGGTATGACCTGAAGGAGGTGAAACAAGGACCCAAGTACCATTACGACGAAGCGCAGCAAGCTCGTCATCCATCGCAGCACACCATTTGGGATCACGAAGAGCTTGCTTGACAGTGGTGGGTTCAAGTGTGGGAGGAAGAGGGTGTTTGGTGATGTGATTCAAAGTAACATAGTCGGGAAACTGCTTAGGGCGAAAGACGTTGTTACGGGACCGTGTAGTCATAGTAGGAGCTGGGGGTTGGGATGGTATTTGGGAAACCGAAGGGTCAGGGGATCCAGGACTTGAGGGCGGGGCAGAAGAGGTGTGGGCCGAAACATCAGTAAAGGAAGAGAGTGAAGAAGGGTACCTGGGTGCTGCAGCAGTTGCTCCGGGCGAAGAGGTAGCGGGAGCCAAGGGTGGTGGGGGAAGAACTTCAGCAGGTGGAGTAGTGGCAGCCACGGCTGGGGAGGCAAACCATGCAGACGATGTAGTGGTGGTAGAAAAAGGTGACGACGGTGACTGAGCATAGGGGAAGGTGTGCTCCACAAACTGAACATGCCGAGATAGATAAAGCCTGTTTGAATTCATGTCAAGACACTTATATGCATGATAAGTGTTTGAATAGCCAACAAAGACACAAGGTTTGGAACGCACAGTGAGTTTGTGTTCGGAGTAAGGACGTAACCATAGTAGCAAAGACATCCAAACGCACGTAATGTTTGATAATTTGGGGCTTTTGAAAAAAGAGATTCATACGGAGTGTTGTTGGATAACACAGGGGTAGGTAAGCGATTAATGAGGTAGACTGCGGTGAGAAACGCATAAGACCAGTACTTAGTAGGCAAGGCCGAAAAATGCAGAAGTGACAACCCAGTTTCAACAACATGACGATGTTTGCGTTCAGCAGACCCAATGTGTTCTGGGGTATAGGGTGGAGAGATAAGGTGCTGTATCCCTTCAGACTCGAAAAACCCTTTAAGACTTTTGTACTCAGTTCCCCCATCCGTGTAAAGTGTAACAATAGAGCGACTGAAGAATTTTTCAACCATGCGCTTAAACTTAGGAAAAATAGCGAACACTTCACTTTTATGAGTCATAGGAAATAACCATACATACTTAGTGTAATAATCCACAAAAATGACATAATAACGATAGCCATCAACAGATTCAACAGGGGAAGGTCCCCATACATCAGAATAGATTAAATCAAGTGGTCCACGACTGCTGACAGAAGTTTGACTAAAAGGCAATTTGTGACTTTTATTACTAAGACACGAGCCACAAGTAAAGTGATCAACATGAGTACTAGTCAGAATGGAAATGGCATTGTTTTGTCTAAGAAATTGAAACACACGAAAGGAGGGATGGCCAAGGCGATGATGCCAGTTCGCCACATCTGATTTGGAGCTGGCGAATAGCTGCTTGGAAGAAGGGGTGGACGGCGAAGACTGGATGTTCCATTCATATACATCACCCTTGGTCCGCCCGCGAGCAAGCTGCGCCCCCGTTGTTAGATCCTTCACAACAAAAGAAAATGGAAAAAATTCAATAGAGGTGTTGTTGTGTTGACAAAATTTAGAAACCGAAATTAAGTTCTTGGTAAGTAAAGGCACATGCAAGACATTAGATAAAAGAAAGGACTTAGGAGAAGAAGGGATGACTGAAGAACCAGTGCTGGTGATGTGAAGGCCGGAGCCATCACCTAACAGAACATCGTCTGGGCCCTCATAGGACTGATGATGTGAGAGTGTGTTGAGGTCATTGGTGACATGGTGTGACGCCCCAGAGTCTAGGATCCAGTTTTGCTTCGGAACCCCTGAGGTGGTGTGATGGATTTCGGGCTGCTGCTGTTGCAAAGACCGCTTGAGCGAGTAGCATTGACGTGCAGTGTGACCACGTTTCTGACAATACTGACATGTGACTCCACTTTGCGGTGAGCGTGAGGAGCGATTGTGGAAGGGAGCCGCAGGTGAGCCCCCATTGGACGGTGAGGTCGAACCATTTGCAGGAGTAAACTTAGATGCACCGTGCCCAGATCGGCCACGGTACCCACCAGACATACCGTTTTGATTGAAACCACGGCCAGGCTTGGCTTGAGTGGTATTTACGGTTATGACATTTCCATTACGAGACTCTTCACGTTTGAGAAAAGCTTCATGCTCCACGAGCTTGTCATGAAGTTCTTCAAATGAGATAGGAGTATCACGAGCGCGGATGGCTGCAGCAATATCGCGAAAACTGCTCCCAAGACCATTAAGGGCGAAAATTGCCAGATCATCATCACTTAGATGAGTGTCAACGAGGGCCAATTCATCTGCAACACTACGGATGACCTGAAGGTAGTCAGTGACTGACTGAGAATCACACGTAATATTTGTGAGTTTCTCCTTAAGATTCATTATACGCGAACGAGACTTGTTAGCGTACAGCTTGTGTAAACGAGACCACGCATCCCGTGACGTCGAGGACGTGGCAATCAAGGGAACCACGCCTTCAGTAACTGACGCAAGCACAGCATGGAGTAACATCTTGTCTTGCCGTACCCAGATAGCATAATCTGGATTTGGTTTTGTTACTCCGTCTTTGTCCAGTGTATTTTTGGAGGGGCATGGCACAGTGCCATCAAGAAAACCCATAAGATCATAGCCAAATAATAAGGCATCAAACTGTGCTTTCCAGGAGGAGAAATTGTTTTTGTTCAGCTTAATCGGAAGCTGTGCTGCCACATTGATAGCAATGACTCCATCGAGAGAGCCATGTTTGATGGTGGAGGATTCGGCCATTAGGAGAGGAAGGGTTACTCGTGGGAGACGTTATGGCTCTGATACCATAAAAGAATTGAGTGGCAAAAAGAATTTTCATTCACACAAATGTTTCGGCATATACATTTGGGTATATAGAAACCCTTCTAACTAGGGTTTTTGGTTACATGGTTACATTCAAGATAGAGATTACAACAACTATTTAGAGTAGGTTGTTAAGATAGCAACATGTAACTACAAGATAAACTAAAGTTGGGTATAATTTAAACAACTTTGAACAACTGGGATGACATCCGATGCTCGGTTGGCACAAGGGCATTCGGTTGGCACAATAGCATACTCATGTTAGGACTCCTTTACATAAAGTAACAGAGATTCTATCTTTTTTTTTCCCTGTTCTTTTTCATGAAAATGGAATCCAAGTCATTTCATTACAAACAGCAAAACTGCACAAAAGTAAAATTCTAAAATAATGATTCTGGTGTGTCGTGCAAATTCTACAATATTTGAAAATGGGAAATTCCAAAATCAGCTTTTAACTCACTGGGATTCTCAATCCCGAAGGGTATTTTGCCGTCTCGGTGTTGCAGAGATACTAAAAACAGAAAGACAATGACAAATTCCAAGTCTTCTTAATTATCAGTCATTTCCTAACATTACAGAATATAGAAAACCAGGCTTTTATTTAAAAGTTCGTACATCTTCCTAATTTTATCAGCCAATTTCCATATAGTGCATATGAAATCTTCCATGACATTTTCCTACGATATTAACCAAAACAGTTAATTAATAATATCAACCTTTGATAAAGTTCAATATATAATATATTGAGACTCTTGCCGGCTCAACGTTACAAACTAGCGAGAAAACATATAAATATTGAGGAATTCTTCGGTAAAATACTTTAGTATTTACAAACAACAAAAGTGTTTGTAAATACTAAACGGGTAGGACGCTGGAAAACAGTTTCACTTTGGTGATAACTCATAATATTTGGACTATACATCTCTATCAAAACTTTTCACTTCATCCTTTTTATCACTCATATTTTTTACCCTACAAAAGTAATATATGCACTAACTCCATTTATAAAAGCAAAGTTCAGTCGGAAATGACCTTATTCTATGGGAATTTCGCTAATGTAAAAGAGTGTAATACAATTAAAACGAGAAGCATACTAAATATTTAAACTTGTTGTGTCAAATATATTGAACCATGTGATTTAAACTATCCTGTTTTAAACATGATTTAAAGAAAACAATTCGCACCTAATCGCTAAATCAAAGACAACCTTACTTGGACTTGAATAAAACGGGATGAAAGACTTCGTGGCAAACACTTGTTGGAACAATTGACTTAAATATATTATTGTTCATTCGTCTTCCTAAATACATCTAGAGATAACTTAATAAATTTATGACCTTGTAAATGCATAGATTTGTAAATACTTAAATATGTGATTCTTAATTCATGTACTTGTATTTATGATGATACATGTATTTCTATACGCCTATAAATAGTCTTGCAAATTTAATTCAATTTTCAAGTCATGAAAAGCTTTAGCTAAAAAAGAAAATAATTCATTATCCTTTTCTCTTCTAATCTTTGGTTTTAATTAATTCATTATAAGTTCAAAACCTTGACTTCTAAATCTATGCAACCTAGGCTAGCCATTATATTATGGACAGTGACCACCTACTAGTAAACCATATTATATCACACATTCTTGTGAGGGAGGAATCGCTTTCCAGAACATGCATCCTATGACTCAAGCTTTTCTTTTCTTGTCTACTATTTATTTTGTTTAAGATATAATTTGTCTTGTCAGAGTCTGTCTTTTCTGATTATCTTGCAAGTAGATTTAACTCTAACTTGTTATCATGGTACACATCGGAGTTTCCCGTAGGAAAAAGTTTTCACTCATTGACGGCAAACATTTTGAATGCTAGTGGGAGAGACTTTTGTTTTATTTACATCTTTAGAACATCTTGAAGAATGATCAAGTTTCAGAAATCATTGATTCTACAAGGAACTACAACCAGGATAGTTAAATTTGAAGGGGTCATAATGATACTTTGCTTGAACTTTTTCTAACCTATGAATTTGCAAGTTTTCGGGTACGACTAAAGAAACATGACAAATCTGATGCAATTTTATGAACTTGAAGATGATGGGCAAGATACCTCTTTGTATTCAAATTCCAAGCATTGAGAAGCTTCTTCCATCATGGAAGGAATTTCGAAACTCCTTGAAACACGACATATCATATCCATCAATTAATAAAGTCGTGTCTCACTTTCAAACTCAAGAAAACAATCAGACGAAGGAACAAACTTTTGCGCCTTGGTCTCAATTGTTTGCTGCTATGACAAACATGGTGGACGCATCACCTACCGTGGCCTTCACACATAACACAAATCGCAAATCACAAATAAGAATGGAAGCAACCAAACAGGTACTTTCTAGTGTTCGCATGGCCTCCATACTGATATTTTCTTCCAAAAAGATCAAGTCTATCAAACATGGTTTTTCTTCCATTTAGATGATAAAGGGAAATTCCATTTAGTGTTTTTTTTTTGTTCACATAGGCACTAAGCATACAATAATATGCAAAACAACCACAAATATACAAATAAAAACATGACAATAAATAAAACATACAAAAAAAAAAAACCGCCCAAAACATATAGAAATGCAACGCTGAATGCACTGCATCAAAGCTTCTCTTCAGCATAATCAAGGGAAGAAAACCCCAAAGATCTACAGTTGCGATCGATGGGTCATACGCATAAGAACAATTATGGATAGAACACGTACGGCACGTGAGGACTAAGGGGTAGAAGATGGTATCTAATGTCCAATTAATATGATTGGCAGCCAATTATTCGTTGCAGCAAATATAAAGACAAGAACGGAAGGAAAAACGGAAACACACAGGCATTCGGTAATGAAATTTGGTCACTCGTCGCAGCAAATCTCCATACAATACATGAAGTCACAACACCAACACTGTTGTGTGGTCTCGTCGTTAGTGGTTGCCGATGTCAAGTGTGCAGCAGGAATCCTGGTCTTCTTTGTAGGCGATGCATAATAGTAAGACTTATGATGCAATGAGATCACGAACACTTTGTTCATACCCTCCTCAACTTTCTCCTTCGTTTCAGATGTTGTGTTCATGTTTTGGCTTTCTGCTATTACCAAAGTATCTACTGAAACATCTCCCATGAGGACAAACACAATAATCACTAGCAGTATTGATGTTTTCATGTTTACAACTCCACTTATCTTTTGAGTTCCCAATTCAAGACCCTAATGCCGGATGTATATATCCCAGTTGCCGGCCCTTCTCTGTTTAAATTATGCCGGAAGGATGCTTATTTTTTTCATAAAATACCTGAAACCCCTCTACTTTTTTGTTTTCAATCTTTATCTCTCTTTGTGTATTTTGAATAATAGATGAAAGCTATTTTCCAACTATGTTAACGATAAAACCAACTGTCTTATGTATCCAAACATACACATTTAACATATATATACGTATATACACACATATACACACATATATAGGTAGACATTTCTAACATATATATTCAGATTCAGCACCTGTTTTTGAGAACTTGTAACTCTAACTATACAACTCCAAAAATTCTGAAATTTTCCAGAAATGAACTTCAATGTATTAACAATAATCTGTCCAAAAATGACCAAAAAAAAGAAGAATTTTTTACCCTTCGAATATGTATAAACTTTAAAATGCTCAAACTGGACACCAAGTTGATAAACTTTACAAGGCTCTACCTTTTTGTGTACTCACTCAAAAAGGTTTATTATTGTGTCAAATTAAACCTTAAGATGTCTAGTTTAAGACTCTAAAAGGACTTGACCAGAAAATCTGTTTAACTAATTTAAACAGACAAGTTTTTAAAAACTAGTTAATCCGTTGTTGGACTAGAGCAATAATCTTTCACAGACTGATTGACTAACTTTTCTTTGTTAAAATTCGATGATTCTTATTACAAATGAAAGCCACATTCTGAAGTTTATTGTCACCGAAACTCAAAGATTTTACAGACATTTTCCTATTTTAAACGTGAGTGAAAATTTAAGTACTAAAACTACTAAAACGGGATAAAAAGCATAGAAGATAAGAACACAAAGATTTATTCCGGTTCGGTCAATATAATCTATTCCAGTCCTAAGGAACACATTTCTTTGGATTTTCACTATCAAAATCACCTTTCAACAATGTAAAGAGCTTGATACTTGGGTTATACACTAACCCTATCAAGGCTTGAATTCAACACGTTTACAAGAAGAACAACCAAACACCTCATCACCTATTGATTTAGCCTTATAAAATGGCTCATGAATTACAACTTATATAAAGAAAAAGAGGTGTAAATGATTCAAAAAAAACAACTAAAAAATAATACAACTCAGCAGCACAGCAAAAACCAAAAATGGAGAAGAAAAAGAAGAGACGAATAAGAGAGCTCAAGTGCATTCTTCCATCCTCAGATTCTCCTTCTATTTATAGTGTGAGCAGCCCTTTGGAGTGATTAGGATACCCACATATCACCACAATATGATCAATCTTATTTGTCTTTATTTTATTGGTTGAACACCTCACCATCTTGCTTATTTGACAAATGCTTCAATCCTTATTTGCCCACCTTGGCTATGCTATTATGCACAAAATTTCCACTTAAAATGAAGTGGAAATGATAAAAAAAAAAATCATCTCCAAAATAACAGGATAGATGTTGGAGAGGCTCCTCCACTTTTTGCTCCAACTATCTAATAACTTGGAATGGATGAGGGCTGACTTTTCTCCCTCTCAGTTTTAGAAGAAATTTAGTCCAGCTAGGCTGCCATGTTGGCATTTTCAGTCACCAAGATGATTTGGCGTAATTCAGTTGCTCGAAACCTTATAATCTTGCATAGTCTTCAAAATATGATTGGAACATCCTACACACATATATCGAGCTTCGGGCAGTTACAGGTTAGAAATCAGTCACCTAAAGAACAGTTCCTCAACTCACTCAAATTTCCACTAAAAAATACCATATATTCTGCCAAATTTTGATAATAAGAAGGCCCAAAATACAACAACAACAAACAACAAATCGTACCCAGTATTTTCCAACGACAGCATAAGCTATCGTTAGGGTCTGAGGAAGGTGATAGGCAGACAAACAATACCCCTATCCCAAGGGATAGAGAGTTTGCTTCTAGTGAGACCCTCGGCTCTATATGTACCTGCACAGAAATCATAATAATAGAAATATATACTAGTGAAGTTATTTTATTAAACATATACAGAAGTCTTCCGATATTAGAATAGTCATAATAGTGAACATGCATAAATAATTGAAAGAAAACGACCGAAACAAAATATGCAAAGTCAAACGAAAGTGTAAATACTATCTAATCATCTAAGTATGCTCTAAGGTACCCTATATCATGTCTACCCCTCCTTAATCTTAATTATCTGTCTCCATGAACTCCAATCATGGATCATGTCCTCAGAGAGGTGCAACTCTAGTAAGTCATGCCTAATCTGTTCATCCCACGTCAGTTTGAAGAAGGCCCAAAATAATATATATATAAGAATTCCATGAAGACCATATAGTATAACAAAATAAATGTCACAATTCAATAGATAAGAATCCCAAAAAAACCAAAGTTTTCATAATATATGATTGATAGATGTATGTAAGAAAGCTATGAATACCATATATAAGAAGACCATATAATAAACATTTTAACTTTACACCAGAAAAAACTTGTGTGAATGACCAAACTACCTTTGTGGCCAAAATGATGAAAATGCCAAAAAAAAGGAATCATACATATTTATGGGAAATGACTTGGCAATAATACTTGTCTTAGTGTTTTTCTGTGTTTCTTCTTAGGAGACAAACCTAGAAAACTCAAAAATAGCCTTTTGTCCTTATTGGTAAGTCATCAAAACTTCCACGACAAGTTAGTCACAAGATTATTTTAATAAGTTTACCCTCAAAATCATTGTGTGTGTGTATAAACTGTTATATGCATAAAAACGTATCAACATCATTTTCAACATATACATTAAAAACATCAAATATGACATCTTACTAACATCGGTCGATCTATATTTCAAATTTAGAGACGGATGCCTACATTGATTGATCTGTGTGTTTCAGGTTGAGAGGCTGATATTAGACAGTGTAATTCCAATTTAAATTTTTCTGACTTCGATCAATCTATGTTGAGTATGAAATGTATATCAATCAATCTATATTCTTTAGGTTGAGAGATCGATGTTCAGCAACGTGGTCTCAATTTTGCACCTTACATACATCAATTGATCTATGTCTCTTCTTTGAAAGGTTGATGTGCACATTAATAGATCTATGTGTTTCAACTTGAGAAATTGATGTTACTTTTTTATTTGTTCAATCCAGAAGTATACAAAGATATTTCAATTCAGGTTTTCAACATCTTTTTAACTTCATTAACAAGACATTTATATTCTAAAAATTACGCTCTTGATAATCATGCAAACATACATACAACATTCTCTTCCTTTAAAATGATTTTCAAAATAATCTTACATGATTTAAACATATATTTGTTTCTTATTTTAAAACACGTGTACATTTGTTCATACTAACTTTCCCTCAACCTTTGCACTCTATTTTTGTCACTCTCCCACAAATTATGATATTTAATCATAGTTAATAATCATGACTTTTCTCTCTTTTTATTTTGCAAACATGCAAAAGAGAACACCTACAACAAAATCATGAAATTGTATCATATGAAATTATTCCCAATTTATCTCTTACAATCTCAAATATGGCTTGACTTAAAGGTCTTATGAAAATATCTGCTACTTGATTAGCAATTCTTATATGATCAATTAAAATGTTGCCATTATTAATATGGTCACATTAGAAGTGATACATAACTTCTATGTGCTTGTCTTTAGGATGAAGTACTGAATTTTGAGAAAGATTGATTGCATTAGTGTTATCGTAAAAAAATTGGAATGTGACTGATTGTGATAACAAAATAACTAAGTTGTATGTTTCATTAAAGTAGTTGTTGTCAACATAGACTTAAAGCCATATACTTTGCTTCGATGGTAGAAAGAGCTACACTAGCTTGTTTCTTTGAAAACCAGGAAACATATAAAAACCAAGAAATCCCGTCGCAAGAATTAACCATTGCCTACAAAGATGCCATTTTTGGACATTATAATCTTGTCTCGCTCCATAACAATCATGAACCCGTTCTTACAAACTAATTTAGCATAAACGAGATTCTTTGAAATCTCATGTACATGTAGAACGTTGACAAGGAACTTCTTTCCAGAAATACATTCTAACTCGACACTAACTTTTCTCAAGACCTCTGTGACACTGCGGTTTTCTATGAGAACTTGTTGGCCATTCTCAACAACTTGATAGGTCTTGAACAGATCATTGTTGTTGCAAACATAAACTGTTGCATCCGAATCGAACCATCAATCACTTCTGATTTCATCCGTAGCCATATGCAGTTCAGTTATCATAACAACATGCAAATCGGAGACCATTGCAACCAGTTCATTGGTTTCAATATCAACCATATTAGCATTATTGGCATGTTGGGAACCACCATCCTGTTTTTGTTTCTTTCGAAACCAACAGTTCTTCTTCAGATGTCTTTCTTACCACAATTATAACACCTCTTCCATTTCTTGGAATTTTCTATCTTGTCTGTAGGTTTAGTTGTTTCGAAGTTCTTTCTCTTGTTTTCACTCCTATTCCCTTGTTTCTCTTGGATATAATGCACTTTTGGTGCATCTTTAGAAACATGCCTTCTGACAAGACTTCTGGTCTCCTCTTCTTTCGCAAATGTTTTCAAATTTGCTCGAGGGAAAAAGATTCAGTTGAGTGCAGTAATTTTTTCCTGTAATCATTTCAACTAGGGGGAAGCTTTGTAATTATCCATTCTACTTGTAATGACTCAGAAACTTCCACACCTAACTCTTTGAGTTTCGAAACAATGAACTGCAATTCATGCAAGTTATCCATTATAGAGATATTTTCTACCATTTTGAAATTAAAATACCTCATAATATGGAATTTGTTCACGTCTTGTTTTTCATTGTTGTATTTGAACTCTAAGGTATTCCAGATTTCCTTTGGTGATGAAGTTGCAGTAAACAGATCTTAAATACAATATGACAAGTTGTTGAGTATGTGTCCCCGACACAACACTTCATCGTCCTGCCTTTTCTTCCAGGCCGCTTGCACTTCATCAGAATCATCATCTCATACAGTTGGCAATTCCTTCAACTTTGGGTCCAAGCAGTACCCGATTTGCAAAGCGGTCAACAAGAACATCATTTTACCTTTCCAGCGCAGGAAATTTGAGCCACCGAAATGGTCCAATTTCATGCTCTCCTGACTCAAAAAACTCTTTGAATCAATTTGAGTTATTACTTACGATTATTAAAAAAAGGAAACCATGAGTGAGTGAGGAGAGAGAGATGGCTTGAGGCGTGTTGACACACTTTTCGTAAGGAATATTTGTCTCCACAAGTTGCTGCAGGGTTATAGGCAAGTTTCCTCCTAGGATACATCAAGCAAATGGTTTCTTTACTCAGCAATAAGAAAAGAAACCCAAATGAGTTTTCAATTGAGAATGTACAGGAAGAGGAAGAAGAATTTGAATGCAAGGTTGATCTTGGAATTAAGGTGTGTTTGAAATGTGTTAAAATAGCCTTTTTATAGACCATTGAACATCATATCAGATGTTCGAAATCGTTCATGAGTGATTGAATGTGTCCATTTGTGCATAAATTACTACTTTTGATGAAAAGTTGCACCTGTTGACTACTTCGATCGATCGATGTAATCGATCAAAGTCACTTCGATCGATCGATGTCATCAATCGAAATTACAAAGTGTGCTCCAGCTTTTCATTCAAACCAGTTCGATCAATCTAAGTATAGATCGAAGTCACTTTGATCGATCCATGTGAGCGATCGGACTCAGACAGTGACCTCCAACTTTGCACCCTGGAGACTCCGATCCATCCAAGTCTCATCTTGATCGAACCATGTCACTTCGATCGATCGATTTGACCGATCGAAGTCGGACAGAATACTCAGCTTTATTTCTCAGCCATTTGGATCGATCCAACTGAAACATGGATCGATACATGTCATGTGTCAAGCTATTTTTGCTTTACTTAAGCTCCAATCAAGTCTCATTCTTCTTTTCATTATCTTTACATACTAATATAAGATATTTGGCCGTCTCCATTTTGCAGAGAGAACAGATAGACAGTGACATATCGGCCAGCCCATACATTGGACCAAATTCATCAGTCATTTTCTACCACTAAACCATAATTTTTTATTTAATTATTGTTCTTCCTAGATTTTTCCGCCAGATACCTTCTAGTGTAGATGAAATCGTCCATGACATTTGTCTACGATAATATTAAGAAACTACTAATCAATAATTTCAACCTTTGAAACCAGCTCCTTTTGGAAATCTTGCCGGCTCAACGCTACAAACCAATGAAAACCGAAAAAAAAAATACATTGACGAATTCTTCGGTTGTCGGTACTGCAGATTACCATGGGATATATAGATATGACAGGTGAAGAAACAGATTGTTTTTTATTTGATGATTATAGTCATAATTTTTTGGCGACATATCTTTTTCACAAAACTTATAATCTCTTTTTTATGCACGTTTTATCATGCGAAAGAAGAACATGTACACTAGCACCACTTATAATAATTAATTACCTTTTGCTAAAATGCGCATTACAATAGTATATTTAATAGTTTATACCATCAATATGCATAACTTTATATATCAAGTGTATTGAGTCATTAATTTAGTTATTCTAATTGGAACATTATTTAAGTCTAATAATTTAGTTAAAGATAATAATCACCAAACGAAACACGACCCTTATCACGACCACCTTGAGAAGAATAGGTAGGAAGGTCTTAAAGTAATTAACCCCTCAATCCCCTCCCCCCTCGTCCTTCCCTACCCCAACCTTAAAAAGGGAGAAAAGGCCAATTATCTAACCCACTAGTCACACCAACTTGGTCACTCATTTTTTAGCGCAAAAGGTCATACTCTGATTCCGAAAGTTTTTACTGTCTCAACCTAAAAGAATTTCGTAAAAGATGTAATCAGGAAGTCAACCGGTCTCCTAAATGGAAGGTCCTTACTTGGTACCCACAAGGTGTCAAGTCCAAACTCGTTTCACTATAACGAGCTGGCGACATGACTCTAACACCTACATTGTGTCTGAAAATAGTCGAACCGACAGCTTTGTTGTAGTGCAATCTATCATCTGAATACCAAGTAAGCTATGCTCTGGGGGCGCCATTTTCTTGGTAATAGAGAACTGAGTTAATTGCACCTGGTATCCATACCTGTACACGAAATTTTAAGTAGCATCCAAACTTTCAATAAACTCACTTAGCATCCATACTTATAGGGGAAATAGACATCTTGCATCCATGCTGACGTCATAAAGGCAATTTGCATTTATTTTTTAAAAGTCTATAGAAAAAATAATTCAAAAATAGAAAGAAAAACCCCCTCACCAAACTCCCCACCCCACCCCCACCCCCCACCATCGCCCTCCCTCCCCCATCTTCCTCCATCTTCATCTTCTTCCCCCATCTTCATCTTCATCTTCATCCTCCCCTACTAATCTATCTTCCTCCATCTTCATCTTATTCCTCCATCTTCATCTTCATCCTCCATCTTCATCTTCATCATTCATCTTATTTTTTTTCCCCACTCTTATTCGACAATTCACAGGCAAGATGCAGAGTCAGAAAAAAGAGCCTGGCAAGTTCACAAATTGTGAAACGACAATAAGAAAAATCAATGAATTTCTAATGAAAAATAAAATAATACAACATGTTGGCAAAAAGAAACCAGCACAAAGGCATCATCCAGCAAAATAAAGGTGCAAAATTTTGCAAGAATAAAAAGATTAAAGACCTGGGTTTTATTGTAAAAGACTTCATTTTTGGCATGCATGAGAATCTCTGTTATGGCCGAAAAAAAATAAAAAAATAAATATATATATATATATATAGTAGATATATGTATACATTAATGTTACTAAATAATAATAATAATAATAATAATAATAATAATAATAATAATAATAATAATAATAATAATAATAATAAAAGGGTAATAATAATAATAAAGATAAGTATAAACTAGATAAAGATTAAAATTACATTAGGAAACCTAAACCAAAATCAAATGGGAAAACCTAAAATCTACCCTAACTCCCCCACCATATATACGCAAACGCACGGCCAAGAGAAGAAAAAAAAGGAGAAAAAGAGAGAAAAGAAGAAGAAGGTTAGCGTGGCCTCCACACTCGAGTTCTATCCGTCTAGATCACTCATTTTAGCGTCAATCAATGTAGATGCCTCTTCCCCCTCAAATGGGTACGATCCTTGCATGCTTAGATGATGTATTTTACGTGATTCTTTGTTTTTTTTATTTGTTTAAAATATTGATTTGTATTCGTTTATATTTGGAAAAGCATGAGGTAACTGTTTAATTGCTGTTATGTACTCGTATAAATGTGAAATTGATGGTATGATTGGATTAGGACGGGAATACTTTTGAATCAACTCAAAAGATTAGGGATTTACATAGTCAGGAATGTTTAAAATTTCGCTTTGGCCTTGTAATAGACTCATATAGCCTGAAAATAGGAAAATTTTGAGTCGGGAGTCGAAAACGCCGCCGGAATGGCAGCGCGTGATCCGCACGCGCCGCTGGAGGCAGCCGCGAGTGGGCCTCACGCGCGGGCGTGGCTCACACGCGCCGGCAGCGTTTATTAAAAAAAAGGGGGGGCTGGCGACGAAACGGGCTGGCCTGCCAGCGCCAAGCGGGCCGGACCCTAACGGGCCGGCAGGCTGACTGCAGCAAGCCAGGCCCAAACTGCGTTTATTAAAAAAAAAGAATTTCGGGCAGCCGGCCAACGGGCCGGTCCGGATGGCCAGCAGGCCGGACCGAAGGCAGGCCGGCCCAATACTCTAATATATAAAAAAAGGGAAACAACGGAACGGGCCGAGGAATCGCGGGCCGGGCCAGAGGTGATGGCGGGCCGGGTCTGACCCGACCAGTAAAGAAATATGTTTTAATTTTTAATTAAATGAATTCGGGAAATTAGAAAATAAGAAATGAATTATTTTAATTTCTAGAAAAATACAATTAAATATCAGAAAATTCCAAATAAATTCCAGAAATTATAAAAGGTTAAAATAAAATTATTTTCACTTAATTTTCTGAATTTTGATAAATGTAAGTAATTAAAATAATTATTAATAAATGGAATTAAATAAGG
>AP025051.1:31330636-31428616 GCA_036186865.1 Eustoma russellianum
ACTGAGTCGACTGACTCAGAAAAAGACTAAGTTTGTATGGACCTCCGAGTGTGAGAAAAGCTTTGCAGAGTTGAAGCAGAGATTGACGACTGCACCAGTGTTGGCGCAACCCTCCGGCACTGAAGGATTTGTCATCTACAGCGACGCCTCGAAGAATGGTCTAGGATGCGTGTTAATGCAAGGAGATAGGGTTATTGCATACGCATCGAGACAGTTGAAGCAATATGAGCAAAATTACCCGACCCATGATCTGGAGTTAGCAGCGGTGGTGTTTGTGCTAAATATTTGGCGGCATTACTTATATGGTGTGAAGTGCGAAGTCTTTACCGATCATAAGAGCTTGAAATATTTGTTCACACAGAAAGAGTTGAATATGCGTCAGAGGAGATGGCTTGAGCTACTAAAGGACTACGACCTGACCATTAGTTATCATCCGGGGAAGGCAAACCGAGTTGCCGATGCCTTGAGTAGAAAGTCTAATCACGCCAGACAGACACCATTAGAGAAAGAGATGGCAGAGTTTGATCTCGACATTGTTGATTCCACTGCTAACATTTTGGCGGCCTTAGTCATTACACCATCTCTGGTTGAGCGGATCAAGGAGGCGCAAAAAGAAGATGTGACGCTTAGGGATATCCGAGAGAGGATGTTGACCAATTTAATTGAGGGCTTCCAGATACATGATGATGGCAGTATTTGGTACCAAGGAAGGTTATGCGTACCTGATGATGAAGAGCTAAGGAGAGAATTGTTGAAGGAGGCACACAATTCGAAGTTGTCGATTCACCCAGGTGCTATGAAGATGTATAATGATCTAAAGAAACACTACTGGTGGAGTGGGATGAAAAGACACATTGCTGAGTTCATTGAGAGATGCCTCGTTTGTCAGCAGGTTAAGGCAGAGCATCAGAGGCCGGGAGGTTTGATGTTGCTGTTAGAGATACCGGAGTGGAAATGGGAGCATGTGACGATAGACTTTGTAGCAGGACTTCCTAAAACAAGAAACGGTAACGACATGATCTTGGTGATTGTTGATCGATTGACGAAGACTGCTCACTTCCTACCCGTGCCTAGTGATGTGACCGTAGAAAGATTGGTGACATTATATATTGATGATATTGTTAGCCTACATGGAGTCCCAGTCAGTATCGTCTCAGACCGTGATTCGAAATTCACCTCTCGATTCTGGTCAGCTTGTCAGAAAAGGTTGGGGACGGAGCTGCGAATGAGTACCGCTTTTCATCCACAGACAGACGGGCAGTCTGAGAGGACCATTCAGACTTTAGAGGACATGTTGAGAGCGTGCGCATTGTACTTCAAGGGGAACTGGGACGGTATGATCAAGCTCATTGAATTCTCTTACAACAACAGTCACCACAGTGCCATCGGCATGGCACCCTTTGAGGCGCTCTACGAACGTAAGTGCAGGTCCCCTGTTCATTGGGATGAGGTCGGTGAGCGCGTTATTATCGGGCCTGAGTTGGTTGAGCAGACTAGAGAGAAAGTAAAGTTGATACGAGATAGACTAAAGGTTGCTCAAGACAGAAGCAAGAGCTGGGCCGATTCGAAACGACGTCCACTAGAATTTGACGTGGGCGAGAAGGTTTACTTGAGAGTGTCACCTACGAAGGGGGTTTCGTGATTCGGTATAAAGGGTAAACTGAAGCCTCGCTACATTGGTCCTTATGAGGTACTCGAGAGGGTTGGTACGTTGGCCTACCGATTAGCATTACCCCCTGCCTTGGCTCAGGTTCACAGCATATTTCACGTTTCTCAGTTGAGGAAATATGTTTCGGACCCAAGTCATGTTCTAGATGCGCCACCGTTGAGGATCCGACCGGACATTACATATGAGGAGACTCCTATCAGGATAGTGGATCGCAAGGACCAAGTGTTGAGGCACCGAGTCATCCCTTATGTCAAAGTGCAGTGGACCAATCACACCGAGCGCGAGGCGACTTGGGAGTTTGAGGAGCAAATGCGAGAGAGATATCCACAGCTTTTCGAATAAGGTACGTCAAGTTTCAAGGACGAAACTTTTGTAAGGTGGGTAGGATGTTATGGCCGAAAAAAATAAAAAAATAAATATATATATATATATATATATATATATATATATATATATATAGTAGATATATGTATACATTAATGTTACTAAATAAAATAATAATAATAATAATAATAATAATAATAATAATAATAATAATAATAATAATATAATAATAATAATAATAATAATAATAATAAGTATAAACTAGATAAAGATTAAAATTACATTAGGAAACCTAAACCAAAATCAAATGGAAAAACCTAAAATCTACCCTAACTCCCCCACCATATATACGCATACACGCAACAAAAAAATCCCCACCAGCCGCCACACACAAACGCACGGCCAAGAGAAGAAAAAAAAAGAGAAAAAGAGAGAAAAGAAGAAGAAGGTTAGCGCGGCCTCCACACTCAAGTTCTATCCGTCTAGATCACTTATTTTAGCGTCAATCAATGTAGGTGCCTCTTCCCTCTCAAATGGGTACGATCCTTGCATGCTTAGATGATATATTTTACGTGATTCTTTGTTTTTTAATTTGTTTAAAATATTGATTTGTATTCGTTTATATTTGGAAAAGCATGAGGTAACTGTTTAATTGCTGCTATGTACTCGTATGAATGTGAAATTGATGGTATGATTGGATTAGGACGGGAATACTTTTGAATCAACTCAAAAGATTAGGGATATACATAGTTAGGAATGTTTAAAATTTCGTTTTGGCCTTGTAATAGACTCATATAGCCTAGAAATAGGAAAAATTTGAGTCGGGAGTCGAAAACGCCGCCGGAATGGCAGCGCGTGAGCCGCACGCGCCGCTGGAGGCAGCCGCGAGTGGGCCTCACGCGCGGGCGTGGCTCACACGCGCCGGCAGCGTTTATTAAAAAAAGGGGGCTGGCGGCGAAACGGGCTGGCCTGCCAGCGCCAGGCGGGCCGGACCCTAACGGGCCGGCAGGCTGACTGCAGCAGGCCGGGCCCAAACTGCGTTTATTAAAAAAAAAGAATTTCGGGCGGATGGCCAGCGGGCCGGGCCTGATGGCCAGCGGGCCGGACCGAATGCATGCCGGCCAAATACTCTAATATATATAAAAAAAAGGGAAACAGCGGAACGGGCCGGGGAACCGCGGGCCGGGCCAGAGGTGATGGCGGGCCGGGTCTGACCCGGTCGGTAAAGAAATATGTTTTAATTTTTAATTAAATGAATTCTGGAAATTAGAAAATAGGAAATAAATTATTTTAATTTCTAGAAAAATACAATTAAATATCAGAAAATTCTAAATAAATTCCAGAAATTATAAAAGGTTAAAATAAAATTATCTTCACTTAATTTTCTGAATTTTGATAAATGTAAGTAATTAAAATAATTATTAATAAATAGAATTAAATAAGGAAAAATTAGTAGAAAATTCTAGAAAATTAATACAAGCTAAGGAAAAATAAGGGGAATGCTAAATCACCACTCTCCAATATTCGTAAATTTTATGAAGCCAAATATTGAGTGCCGGAGATGGTGAGGATGGGCGTACGGGCCCCAGACGACTAGTGTTGAGTGCCGGAGTTGGTAAGGATGGGCGTACGGGCCACAGGCGATTTTGTTGTTGCATTCATGGCACGTGCATTGCATTGGGAGTGGGCTGAGATGTACGGGTCTCAGACGCTCGAGTGGAGTGGACCATGGTGTACGGGCCATGAGTATGTGATTATGATGGATCATGGTGTACGGGCCATGGATACGTGATTATGTTGGATCGTGGTGTACGGGCCACGAGCATCCGCAAGGGTGGATTGTAGTGTACGGGCTACAGGCATCCAGTCAATCCCGGGATCATGCATTGCATATAGGTCTAGGGCATATTGCATGACATGATTCTTGTTGCGTGTGACACGTTAATTGAGCATACATCGCGTACTTGCGCATTTTTATGTGGAGTACTTTACTTACCGCATTTACTTTATCTTACGCATGTTATCTTAAATTTATGTGCTATGTGCTATATCATGTTTATGTGCTATGTGGCTATATCATTTCGGTAGATGTACGTTTTGTATTTGTTTGAGGCGGGCATCTACTGGGTGATTTCTGTCACTCACCCCTACTTCCCAGGTGAGCCGGATGAGGACTATGAGCATATCTTCATTGAGGACGGGACGGACATAGCAGAGTGGGCTGGTTGAGAGCTGCGGCTAGGATATGAGGGGACTCTGCAGCTGTTTTGTTCTTATTTATATTTTGAGGATTTTCCACATACTACTTTACTATTTTTATTCCCATAATTTTTATTTAGCAATGTAATGACGGTTATTGGAGTTAGTATATGCTATGGTTTACGTTTCCGCAAAAAAAAATTTCTACGTCATTTTGACAAGTAAGAGATTGGTTTGACGCTTTGTATTCTCCATAGTGAGATACGACGGGTGCACTGTTCCCGATGTTAGGGCTCGGGAGCGGGGCGCTACAATCTCAGCTTCTCCTTCTTTAATAACAGTATAATCGTTGAGATCAACCGCAGGACCTTTTGGGTTCTCCTTCTTGTCCATTTCTTGTTCCTCTGTTTCTCACCACCAGTTCCCATATAATAAAGCTATTAACTTTGAATCAAGAAACTGTTAGAATATATTCTCCATAATTAACGGATCCTGTAATTAGTGTAAATTATGACCATATCTCTGACAAGTAGGAATAACTGTAATTTAGGAATCAGAATTAGTGGCTGATTGATTGTAATTGATTGTATTTACCATATTTAGGTATAGAGAAGGAGTATAAATGTAGGACTAATTGTATTACGAAAGGTATGAATGAAAATACTCAGTTTACTCTTCGAAAATACTGTCTGAACATGGTATCAGAGCAGTACGATTGTCGTTTTACCCACTGAGTGTGAGATCTTTGAGTATAGGCTCAGAGAAAGTCTCATCACTGCCTTTATATACCTTTTCGACCAATGTCCGGCGGACATACCCTTTCTCCGGCCAGTTGGCTTTCATCATTGCTCAGACAAATCTGAGTTTGTCCTCATAGCATTACATACCTGCAAATATCAAACATGTCAGAACCTGAACGAGATCCACAAAACCCAAAACCTGAATCTTTGCCCAGTACCATCCCTGGAGATTTGGCCATCCAAGTAGCCCAAATTCTCAAAGACAGCCTCAGCTCCCAAAGTTCACCATCCGTATCATTACCTGAAAATCTCCATATCACAGTTAAACTCACAGGAAATAATTATTCACTATGGTCTCGTGTAATTTACAGGGCCATCTTGGGACGAGGAAGATAATCCCATCTCACGGGGGTACCCCCCACCACCACCACCGAATGACCCGAGGTTCCCCCGATGGGAACAGGATGACAACTCAGTTTTTACATGGATCTTACAAAATGTAGATGGCAGTATGATTAATAATGTCTCACGGTACCCCACGGCCAAAGCCCTCTGGGATGGGCTGGCCCTTACGTATGGCTCTAGAGGGGACTCCTTACAGGTATTTGATTTACACCGGAGGGCCAACAACATAAGGCAGGGAGAAGGCACTCTTGAGGCCTGTTGGAACAGCCTGCAAGACATTTGGGTGTCAATCGACACACTTGACACAAACCCGATGAAATATCCAGAGGATATTTCATTATATAATCAAAAGATGCAAGAATTTCGGTTATATCAGTTCTTAACCGCTGTGAGTGACAAGTTTGAAACTGAAAAAAGGAATTACTCAAAAGAACACCTCTACCCAACGTTGAAGCTGCCTACTTTGAGTTCAAACGGGCTGAATCTCAAGCAGATCTTTTGAAACACAGACCCTCAGAGACAGGCTCATCATTGGGCATAGGACAAGGCTTGGTGGTGAAACCACCAAGCGGACGTGGCCGTGGTCAGGGACCACGAAATGACCGATGTCACCCAGCGCAACAGGGACAAAAATCTACCCGTTCAGGAACTCCATCATCACGGGTAGATAAGAGCTCTCTCCTCTGTGACCATTGTGGGAAGAAGGGACACAGTAAAGAGACATGCTTTCAGATTTACGGTTACCCAGAAGTGGTGGGAAGGCAAACGTATCACCACCGAGCAGGGGGGCAAAGCTGCCGTCGCCAGAACTCCAACGAAGGGAGTTAGCAACAGCGAAGTGATGGAAATGGAAGGGGGCCAGACTCCAGACAGACGCAGGAGCAATGAAGAAAAAGCTCCCGCCGCAGGAGGTAAGGGGCTGGGGTTTAACCCTAGCCCCAACAATTCTTCTTTTTATACCCCACAAATTACTAGATTAGCCCCTCCCCATTTTAACCCGGACTCCCCAGGTTCTGTGGAAAAGCCACTGCCGTCCCTGGATTCTTCTCATTATGTTAGTTTGGTCCAAAACACTCCTAATAATACAGGTTCGGCCCATAATTCTGCAACATTCCAACTTTGCCCCCAGCCAAATTCTAAAATTACAGATTCCACCCTCTAACCAAACAAATGACGGATTACCCCCCATAACACACCTGATTTCCCTTATGTTTTTTCCGAAGTACAACTAAAAAACCGTGTCCTCAGTGGATTTTCGACTGCTGGCGCCACAGACACTATGACAGTTTGACCCAAACGACCTCATACTCAATCTGCCCCTGCCAAAACTCATGTTGAAACTGCTAGTGGGGAACTTATACCAGTGACAGAGTAGTGGCTCTATCGCCATTGCTCCCGATATTACTCTTAAAAACTGCCTGCTTGTCCCTTCACTGTCCACTAAATTACTATCCATTAGCCAAATTACTAAAGAACTTGACTGCATTGTACTCATGTATCCTACCTTTTGTCTCTTGCAGGACATTCGTACTCAGGCGATCATTGGTCGTGGTACTGATAAGGGGGGCTTTACTACGTAGATGCGGTTGTACAACATGGGAGCTCAAATCTTGCCACCGGGACGGTAACTCGCCAGATTTGGTTATGGCATCGTCGGTTAGGGCATCCGTCTTTTAGTTATTTGCATAAACTTTTTCCCACTTTATTTTCCAGTACTTTACCTACTTTGACTTGTGACATTTGCCTCCGGTCTAAGCAACCCCGGGCTACTTATCGTTTGAATAATACACGTGTCAACCAAGTTTTCTCGTTAATACATTCTGATGTTTGGGGTTCATCTCCACATTCCACACCATCTGGTTTTAAATATTTTGTTATATTCATTGATGACTGTTCTCGCATGACCTGGTTATATATTCTCAAACACAAATCCGAGGTCGCTACAAAATTTGTTGAGTTTTATAAAATGGTTCGAACCCAATATAATTCGACCATCAAATTTTACGTTCCGACAATGGGGGCGAATACCTTGATGGGACACTACAACATTTCTTTCGTGACCATGGTATTATTCACCAGACCTCCTGCCCCGATACACCTGAACAAAATGGGGTGGCAGAACGAAAAAACAGAACTCTTCTCGAAATGACCCGTGCCATGATGTTGGAATCATCCGTCCCGCGGTATCTTTGGCCGGAGGCAGTGTCCACAGCCATATATCTTAGTAACCGTTTACCCACTGCCATTCTCAATCATCGAACACCTCTCGATATCTTAGCCACCCAAACCATGATTCCCTCTTTCCTCACCCTACCCCCAAAGTTTTTGGGTGTACTGTTTTTGTCCATGTCTCCAAAACACAAAGAAATAAATTCGATCGTTGTGCTGAAAAGTGCATGTTTGTTGGCTATGCATCCACCCAAAAGGGATACCGCTGTTATAACCCCCGCACTCGGCGGATTCTTGTTACCCTAAACTGCGTCTTTCTTGAGACCGAATTCTTCTTTGGCACCCAATCTCAGGCTCAGGGGGAGATAACTAATGACGGATCCCGTGACTGGCTGCCTAACCTGTCTTGGCCTGTAGCTGACCCAACACGGCAAGTAGTTGAACCCGCCTGTACTATAGCTCCCTCCGATGGTATGACTCCTATTCCGGTACCTGTCAGTGATACTCCTCAGCCGAATGTCTCTCAACAAGTAAAAGACAGTATACATGATGACACAGGTAGTCCAGTAATTTTGTCTTCTCCCCATTTTGCCCTTGATACTTTCAATTCTGATCCAATTGATACTCCCAACCTTGCTTATCTAGAACTGGATCATACTAACCCATGTGCAGAAGAACAGGGGCGGATACTTCCACCACAGAAAACCAGGGGAGTCCCACCTGATAGATATTCTCCCACAAAGGTAGCCCGAGCCACCATGTACCCTATATCTACATTAAGGAAAAACGTGAGTAATACTGCAAGGGCATTCTTCACTAAAATTTGCTCAGAAAAAATTCCCCGAACTGTTGAAGAGGCGTGCAGCCAATCAGAATGGAGGGATGCTATGATAATGGAAATGAACGCACTAAAAAAGAATGAGACATGGGAACGATGCCAGCTGCCTCCAGGAAAGCGAACAGTTGGATGCCGATGGGTGTTCACGGTAAAATACAAAGCTGACGGAACTATCGAAAGGCACAAAGCAAGGCTAGTTGCCAAGGGATACACACAAACGTATGGAGTAGATTACTCAGAAACTTTCTCCCCTGTTGCTCGGATTGATACGATTAGGGTGCTCTTTGCCATAGCTGCTACAGAAAACTGGCCTTTGCACCAGTTTGATGTGAAGAACGCGTTCCTCCATGGCACCCTAAAGGAAGAAGTATATATGGACCCACCACCTGGATTTTCAGAGGATTTTTTGCCTGGACAGGTTTGCAAGCTCAATCGAGCTTTGTATGGACTCAAACAATCACCACGAGCGTGGTTTGGCATGTTTACATTAGCTATGAAAAAGGATGGATATCAGCAAAGTAATGCGGACCACACCTTATTCATCAAACGACAGGGGAGTTTAGTTACTTGTCTTATTATTTATGTTGATGATATGATTATTACTGGTAATGACTCAAGTGAAATTTCTCGTCTCAGGGACTACTTGTTCACGCAATTCGAGATGAAGGACCTTGGAGGACTCAAGTATTTTTTGGGAATTGAAGTTTTGCGATCAACAGCAGGCATTTACATCTCGCAACAGAAATATGTTCTTGACCTACTAACCGAAGTAGGTCTACTAGATGCCAAACCAGCAGACACTCCGATGATTCAGGATCATAAACTGGATGTGATACAAGGAGCTCCTTCAACCGATCGGGAACAGTACCAGCGACTAGTAGGAAAGCTCATCTATTTAGCTCACACACGGCCAGATATCGCATATGCAGTCGGAGTAGTGAGCCAGTTTATGCATTCTCCACAAAAACATCATCTGGAGGCTGTATTCAGAATCATAAGGTACTTGAAGGGAACTCCAGGTCGAGGATTGCTGTTCAAGAATAATGGACATCTAAATATTGAAGCCTACACAGATGCTGATTGGGCAGGAAATCAAGTTGATCGACGTTCGACTTCAGGGTACTTTGTTCTAGTTGGTGGCAACGTGGTCACTTGGCGTAGCAAGAAACAAAAGGTGGTGGCACTTTCTAGTTCAGAAGCAGAATACCGTGGAATTGTAAAAGGTGTTACTGAAATCTTATGGATCCGGAAGTTGTTGAAAGAACTGGGTGTTTCAGTCACTGATCCGACTGTTTTGATGTGTGACAATAAAGCGTCTATCAGCATTTCCGAAAACCCAGTTCAACATGATCGAACTAAGCATGTGGAGATTGACCGACATTTCGTCAAAGAAAAAATTGATAATGGGATCATTGCTCTTCCGCACGTACGCTCAGAGGATCAACTTGCAGACATTTTGACTAAGGCAGTTAATGGCCGAATATTTGAATCCATATTGCGCAAGTTGAACATTGGTGACCCCACTGATCAACTTGAGGGGGAGTGTTAGAATATATTCTCCATAATTAACGGATCCTGTAATTAGTGTAAATTATGACCATATCTCTGACAAGTAGGAATAACTGCAATTTAGGAATCAGCATTAGTGGCTGATTGATTGTAATTGATTGTATTTACCATATTTAGGTATAGAGAAAGGAGTATAAATGTAGGACTAATTGTATTACGAAAGGTATGAATGAAAATACTCAGTTTACTCTTCGAAAATACTGTCTGAACAGAAACTCCCACCTAAAGATTACACTTAAACAGCAATTAGCAACGGGTGACGGCGGTGGAAAGAAAGGGAGCAGTTGAGCTTGGAAGGAGATGAAATTTATGATGCCCAAAAGTTTGAGGAAAAATGGAAGAAATATGAAGGGAAAAAAAGTAGGAATAAGATGAAGATGGAGGATGAAGATGAAAATGGAGGAAGGTAGATTAGTAGAAGAGGATGAAGACGAAGATGGAGGAAGAAGATGAAGATGAAGAAAGATGGGGAGGGAGGTCGATGGTGGGGGTGGAGGGTGGGGTGCGGAATGGGGTGGGGGGTTTCTTTTTATTTTTGAATTATTTTTTCTATGAAAAAGACTGTGAAGGACGGAAAGGGCAAAAGTCAAATGAAAAAGGAGGAAAAAAATCGAGCCCCCCAAAGTCGGTGATGTTTGGGATTTGGAGAAGGAAAAAAAGAAAAAACAAATTCATTTACATTTTCTTTTTCTCTTTTCCTTCTTTCACCAGCTTGTTTATCATCAGAAAATTATTTTTTATCTATAATTAATTCAAAATAGATGCGAATAAGTACACTTGGTGGTGTATATGGGATGAGATCTCCTCACCCCCAAAACCCTCACCCTCATCTCCACCGTCTGCCACGTGGCACCACAGATGGTGAGGCTAAATGAGAGGTGAGGAAGAAGAAGTATATGAGGGTAGGTGGCTGTCACAAGACGAACGGTGAAGATAGGGATAAAGGATTTATGGGTGATCAGATCCCATCCAGGTTTTCCTTTGTAATAATCAGAAATTTAGGGAACATATCTCCCCCCCCCCCCCACAACCCCCCCCCCCTTTTTTTAAAAAAAAAAATCAAAACAAAAGAAAATGATCACAAAACTGTCTAGTTTCTCTACACTACCTAATTCTTCTAGTTCACCAACGGGTCACGGTTATGAGTAAACATAGCAACCAGAACTTGGTAGTTTTACAACCCGCCATGTCAAACGATAATGAATACATGACAATTCGTCAACAATTCTATCTGAACGTCCAGAGGAAAGTCATAAATGGACTGACATTGTTTGCGGCATCATGGCTATTCTACCAGTCTTAGAAAGGAGACACAAGAGAATACATTAATGCACTAACTCATCCAGCATCATGGCTATTCTCTTCTTCAATGTAATACATTAGCTTTGTTACTTTATTTTATAGCTTTTAATATTTATTTTTTTATACATCTTATCAAACCAACAAAATAAACTAGAAACCCAATATTTATAAATTTTTGACTAATTGGATCACACTAACTGTAATACCGCTGTGTTAGTAGACAAATTAGCAAGCCAATATTAGTATGTGGTTTATACCGTGAATCTGGTGTTAAAAATAACTTGACCAATGTTATTCCGATAACCGTGATACGGTAATCTCTGGTAGCTAATAAAACTGGCAACAACAAGATGCCAGTACTATGCCCCAATCCATTTTCCGGTTAAAATCACAAATATGATTCCCATCACTGCACCACTGAATTCCGTTGTCTACAGCGTGAACTCAGTGTAGACATCACCAGACAAGATGTAGTGACTGTCACTTTATATAATGGCATTTTTGAAAGAAAAAAATGGACAAAAATAAGCAGTAGGGAGCAATTTCAAAAACATTGCCAGGCCGGAGCAATTGTTGCCAAAAAAAATTATTAGGCGCGATTTTCTTTAAAATAAAATACCCGTGTTGAGAAGAACGATTGGAAAAATACTGCGACCCTTGATGACGAGAAAAGATTGTACCTAATAGGGCCTAACAATGAAAAGACCAATCCAGTGAGTGAGGTTTTCATTCATGTGTGGCGACGAGGGCGATTACGTTTGGTCATAGTGCTAGCAGAGGTATAGGTTTTGTTTCAGTAACTAGTGACTATGAAAGAAAGAAAAGGATGAAGTGATGACTGGAGATTACACAATAGCTCATTCCTGGGCCAGCAAGAAGAAAAGGATGCAGGTGCAGTGACTCGAGATCACAGAATACTTGGTGTTAATTTGACATTTATCACTGCTCGGCCTATAGTAGCTCAGAAATTGAACATTTAGTGTTAATATCAAACCCATAAAAACACGGAAATTTGACATTTTACCATTATGTTTCATGGTAGCCCCCTAGAGATTTGGCTTGAAGTTTAACTAGAGTGTTTCATACACATTATTAAAACACTTGTGTCATTTCAAATATCATATTCTCTCATGACCTTCAAGACCCAATAACAATGTTTACTTTTGCACTTTAACTTGCAATGTTTCTCCACTTGAAGGCCGCTCTTGAGATGCATACAATCTATGAGAGATCGGCATATGCAGAAGCAAATGCCTGCTGAGGCCAGGGGTGCTATATCAATTGTAAGCGCACGTAGTACTTATATTTTAGCTCCCTGCCTGCTACGTAAGGACAAGCCATCTATCGTCCCTCATAAGAATGATGGGATAATACATTTCGATTCATTTGAGCTTGCTTTTGGGACACACACTTTCGAATCCTAGCTACGCAATAATTTAAGTCATAACACCCCCACCACCCCCACCCGAGGGAGACCTTTCCTACATTACAAGATCTACCCTATGATATAGAAAACGTGATCCATGTATCTTTTAGAGAGATCAATTATTCACAAAGCTAACAGACCTATGTTCATTCCCTCTCTCTTTTTTCCCCTTTCTAATTTCATCAGCTTTGGGCTAATATGAGGGCAAAAGTACTTGGGCTAATCTCTTAACTGACGTTATGTTCCAGATTTCATCTTAGAGGTTGACATTTTTCAGCTGGCCCCAATCCACATTTGTCCTCACCAACTTGTTTAAAAACCATCAATATTAACGTACGTCAATTTTATGTTCTAACATACACCAGCATGCTTCAACTTTCTATGTTAAGCAAGAACATCATGAGGAACACCCAGCAGATTCCTTCCCCAATCCTAACATCTCTCTTGAAGATGCGGGGTGGGAAAGGAAAAGAAAAAGGAGAGAAGGTGAAGAATTCTATAAAATGATAAAAGGTATCTGTCTCAAAATATCATAAACGAAAAATTCCTAATCTCTATCATAACAATTAATGATAGTGTTCCTTCAACAATTCAAGATGTGTATGCTCGTTCATACAGTTTTAGAAGGCAAACAACACGCTAAACATAACATCAAAGCCAAACAAGAAACACAAGCAAGAAAGCGACATTTTTTGGTTTCAAACATAGTAAAGGAAAGAATAAATATTTACAAAAAAAAGGAAAGAATAAATAAAGGAAACAAAAAATAACAAATTTTAGTTGAACCCCCCCCCCCCCCCCCCCCAAAAAAAAAAAAAAAAAACAAAAAAAAAAACCCTGAAGATCCCACTATAACTGTCTGAATAATCAAATATGTGTACGGAACGGATGAGATATAACTAGATGTCCATAATGTTATGAATCTCATGACTCAGCATAGGTGGTAAGGCTGGCGCAACAAAGCCACCTCTTGCCAGAATTATGCTTCCTTAAGAGCTGTGCATCAGAGTGTTGGTTCTTGGTTAAAAAACATCGTTTCCCCGTCCTTCCGTGGTGACTCAACATGATCAAAACTCGTGCAACCCACACGTTTAGCGTTCTTTGCATTGTCTAAGATAACGGATAACCGTCGTCCTTTCACTGAAGACATGATCAAAACTACTTGCATTGTCTAAGATAACGGCTAACAGCTGCATTGTCTAAGGTAACGGTTAACTGCCAGCTGTTCTTCCTCGGAGGACATGATCGAAGATAACTGTTCCTTCCGTTTTCCCACGGAAGCTTGGGCAGCTCGCACGTTTAGCGTTTTTGACGATAACAGTGAACGCCTGGGCAGTGGTCGAATGATTGACGTCCCATTCTCCAAACTATGGGAGAGGGACGCATATGGGAGAGGGACGTTGCGTCCAGGCATGAGGTTTTGAGAAAAGGTAGGGTGAAAAAAAAGCCTACGGCCTTTAATGTTACCTCTTGATTTTCTGATCTCTTCTCATCACCGTGTTTTCCACCCCCTCAACTGTCGTTGAGAAATCACATGTATTACCACGCTAATTATGGTAAACGACTTCTTGGCTCTAAGCTTTTCTAATAATAGCATCTGGCTAAGATTTTGCTTCTGCCCACTACTTCCTTTAATTTTCCCTTTCCCATTTTATTGGTTTTAAATGCCTACTGCATTAATCATTGACATTTCCCACATAGGCAGTTGTTCCCTCATTGTCTTTTATACATGTTTTTCCTTTTAAATAATTCTTCACACCTTTAATTATAGAAATTTTATTCCTTTATAAGAAAACGGCTGTCTTTTTACATACCTAATAGCCAACATCCTGTTATATCACGTCTAATTAAGAACTTGGAAAAAAGAGGAAAAAATTAATAACATAATAATCTCAAGAACATTAAAACATTCAAGGGGATTTGGCAGTTAATTGCTTTCAGAAGAGAAAGAAGTTGAAGACTTTCTACTTTTACCATTACCATAATACGTCAAACAAAGAAAAAGAAAAGAAAAAACAAAAATCATCCTCCTACCCATTTGTTACCTAAAGCCCCGCCTGTATTAATTAATACGTTTACTTTCCACCACGGTTCTTTTTGTTGTTTGGATAAAAATATTTTAACAGTAGACATAGACAATACCTTCACTGTGTTGAGGTACAATTTATACTCAGTTTTGTAGTCCGCTATAGTTGTATACATTTGTAGTCCACTATAGAAGTATAACACCATTTCATATGACCGACGCCAATGATAGAGAACATCATTCACCTCCCCCCTCCCTCTCTTTCCTGCTCAAAACACCCCATTCTTTCCTCTTCTCTCTTTTCTTTTCTGTCTATCACTCTTCTCTGTCTCACTTACCCTGTAAAAGTAGAAAACATGAAGGCAAGAAGGGACAAAGAAAAGAGTTAATTGTACCTGGTATCCATTCTTTTCCACAAAGTTTTAAGTAGCATCCAATGTTTCATGAAACACACTTGCCATCCAGACTTATAGGGTTAATAAACACCTGACATCCAGATGACCTGCTGGTCGACCGTTGACCGCTGAAATCGACCTTTGATCGGACTTAACCCTACTTTTAACCTGACTTTAACCAAGGTTTAGGATCAATAAAATAATAAATTCAAAAAATTAAAAGTTTAAGAAAAACTAATTCAAAAATAAAAAAGAAAACCCCCACCCCACCCCCCACTCCCGCCATCCACCTCCCTCCCTACCAATCCACCTTCCTTCCTCCTACCCTCTTCTTTCTCCAACAATGTCAGCAGAAACCCAAATTCCCTCATTTCTTTCCCACATTACCAAACCCAAGTCTCCTGATCTCACATCCATCACTCTTTCTACTTATCTTCTCCTTCTTCTTCGAGTTGGGTTATGCTCCAGTTGTTCATGGAGTTTTTGCAACTGCTGTTGAGCTCAATGTGTTTGAGATCATAGCAAAAGCAGGGTCAGATGCTCATCTCTCTGCTACTGAAATAGATTCTAAATTCCCCAGAAAAACAGAGGAGACGACGGAGATTCTTAATCGGATGATATATTAGGACATCTATGATTGAATTCCTTCATAGCCAATTCAAGGTCAGCATTGCTCATGTACCCTTCTGCTAGCTTGTCACTGCAACATTAATAGTCGGTATCTAAATTAATGAATAAGACCTACGAAATAACTTACCAGATAAAGGAAGACAAAAGAGCAAGAAAACAACAATACAGATGTCGTAAATGCTTTTCCAAGGACCACTGCTTCTCGTCAAATAGATGCCTCGTCGATCATATGGGTTAAATTCATTGAGCAAATACTTTACAGCAGATGAGAATGGAATCTCTCTTGCTCCTGTTGTTCTTTGGGGTCATGCCATCAACCTCAATTTCCTCCTCTGTTTTTCTTTTTTCTAAATTAACTTTTCTACAGTACAACAACAACATTAACTGAAAGCTTTTAATTTTCACTAGAATTTTCACCAATTTCCATCTTTTTAATACAATGAAGAAATAAGCTTCAATTTTCACTTTTCTGAACAGGGAGAATTTCTAAATGGTGATGATGCTCCGGAGCGGTGGCTCAAAGGTGTTGAAAGTGTTCGCCGGAAATGCGGTTGCTCAGCATAAAAAGTTGATGCTTCGTTCATAGCAGAAAGCATCACAGGAGAAAGAGAAAGATGGTTGAAAGAAAGTGGAATTAACCATGGTTTGAAAATTTTGGGCGTCAGGTGGGAGAAAAGTGAAAAATAAAAGAAAAATTGCTAAAAACCGCCTATAGTAGGTGATTTCCCGGTTGCCAGATGCCAGGTGTCTATTAACCCTATAAGTCTGGATGGCAAGTGTGTTTCATGAAACATTGGATGCTACTTAAAACTTTGTGGAAAAAAATGGATACCAGGTGCAATTAACTCACAAAGAAAATAAAGAAAAGAGTAATAGCAAGAGGAGTCATGCCAAAATCTCATACCAATATATCTCTACAGACACGGGATTTATCTTTAAGAAATTATTCCCGTACAAGGGAGGAAGTCGTTTGCCACAACGGCCATCCCAAAATTGCACTTCTGTGGACAGCAAGGTACGCAGAATTCAACCTGCCGCCAGAAAAAACCTTATGAATCTCATACTGCCGTAACAGCACCAAACTTCCAGTCTATTTTTTTTTTCTTTTTCCCCCTTTGCTTGTGTGTCTTTTGAGGAGTTCTTTTTTTTGGTTTTTTTTTTTTTTTTGAGTGGGTGGGGGGGGGGGGGGGTAGAAAGAGAACAGAAAGGAAAATTAAGAAGGCCTACTTGTCAACATCTGGTGTAGCCAAAGGATCATAAATTTCCTCTCTTTGTTCCAAAGGCGGCACAGCTCCTGATAAGACTGCTGGGTCTTGTGATCCATCAGCCTGCCAAACGGAGGGGAAAAGACTGTAAGGTAGACATTGTGCGTTTAATATATGAATAGTCAATGTGAAATTTCTGCAAATATTTTGTGTTAAACTTGTTTAGCCAATAGCAGAAACAGGCCCCTTGGGGGCAGTTTTAGATCACTCAATTTTCTGCCTAATCAACTGGTAATACCCTTAGAAGAATTATACACATATAGTGGGAAAAAGCTTGAATGTTGTTGTACCCTTAGCATGATATTCTTAGCACCCCCACGTGCAGCATTTTTGAGTGCGTATGCGGTCAAAACCTTGTGTTCAGCTTGCAATTCTGATGCAAGAATAAGCATTTACCTTTGACGTACAAGCACAATTGAGATAACTATCTCCAAAGCCTGTTTTCCCTTTAGCAATGTATATCAACATATCAGGCCTTAACCAGTTTCTCGATGGAAATCACATCCTTTTTAATGTGCAACGGGACAGAAAAGTCTAAATTTCCTTAATCTACTTGAAATCACTCCTTAAAAATAAATAATATATAGAACACTTGCAATTGATTATTTTCAGTTTCCTCTATGCCTTGTACAAAGAATGTTCAAATTTTTCACGGAATAACATAGCAACATTATTCCAAGAAAAAAAAAGAAAAATTAAAAAACAAAAACAAGAAACACAAAAAAAAAAATATAGCAGTAAATCCACAAAAGCAAGCAATCGTAACTATAAAAACAGCTATTTCCGGAATGACAATCTTCTATAACAATTAAGCAGAAAAAAATGGAAAACATGTGTAACTGGTATAAGTAATCAAAACAATAAAATATGCTCAAATATTATTGTTCATAATATTTCCTCTAAGGCAAGCATACCAAAAGCAACACCAGAAACAAAAATCTTGCCTGTTGAGGATACTGTCCGTATCCAGAATATGCACCATAGGCATATAATGAAGGATCCTGTGACGTTCCATATCCATAGGTCTCGTAACCATGTCCATAACCATAATATGCACTCCATTGACTAGGGTCAGTTGGCTGAGCCCATGCACCTGGTGTATCCTACAAAAAGCAATAAATTACAATGAATAACATCCAGTAGCACTCACTTACCTGGGGAAAAAACAAGCTCTTCACTGAGCACGACACAGTACAAACACAGATACCCATAGCTTAGCAAAGAATTGGTTGCATGCAGCTGGCTCAGTCCAAAAAAGATTTGGTACCCCATGCCCCTTATTTGTCAACCTGGGCCAAACATCATCCTCAAACTAAGTTGGTACATGTAAACCCTAATTGCCAAAGGATCCAGTGTTTCTAATACCTTATGCTCGTCAATCCTTCCAATTAATAACTCAGTTTTCGGCGCATATGGCCACTAAAAGTCAACAAGCTCCTTCTTCTAATCAATGAACATTTACAACAGTCTACATTATTCATCCCCAGAAATATTATTTCAGCCCATTCCGAAGACATTTTCTCCTGACCATTTACCATATATGGGTCTTACTTCAACAAGGGCACAACAAGCCTGAATCACTTCCGATCAGTGTCAATGGTCAAAAAATGTGTAAAAAGCAGACAATAAAATCAGCTTTTAATAGTAAAAAGAATGTGACAAGCATTTCTCCGACGGTTGTGAGTTTGACATAACTCCAACTAGGTGGAGGTTGTCTGTCTAACATGTCCAAACCATAAATTGGAAATTTCTGCCAAATCAAAAGGTAATATCACATTTGATCACAATCATCACATGATCTCCTCTAGGTTAATACGCCATAAAGTTAAATTGTGGCTTTCTTCCCTAAGTCAATTTATGGCATCTTAAAGGTGTCTCACTGGCAAGCAGAAGTCCATATATTCAATACTTGAAGAAAGCAACAAATAATGTTTCTTGTAATCATGATGACAGAACAGAAGAATAGAGGCGTATGCTAATGATAATGGGCAGCTTCTAGCAGTAATATTCACTTGACTTCTAGTTATTGCCCATCAGTTAGTAGCATTCTAGTGTCTCTTCTTGGAAGAGTGAAAAATAAAAGGTCATAATATAGCTGGACACAAGCCACCTGCAATTTGATGTGTATCATATACTACAACAACAACAACAACAACAGCAACATTACTTCATTGCTTTAGAGGCTCCCGCCTATGGCGAGGTAGGAGGGTCGGGTGTACGCAACCATACCCATATGCTAGAAACACACAGAAATTGTTTCTCAATGACCCATAATGAAAATTGCGCCAAGTTGTGACGATCAACTGCTACTTCCCAATATAAGAAGCGTCGCCAATTTAGTGAGTCATTTTGCTTTATTCCATCATATTCCAAAGTCAAGGAAGAGTGTGTCATTGATTTCATTTGAACCAGTTTAAAAGATCTCGATGTTAGGGAGACGTGTCTAATCAAGTTCTGGTGCACTCATGGAGACAAGTGTCTATCCTCACCTTGGTGTTCTATAGATAAGACAAGCACATTGATTTCAATTGCTACTTTGTCCCATAAAAAAATACAGAGGTTATTTCCCTTCCTCGTCATGTAAGAATAAACAGCTGATGTGTCCACCCTAACTCTTTGTGAAGGAGGGTTATCTATGTAACAGACAAACTTGTAGCCCAACCAATTCCCCTATTGTTATAGATAAAAAAACAGCATAAGTAAAATAAAAAATAAATAAGAAATAACTAGATGTACAAAACTTATATGCATCACCACTCTAGCTAAATGCAACACCTGTTTTGCAGTCGGGCTCCTGCCCCACGAAAGGCGAACCACTTGTTGTCCAATCACAGCACCCTGCATTCTCTGAATTGCCTCTTCTGCAGATGTCCTGTCAACAGAACCATAATAAGATAAGATTAATACTATACTTAGAACATGGATTAATACATACAAGTCAGAAAAGATGGTAAGAGAACCAAATCCACCATATAAGCTACCAAAACCCAAGATCAAAAGTATGCCCCTGGAACGTTTATCTTGCACCTTTTGCCACATCTTTCTTCAGGTCCAGAATGAAGGTGGAACCATTACCAGGTTTCTTCAAACACCCATTCCCCAACCCACTATTTTTCTATTCGTGTTAGTTTTTCTGTTTTCTTTTTTCTTTTTGGTTGTTGGGGGGAGCAAAACGGTCAAAATAATGTATTAGTACTGTTATCTCTGTCATTTGCATCATTTTCCAAAACTAAAGAGTAATGTTTTCGCCAAAGCAGAGGACTCAGACCTAGAAGCGTATTGCACAAAGCCACATCCTTTGGATGCAGGAATCTTGACATAAATAATTTCTCCCAACTGTGAGAAGATTTGCCTCAATTCATCCTCCGTGATGTTACCGTCAAGGTTGCCAACAAACACCTGAAGGTACGCAACGTCCACAAAAAGGGGGGGGGAGAAATTTAATAGATTAATAACTAAGAAAAAAATGAAATAAAAATCCACATCAAGTATTTGACCTACAGTAGTGTTGCTTAAATCTGTATCCACAGGAACTGCCTGCACTTGAGGAGTGTAATACGTAGATGGATAAATTGCTGCCAAGTGAGAGAAATCAATTTACAGTCTACTGCATTACCGAGTTTCAGAAGCAGAAAAACAAGGATATAATAACGAGCCTTAAAGCCCGAAAGCAGTGAGAAACAGGTTCCAAAGTGCAGAAGACAAAAAAGAAGAGACAATTCTCAAGAAACAGATGCTAGTATCAAAATCAAGTCATCCCATATCCCCCTACCTGATCCCCAATCGAGAGAGAAAGCAAACACTAAGAAGACGAAAACCACTCAAAATAAAAGGATAGTTAATGTAACCTTTAGCTACTCCATACTGTTGTTGCAGGACCGTGGCAGTGGAAGCGACACTGGTTTTTTTAGGTGTTGCAGCACTTATTCGCATTGGTCTAGTTGAGCAGTAAACTCCATTCATTTCAGTCATGGCACGGTTCCTCTCTGTTTCATCAGCAAATTTTACAAACCCATATCCCTTTGAGCGGCCAGTGTTTGGATCAGTAACAACCTTGGCTCCTCGAACTGAAGAATAATGATGTCTAAATGTCTCTTGTAACAAATAATCTGTAACATCAGGTGCCAAATCACCCACAAAGATAGAATGCTCTGGTCCAGCATCGGGCCGTCTTTCTCCAATGCCAAATGATGCCCAATTTAGTCTAAAATTTAGTTCAGTCCCAGGTATTTGTGCTCCATTATAGCTTTGCAGTACCTTTTCAGCTACAGCATGAGATGTGAACTCCACAAATCCATATCCCTCTGTTTGACCGGTGATTTTGTTCCGAATCACTTTTATGGATAGCACCTGTATGCAAGATTTTGAGCTTCAGAATTTTCACAAAATAAAAAACCAGCACATAAATATTTATTTTTACACTACTTCAGACATGCCTTCGCGCAAATTCAATGTCTTCTGTTCAGGATGGGGAAAAGTGTGATTTAAATGTATACTGTATTTGACTAAAGGTTCCAAGAAAATCCCCAGGAGACATGTGGGTCATGGATAGCTTGGTAACCAACAAACTAAAATCAAAATTAAAATGAAGACCAACAATAATGATCCAAGATGAAACATTTTCAGAAATTAATAGCACACAAGCATATGACGCGACAGCGACGGAAGAAGTGAGAAACGTGGCCTAGGGAAGGTATAAGTAAGCTATAGACTACAGTGTAAAGAGTTCGTTAAGTCAAAAAGACTAGGAGAAGCTTTAGTCTTGCCATTATTGCATTTATGCTAGAAAATCAAATTGGTAAAAGAATTTCCAAAGGCACAGTAACAAGAGGAAGAAAAAGAAAGCAAAGATAGAACTGCCATATTTATGGAGTGGTGATGAAGCCAGGACCTCATTAGTGTGACAAAACCAGCTCTGGAGATAGGTTTCGTCAGCCCAATACGGCAGGTCGCCTATCCAAAGTGTACGAACATCTTCAAGGGTGGCCGGTTGATGATAGGGAGGAACTGCTGATGTAGGCTGCTGGGGTTGAGGCTGAATATTCATCTTTGTCACTTGCACTTTAAACATGTATACAAAATGTCAGAATTATCTTCACACAAGCTTCAAATGTTACAGCCAAAAAATGGCAAAACTAGAATGAACCCGAACACAAATTAAAAAAACCAAAAAAAAAAAGAATTGGAAGAAGCAGAAAAATTCCAAGCCACTTCACGAGGAAGAAAACGTTACAGCAGAAATGAAAAAACATATAAAAGCATCTTACCTGGAAAAGTTGTTTGCTGCTGTTCCACCTTCTTCTTTCTCCTTCTTCAGCAGAAGGAAGCAGCAGTTGTTTGGTTGAATTATTACAGATATTTGGAGCAACAGAAGAATCTCCTTCGGCCTTAATCTGCTAACTATCAGGTTCAGTAGGCCTAAAGAATTTGTTCGGTGCAGGACAATATCATACTTATTGACAAAAGGAAACAAGAGAATTTGAAGATTTGGAGAATTTTAGGGTTTACGAGACGGACCCAAATTGAACATGATTAAACTCTTAACATTCGTTTTTATTAAAAAGAAAAAGATCCAACTTTTGGTTGTATATTACTTTAGGTGGACGTAATTATAATTGAAAAAAAAAATAACACATATTTTTGAAAGACTTACGTACTCTTCCTTTAAAATAGTGACGTATTTTGTATAATTTACTTAACTTATTTTAAAGAGTGAACCGCAAAATGAAAATCCTACTACATCCATACAAATTATCTATTGAAATAAATGCGTTGGGTAAGATGATATAACTCAGTATAAATCAAGTCCGCTATTCTTATAATTGTTTCAAAGCAAACATTTTTCTTCGTTTAGTGATGTAATCATGTTGAAAATCGTTTGATTTGGTTATTTATACAAAAAGTAATTGTATCTAATAAATGTTATACAATAAGATATCAATACTTCTGGTGTAGACTATTGAATATGACACATTTGGTGCATAATAGAGAAAACATATATATTGATTATTTAAAAAACAAACATACAAAGTTTCATCAAGAAATGTGTAACTTATCGTTGTTCTTGAGCTCCAACACACCCCGTGCATAAAACTCAGGCAAGATGAGTTCCTTTAAGAGTCACAGAAAAGTTTTTCTTTCTTCTCTTACATTGAGAAGAATCGAATAAATCTCTTAGATAAGAAAACACTCTACTCATCCCTAGACAGTCGCTACTAGTTTCTCACTACAGTTGAGGCCAGATTTTCAAACAAAAATTTATATAAAAACAAAAATGACATCATATTAAAAACTACAAAAATCTTCATGATCTCATAAAACACAAAGCAGATTTAAAAATTGTGAACCAAAAGTTTTTTTTTTTTTTTAAAAAAAAAAGGAAATTCCTTGGCTTTCTGCTTCAACATCATGAAGAAGTTCCTGAAGACCTGGCAACATCCTTTACCCTTGGTACCTCGCTCACATTCTTCCCCCTATCAGCTGAGGTATCAACACCCCTGCTCAATCTCTTCAACCAAGCATCATAATCCACTGGATACGGCGTCCCACATATACCGTCTAAGTAATCTGCAAACGCTTTCAAAAGGGCCGAAACCTTCCCTATCTGCCGCTGAATCAGACGCTTAGTCCAGCAATCCTGCCTCCACTGAAGCGCGGATTCAATTGAGTCCAGCTGATGCATTTGTCCACCACAGATGAAGTAGATAACGTAAACAAGGCTCTCAGCATCAGATGATGGACAGAGTTTCCCATTCTGAAGCGCGTATGCTGATGAACATTGTAAGTTCATCGTTGGACTGTCTCTGTCCTCCAAAACAGCACGGCCCCATGACACAAGAACATATGACGAGTTGCTTGTAACGTTTCGTTCATCAACTACTCGAATTATGTTTTCAGGACAAACATCACCATGCTGTATGTTACCCATTTTAGCGTTTCTTAGAGCTGCTAAGCAATCGCGACAACATACGATGGCTTCTTCTGCACTAAAGGGACCAATATGAGCTACAATAGCCGAAAGAGGTCTGCCGACAGGTTGAGTTGCAAGTGCAGGGGCACCACACCATGGATGATCACAACATCCTTTTGGATTCTGCTTCTTACAAACACCAGGGTGCAAAATTCTCCCTGACACAATTAGTTTGGGCAAAAATTTACCCGTAGCGTGCTCTTTCATGATGTTCAGCACCTTGGTTTGCCTCTGCACTTGGTACCACATACTCATGTCCTCCCAGGATGGCTCTAGACGAGACGAGTGGGCACCAACATGTAGTGTGCACAACTCCAAGGGAGCGTCCAATGCAACTGCAATATAAGACGAGTAGTTTCCTTCTGCTACATATTCTTGTATTCGAAACCTCTTCTGTTGCATGTGGTGGTCTTCAATCTCTACAATGTTGCCTTGATTTAACTTCAGTAATCGCGGTACTTGCTTCTTAGTCTTTGAGCTACCAAGACCAAGAGATTCCATTTCTACAATTTCTCTGCTATGATTATTTTGCTGCAAAAGAAAAGATGCATTGTCATCTTCAATCAACTGGCACTCGACTCTGCGCCTTTGAAGACGAAGACTATGCCCTGCAGCAAGAGTAGCCAATGATTTTCTAGGCGGTCCAATCCATTGTGTCATTGAATGGAAAGTTGCCAAAATCATCTGGAGAGTCCCCAGGTCCCGCCAATTTACATTACCAAATGCGCTCCATATTTGTTCTACAGGGGAGAAACGAACTTCAGCACGATATTTGATCCATTCTGCCAGAGACTCATACGGGTTATTCAAGTCAACTTCAAGATTACCAAGATCACCACTGAGTCTCACCACACCGCCATATTTACTGTCAAGAACCAGAACGAACACACAATCGCTGCTAACAAAATTGCGTTTGCTCAAAGTCCGGGAGAGAAGTATATGTACAGCGTAGAAAAGAGCTTCACAAGCAATGCTAGTGTGGAAAGTGGATTGATTTCCCACCATAATGTCTGGTTTAAATAACGCAAACTCAGCCAAGTCATCCCAGTCAACATGAGGGTTCACACTAGTATTTGACATTAAAGCAGCACCACACAGCTCTTCGAGACTTCCCTTCGATGCAACTTTCTCCATAGTATAAAACTTGGATCCAGGGAACCGAGGAAATGACACTGAAAAAGGAAAAGGTTTCTTTTTGTGCCAAAATGTACGCCACAAGCCCTCAGCCATCGTATGTAAAAAATCTTCCAAAGCCAAGAATTCGTCTTCTTTCAGGCTTGGAGAATCATAGGATGAGGAAGGCATGCGGAATAGTTGCTGAAACAGCAACCCCTCCAATGCATAATCAAGGGTGCAGAGCTCATCAATCTCAAAAGGCGGTTTGCAAGACGGTCCAACACTTAGGCCATCATCACATACATTCCCTAGTACCCAATCTTCAACACACTCTGTAAACAAATTCAGGTCCACCAGTTGTGTTGAATAGTCCTTCAGAACTTTATAAACTCTCTTTGAAGTTGGAATGAATTTGCTTGATGAGCTGGATGCAACTGAATAAAATAACGTGTAAGGCGTAACAAAACTATGTGAAAGAAAACCAACGTGAAAGCACAAAAACAATAGTAATGACCCCAGGTGAAAAGAATAAGTAGAGTACATATATCAACAGATTCATTTCAAGCACAAGTCAACTCAAACCGTAAATTGACAGGGTGAAGCAATAAAACCAGTCTAATGCCTAATTCATTAATACGTCAAAATGCATCGTGAATGTTTTAGAAAAACTGAAATATCAAAATAGCATCATTGGTCAGTAAGTGATCAGATTCTAAAAAGCAAGCTAATTTTGCGAGGATCAGTCCCTAAGATTAAGATTATACATACAATCTGAGGATCTTATGTACTTGTGCGTGTTACTAGGATGATTTGACAAAACATATGAATTGTAATATTCTCAAAATTAGTCATAATAGGAAAATACACCAAACAGGTAAGAGTTTGTCATTTCACTCAGTTCTCCCTCATAGTAGTGACAAAAAAACTGAAAACCGCATATATTTAGGAAAAGAAACATTTAGAATGTCATAATTTTCTTTGTTTGAAACGATCCCCAAATCATGTGGTTCCCGAAAATAAACATAATTGGCATTAGTTACTTTGTAAATTTCTTTTCTTTTCTTTTCTTTTTGGTTACATTACTTCATAAATTCCTGCAAAAATACAGTTTCACCATTATGCATTGAAACCTGTGTTAGTAAAAAGAAATTTTGCATTTAATTTTATTTACAATCTTAAGTTAAGATAACAGTTTTCAGAACCCCTAAAGAGGAAATTAATGTCGCGAGGGTCAGTCTTGAGACTCTACATTCGTTATAGGCATGAAAAATTAGAAAATCGTGTGTTGCTTGCTTGCATCACTGTCAGTGTATAAACTCATTGGTAGCTCAATGTTACTCATTGTTAGTTTCTGCCAGTGCGTTCTCTATGGTAAAACAGAAGCTGATGGCAAATATTAGAAATTATAGAAGAAACTGCTGTAGAGAAAACAAGTCATTTCCTGCTAGCCATGGACAAAGAAATCCATAAGAAAAACAAACGTTTGATATGACAAACCTGATCTAGGTTTCCTAAAGCTTCCGTTCAGGCTTGGTTCAGATGTTGAACCTGCATCAATTTCTGGAAAATCTGATTCTACAAAGAAGACAATGCAAATTAGTAAGAAAATAAGCATTAGTTGGCGGATTACTGAAAACAGAGCAGTTACAAGTCAAAAAGAAGCGGCATGGTTATATAAATCAGAGATGATATATCTCAAATAAAAGAGCCGAGCAAGTTGTGATGCTCTGGTTCAGAATAATTTAATATGTTCAACATGCCCACAAGATTTTTGAGAGAGTACCATTGTGATTTTGTGAGTTTCTGATCAGTAATTTTCTGTACATTTTATATGTTTCTCCCTAAGACTCCACTCTCCGCTTAAGAGACTTCAGCAATGTTATGTTTTACCCATATCAAAGTGAAAGTATCATCAGCTATTTTTGTTAGCCGAACTCCTCACGCTGATTCCAAATGGCTTATATATGGTGACTCTTAAGGGCACTGTACAGACCAATCTTTCGAACTACATACAGATCGAGTGTATCACGTCTTATCAAAAATCCAAGTCTCAAATGTATCATCAATATACATTGACCATCATGATCAATTAAACGCTGTCCTTTTGGCAGCTCAATAGCTCACTGACTATATTGTTCATAACAAAGACCAAAAACGGCATAAGCAGTTTGTACCACAAGGTCATCGAAATTCGTTCACCAACACAACAACAATTCTCCATTGCCTTAGATACTCTCGACTGTGGCGGGTAGAGTTGGATGTACACACCCTTACCCATGTGTCAAAAGCACACAAAGGTGGCTTCCAAATGAACCATAATGAAAATTGCGTCAAGTATTGCGTTGATCGACTGTTACTTCACATTACAAGAAGCGCAGACAATTTAGTGAGTCATTTTGTTTTATTTCATCATATTCCAAAGTCAAAAGAAGATTGTGTCATGACTCTATTGAAAATAGAAAGATCATCCAAATTCGTTATGGCACAAAAATCAGAACAGTAATCACGTATGACTTGAGACTAGTTAGTAATGATCTAAGATTGACCGATGCTTTTAGTGAACAAACTACACTTATATCTAACTACATATTTACTAAAAAAAATCATGATTTTAGCTGGATTTTCTGCGACAACCTCTTTTCACCAAGCAGTGATACCTCTAGACTAGTTGTCTTACTAGGATGCTTCCCTAAAACAAAACTTTAACCTGTTAATGGGGGTGGGAAATGAAGCTCTGAAAAGCCCAAGGGAAAAAAGAAGGTTTTATGTGAACAGATTTTTATGTTTTATATTCTAAAGAAAAAGTCTTCAACTTATTGGTATTGCCTTACTATGTGAACAGTTAGTTGATGACTGTCAAATGAGAGATTAAGTCAGCAATGGATGTCTACATCGACTAAACACGACAAGAACCCACTTTCCCTGATCCCGTTTACTACAAGAATGTACAACCCAAGCTGCACAAGGTACCTCTCCCCAATGCACCAAAATCTCACAAGTCAAACTTGCTTCCTCTTGCTTTAACAATGGCACTTCACATTCTAACTGCTACTACTAACATGTAATTCTTCTCATTGCAACTTTTCACGAATCCGAGCTGTCCCATTAGCTCTACAAACAGACAAGCCAACCCCAGAAATGCCATTAACTTCATAAACCTACTCACCCATCAGCCCTCCAAAACACAACATAATTAAGAAAATGAAAACAAACAGAAAACGTACTTGTTTTTGTAGGCCAATGTAGCTTAAAGAAGACTGACCTAATCTCATATTGGAGAAGGGAGCCGCCAGAATGGTAAAGTGAAGCAAGATTTGAAGAGCTCAAAAGGTGGGATGTAGTTTGAACATGTTCTTGAAACTCGTCATTCCTTCACAATGTGGCTGACATGACTAACCCAAAAGAGAGAAAGAAAGGAAAGCAAGAAATAAAGAACAAAGAAAAAGGGAGGGGGGGGGGGGGAGAGATGAACTAGAACTGATTTTTAAGGGACAGAAAACAGGGTTGGGATCTCATAACCTCACTTTCCTCACCCACTTTATGACCACGCGACACGTGGCAGCAAAGAGGGATGGTGAGACTAGATACGAGTGACCCTCATCTAGTCTCATCACCCCCTCTTACTGCCACATGTTGCGCAGTCACGCGTCACCGCACCCCATTTACGGTGAACAAAGGGGGAAAAGGAAGAATGATGTGGATGTTGGGTATTGGGAGTCTGGGACTAGTGGGGATTTCATTATTTTTAGATTTGAGATTTGTTTGATAGCTTTTGTCAGGCATGCCTTGTTTTATTTTGTCTCTTATCTGTTCTTCCACCTCCTAATCCTATATAGAATATATTGGAAAAACAACCGCATCCCACCTCCCACTCCTCCTCTACGCAAGTTCGGATTTACATAGCTTCATGCGATATTTCAGATGATAATCAGATTAGAATTTTGTACAAGAAATCAAAAGTTCGATTTTAGAAACGTATTGATGTTATTTTATTGCTAGGCCGAATACACGATTTGTTAAGAACACCTTATACGGACCACTGCGTAAGATTCACCCAACCTAAAAAACTGTTGCGATCTTGATTTGTATACTCCACACATGTTGCTGAGGCTGGAGCCTCGAGATAGAGGATTTCTTCTTTTGCTTCAATTTCGGATTTACACAGTATTGGAAAAGCAACCGCAACCCCCCCCCCCCCTCTCCTCCGCTCCTCCTACTCGAGTTTGGATCTGCTGCACCAAGCTACCATTGATATTGCTTTAGTTAAATAAATTAAATACTAATGTAAAATAACGATGTTAAACTTTTTGATTACTATAATATATATCATTTTGTTTGATAACAATGTAACAGTGACACTTTGTTGCAGTATCTCTCATCTTCCCAACTCCAGCCCTCAGCTTCCCAACCCCATCTGTCCGTCATGGTCAATGACAAACTCTCCCGTTATTGTTTTTAATGATCAAAAGTTGAATATTTTAGTATATATTTTTTAGTTAATCAATATGGTGTATTTCTGAAATTTCTTACACATGTTAAATTTGCACTAAGAAAGATTTGTCAATATTATAATCTAAAATTTGTATTCTTTAAATTTGATTTTGTTTTAGAATGTGTCGACTGTAAAGTCAATATTCATGAATTTTCAAAATAACTATATACTTTTTGTATTTATAAAACATGGGACAGAAAAAATTTCATCATCATCATCATCATCATCCATACTTAGTATATCTCAACGACAGCAAAAACTATCGTTAGGGTCTGAAGAGGGTAAGTGGTAGGCAGACAATACCTCTGTCCCAAGGGATAGAGAGTATGCTTCCAGTGAGACCCCCAGCTCTATATGTACCTGCATAAATGACATAATAATAGAGATATGATGTACTAGTGTGTTAGTGAGAGAATTCAGAAAATACAAAGAAGAGGCTTTCGATATTAAAATACACATAACGTGTATATGTACATGTAATGCAAAACAACAGTAAAACATAAGCAAACACGTGCAAAGTCAACCTAAAGCGTAGATAGTGTCTATGCCTATCTATGTTCCTAAATATACTCTAAAGTGTCGCTATATATGACATACACCTCGTCAACCTTAATCTTATGTCTCCATGAACTCCTATCCTAGATCATGTCCTCAGAGAGGTGCAAATCTAGTGTGTCGTGCCTAATCTGCTCATCCCAAGTCAGTTTGGGCCTGCCTTTACTCCTGTTCCCCTCTACAATGAGGCTTTCAATTGCTCTGGCTGACGCCATTGTCTGTCTCCGCTTGACATGCCCAACCATCTCATTCTTCACTTATCTTATCTGCTATACTAGTCACGCCTAACCTTTCTCGAAACACCTCGTTTCTGGTCTGGTCTACCCTTGTATGCCATACATCCACCTCAACATCTTTATATCTGCCACTTCTATCTTCTGCAATTGTGACCTCTTGATGGTCCAGCAATCTGTCACATATAGCATTGTCAGTCACACTACCACCCTATAAAATTTTGTCTTTAATTTAGTTGGAAAATTCTTGTCACACAGCACCCCTGATGCCGTCCTCCATCTACACCAGCCTGCTTGAACTCAATGTGCTACATCACTATCTATGTCCCCATTCTGCTGCACAAATGATTCTAGGTACTTAAACTTACTTACATGTGGTACCACGTGACCATCGATGGTGAGCTGTCTATTCTCACTGTCGGCTACGCCGCTGAAGTCGTAGTGCAGATACTCGGTCTTAGAACGGCTAATCCTTAAGCCTTTTCTCTCTAAAACACCTCTCCACTGCTCTAGTCTCATACTCAGAGTATGTCTACTCTTTGCGACTAATACAATATCGTCAGCAAAAAGCATACACCACGGAACTGCCTCCTGTATTGGCTTTGACAACTCATCAAGAACAACTGCAAAAAGAAATGGGCTCAACGCAGACCCTTGATGGAAGCCTACCTCCACCGGAAAGAAGTCTGTAATCCCCACAGGTGTACGAACGGTTGTTTTCATCCTAGCATACATATCTCTAGTTATGTCTACATACTTCATAGGGATCCCTCTTGCATCCAGACTATCTCAGATCAGGTTATGTGGGACACTATCATACGCTTTTTTAAGATCGATGAAAACCATATGTAAATGGCGCTTCTTCTCCCTATACTTCTCTATTAATCTCCTGAGAATGTGTATTGCTTCTATAGTTGACAAAACCTTCACAAAACCAAATTGGTTCACCGTAACGTGAGTTTCTCTCCTAATTCTAGTGTCGATTACTCTCTCCCATAACTTCATGGTATGGCTTAGCAATTTAATCCCTCTATAGTTCTCGCAACACTGTGCGTCTTCTTTGTTCTTATATAGGGGGACCACGACACTCTTTTTCCACTCATCTGACATCTTTCCTATTTTGTAAATACGGTTAAACAGAGTAGTTAGCCATTGAACCCTTCCTCTCCCAAATACTTCTACGCCTTAATGGGTATGTTATCTAGGCTGACCACTTTAGCTCTTCCCATCTTCTTCAGTGCTCTCATTACCTCTCTTTATGTGATGTTCTGACAGTCGGAGTTATTATGTTGTCGTTGTTGTTTAGTGATGCTTTCTCGTTCTTCGTAGTCGGCACTACCGCCGTTGAAAAGATTGTGAAAGTATGTTTGTCATTTCAACTTGATGTCTTGTGCTTTGACTAACACATGTCCATCTTCTTCTTTTATAAACTTCCCCCCTCCTATGTCCTGCCTCTTTCGATCCCTAGCTTTGGCAATCTTGAACATATCCTGCTCTCCATCTTTTGTTTCTAGTCTTTCATACATCCTTTTATAAGCTGCAGTCTTTGCCTCTGTCACTGCCTTCTTCGCCTCTTTCCTGGCGATTTTTTAATTCTCATTCAATCTCACTTTCTCTTCCCCATTTGTGCAGCTTAACAGCTCTCTAAAAATCCTTTGTTTGTCTTTTATTTTTTGTTGTACATCCTCGTTCCACCACCATGTCTCTTTATGTACGGACGTCTTTCCTGTAGTTACCCCAAGCGTTTCTCTTGCCGCGTGAGTAATAGTAGTCGATATAGCCTCCCACATCTTATTTGTGGATATTAAAATAAAAGATATGGACAAACAAAATAGCATGTAAATAGTGACATGAAAATAATAAATATCACATGTCCGTAACGAATATTTTAGAAGAATAAATAGAGCATTAGATAATTTTTGATTTTTTTTCTCAATTTACCTCACACCAACTTATAATACTAACCAAAATAAGAAAGAGAATGATGAAAAATAATGAATTAGAGACACGTAAGTTAGAGTGATTCGATCTATTTGATTCTACTCCATTATCATTTTATTTCCAAAGTGGATTTTGAATAATAGCTTTATTATTATCTTTAACAAAAAACAAGAACTACAACAATGACTACTACAACAATTAGTGCAACAATAATGTGTGCAACATCAACTATTACAACAACTATTGCAACAACAACTCCTGCAACAGCTACAAGCAATAGTCTTAGAATTTTTCTACTTCTTTCTTCACAACTTCAAAAAACTTCTGCCTAGTAACTTTCACCAAATGGGTTATGGGAGGCGAAGAGAAATGACACTTTCAAACCAAGTCTAAACTACAAGTAAAATATCAAATGTGTTTATTTTTTCTTGTGTTAGATTTCAATATTCTTACAATACAACAACGAAACGAGCAACAAAAGCTTAATGACCTTTAAGCATTTTTGCATTTAGAGAGCTTTTTGATATCAATGGAGTAAGGAGTTTGAAGAGGATAAAAGTATGTAATTGCCCATGTGAGCTTCTTCAATACATACAAGTAACGAATCTTGTTTTCCAGCCTCCACATAAGTTTCACACTTTATTAATTATTTTGGAGAAGTCCAACTTGTCTTCAACTATCTGATTCTTCAATTTTTTTGAATCATAAACATCCTAGAAGAACTTAGATAGGTGTACAATAGTCGAAAAGACATTGTCATAAAGACACGATCAATTTAGAAAAGATTGGAGAGAGCGAAAACTTTACATATGCCGTGGATCTATATGCAACGGCTCTAAAATTTGAATTTAGAATGGCATGACACCAATCTCTGCTTAGAGATCTATATCAAAGATCATGTCGCGTTGATCAATCGATGTAGAAATCGACATTATATACTCCATGCTGATTATCATCATCCTGTGTGACATGATATTTCAAGATACCATGTTTTAAGTTGAATGAACAAGTGACACATGTATTCGTCATGTCAAAATGCCATGACTTTAAGTTTTATGAATAAGTCACACGTATTCGACGGCTTGTTATGTAGTTAATGAATAATGGAAGAGAAAAACATGCAAGAGTATGGTAATGTAGATCCGTAAATTTTTTTTGTTTTTGTTTTTGATCTTTCTGTTTTATGTCTATGTCCTATATAACATAACTTTGACCAATACAAGAATTTCTCAAAAACTTTTTCAAGAAAGATACACGAGGCATCGATATTCACAAGATATAGTTTTCACCGATTTGTCAGTCTCTATTTGTTTTATTGGTGCATTTTGTATGTTTTCAAAGAATCAGTTGAACTAACAAGTGGCACTGTATTCGACTACTTGTTATGTAGTTAAGAATATTGAACAGACAAGGCTCGTAAGAGTAAGTCAAGTAGCAAACGATAAACTATTCAAATGTTTTTTCTGCTTGTGGTATAGAAAGTACCAAAGTATCTAAATCAAACAAAAACTAGGACTAGTTGTTATACTTCTTCTATGAGCAAGAAAAAACTAAAAGAATGTAGGAAAACAAAAAAAGAAAAGAAATAAAATGGTTTTATGAAAAGTAATGGAAAGGAAAAAAGAAAAAGAGAAGAAAAGCAAAGAATTATAACGAAAAGTACCATTTAGGCTATATGCACTATACTTTAACTTTTGTTTTAAATTTTGTTGACTAATTCCATGATCTAGTTGAATTCTTTTTCAATGAGTTTCCCAGTCTTCAACTCAAAATAAATAACCAGTTTCTCTTCCAAATCGATAAGGATGAAATTTTCTAATATAATTTTGACCAAATCATTTGACATAAAAACCTAATTTAATTTGACGAATTTCATTATTCCCATATGAATTTTAATCAAACTAGGTTGCATTAAATATCCATGGATTTTTCTAGTTTTGACAACATTTGCTTGTTTAATCATAGAAATTCACCTATATAAATTGAAACTATCCCTAGTCAATTTTACTATGAGTTTATTGTTCACACGATCCTAACTAAACTCTTTGTTGCAATATGAAATGTTTTGACGAAGTTTAAAAGATTTTTGAAAAAGGAGTGAAAATTCACTTTGGAATTAACAAAGGACTGGAAAAAATAAAGAAGCACCGTCAATCTCTATATATGCCTATAAAAACATAGATCAATGTGTACATCATGCCCTCAACATAGATCGATATATGCATACATCAGTCTCTAAAATTGAGACATAAATCGATCTATGTAAGTAACGTACAAAATTAAAACCAAGCTATCTAACATCACCCTCAACATAGATTAATCTATGTATACACAGTCTCTAAACTTGAGACATAGATCAATTTATGTAGGTAAAGTGAAAAATTGAAACAACTGTCTGGCATCATATACCCATAATATAGATCGATCTATGTGTACATCAATAACTGAAATTGAGACATAGATCGATCTATCTAGATAACGGGCAAAATTGAAACCACAAAGTCTAACATCATACCCTCAACATAAACCGATCGATCTTACATCCATCTATAATATTGAGACATATATAGATCAATGTTATCTTGAATTCAAAATTTTATAGCCGTTGCAAATAGATGTAAGGTTGATTTAAAGTGTTTTCTCTGTCCAATCTTTACCAAATTGATTGTGGCTTTTCTCCTAATGTCCACAAAGCAATTTTGACTATTGTACACCTATTTAAGTTTCTCTAGTATGTCTATGGATCATCAAAATCAACTATAAGGTGGTTGAAGACAAGTTGAACTTTTTCAAAGCAATTAATATAGTGGAAGACTTCCATAGAGGCTCCAGAAATGAGATTCACTCTCCTATATATTGAAGAGGCTCTGATGAGACATTTACAAACTCTCATCCTTTTTAAGCTCCATCCCTCATTGTAAAAATCTCTAAAAGGTGCAAAAGTGGTTAAAGTCTATCAGCTTGTCGCTTATTTTCATTGTTATAATGTGAAAGTAGAAGCCTCACACAAGAGAAATTAAACGTATTTGACTTTTTGCTTGTAATTTAGACTTATTTAAAAGTGTAATCTCACTTCTTATCCAAAATATATTGGGTGAAAGTTCTTCGATAAATCTCTGTTGATGTTGTGAAGAAGCAAGTAGAAGCTCTTGTTTGTAGATGCTATAGTAGTTAAAGTTGCAAATATTGTTTGTGCAATAGTTGTTGTTACTGTAGTTGTTGTTGCGCTAATTTTTAGTTTGTTGAATGTAATAAGAAAAGTTACTATCGAAAATCTACTTTGAAAACAAAGTGGTGGTGGAGCATAATCGAAAAATATTCGAACCACTCTAAATCTTGTGTTTACGTTCATTATTTCTCATCTTATTTTTCTTATTTTGGAAAGCATTTGAGTTGGTCATTGAACAAATGTTCGTTTTATACGTATGCATAAATACATGCATACATCTATACATATATGTAAATATATATGTGTATACATATATACATACGTAGATACATGTATATATGTGTGCATACACACACACACACACACACACACACACACACACACACACACACACATATATATATATATATATATGTATACATAGACATGTATACACACACTTACACACTCACGCAGTTGAAAAAAGAATTTAAAAATTGGGTATTGAAATACTAGAGGGATATGAAGATCATAGTCCGCAATTATTTAATAAGGAAACTAGAAGGAACATACAAACAAAATAGGGAGCAATTTTACGTGAAAGGACTAGGAGTCACATAGCATAGTTGATGTTGGTAACCTCAAAAGAACCACTGACAATGCTCTGGAAATTTCCCAGACTCATAGTAAACGTAACTGGGCAGCCATTGCAAAGATTTGCTATCTGCACTGTAGTTTGCTTTGTAGTATCACAGTGCTGGCTATCAGTACATGTAATGGTCACGTATTTCCCACACCCTTCACCATTGTTAAACACATCATTATTTGCCAACACTAGAGGGTATTCTCCGTCAATCTGGCAATACGGTGCTACAAAAAAAAAAAAAAAAAAAAAAAAAAGAGAGGCAAATAAATGTAGTTTCAAACATTCTGCCATAGACAATTAGATACTATAAGAACTTTATATAGATAGATGAATTTCATAATATATGAGAGAGATCAAGGGGAAAAAAATATAATCTAATGATCCACCCAACCCAGGTGACATTATACATACCAGAAATACGAGATTTACATAGTTAGAACGCTGTATAATTCCTTATCCACATGTATGCATGAAAAAGAAAAGGAACACAAGTAGGCATTTGTGTGTCATTGCAGCTTTCTATTCATGTAGGTGACTTCTGCTAAGGCAAGAAAACAAAGTACAGGTTTTGATAGTAAACCTGACCATCTGTCTTTTTTTTTTTCGCAAGTTAACCTGACCATCTGTCTTAAAGAACTATATTAAAAGAGCATGTAAGAATTGAGTTTCATGCATGCCTGAAAAGCAAAATGGATGGGTGAAAATGGACGGGTGAAAATATTCAGAAATGGAGTGCTTACCTATGTTATCCGCCATTGAATCAAAACCTATAGTTCCCTGATATGTTGCAACATCTGCAGACACCCCAAGGCTGAGAAGCATGACTGCTAGCAATAAAGTGAGCTTCATTTCAATTTCAACTGATTAATCCAAGTATTGGGAGATCACTTGATGATCTCTTGCTTTTATAATGCCGTGGGAGAAAGAGTTTGTCCAGTTTAACTAACAGATGATACCATATGATAAGACAAAGGAAGATTCTTCTTCCCAAAGTTATATGAACAAGTCTTACACCAGTTCTAATAATTCTTGAAGTTAACGAGTTATTATAGTTACAAACCTTGCGTGTGTTGTTGGAACATTTTATTTTAGTAAGTGATCAACTAGTACTCATCCTAATAGGCGGTTATTAATTATTTGATAAAAAGATGATCCATCCCGGTGCATTATATACTTTGACTGATGACCAATTATTTTTAGTTGTGTATTGTCATGACTATTTGCATCAACAACCTTCTCTCTCAAAAAAATAAAAAAGAAGAATTGATAGTAATAAAATAAAAGCAAAAGTAAAGAAGGATGAGTTGAAGTGAATGATTTGCCAAATTTGTGGGGGAAAATAGTAAATTATGTGAAATTTTTTAGGCAGAATATTGTGTTAAATAATTTTTAATCTCAATTAATGTTTTACTAATGATTTTAAATCCTATTACATGGCTCTTCCTGTTTCATTAATTAAATATTTTTTTCTTCTAAAAAATGTGTAGAACTATGAGTTTGGTATGTGCAAAAGTAGAATAATGAAGAAAATACATTAAAATTAGACTGAAGAAAATATGTGACCGAATACATGATTTTTTTTTTTGAAAAGGGAAAAAATATTCATGAACAGAATATGTGAATGAAAAATTTGACTGTAGATTTCTCCTCCGACTGTGCTTTCAGATGGAACTAGCATTTGTCTTTCTCCTGGGCCACAAAACAATATTTGCGTAACGCACTCTGTAATAAAAGAAAGAGGTATGTAACTCATACAGTGAAGTAAATAACGGATTCAAGAACAACAAGTATAAAACACAACTCACTTTATTATTTGGAAAATAACTCAAAACCGAACAAATATTCTTGGCGCTCTTTGTCAATGACCCTACCCGGCATTGACTCACCAATCACCCTACCCGAGATTGGTATTTGGCACTCTGGCCTTGGCACTCTTGAGGCACCATCTACTATGGCTGGCCCCTTTATTTATAGACCAACTAGTCTAATCAAAATCAAACCCTAATAGGACTAGATAAACATATAATAAAACACATCCTAACTAGAATATATAAAGACAAGTAAGGAATCTTAAGATAATAACTCTATCTTTAGTTCCTACTATCTAGAATCCTAATCTAATGAGGAAATTATCCAACATACAGTTGGGTAAATAATCTCATTCCTTATGGGTGGGGTTTAGGGGGGTTTGGGGTCGGGTGACAAAGAAACAAGAATGAATAAGATGCGGTTACGCAAATCTTGTAAATAAGTAGAGATTTTGGGGATAGGACAAAAGATGGTATACTCTAGCTGCAAAATTTCAATCTTAGAGTTGCATAAATAATCGAATTTATTATGATGATATTTTCTTAGTTAAGAACTGTAAACTTGATTCTTTATGTTTAGAGAAAAATTCAGCAATCTGTCATGCTAAAAACAAGCACATTTTCTCAGGCTTCATGAAAGTGATCGTTTATATGTCTATAGTTTTCAGGTGTGGACGATGATTTCGCCAGCAAGAAATGGGTAAAGATGCTAAGTTTACTGGTAGATTTACAATTGTATCCAAGTTTTTATATTATGAACAGTAAGGAAGACGATCCACATAATTACCTTTATTCTGTTGAGGATTTGTTTTATGTGAGGATTTTATGTTGGTGTTTGCAACTATATATGCTTTCTATACCATAAGGTTGGATGACTATTGAGTTTATAGCTTTCGGAGTCATGTATGGTCATGACTTTGATTTGGATTATGGGTCGTGGGAACTCTTTTTTTTATTCATTTTTTTTTTTAAATTGTTGAAGTTGGCATAGATATCATCCCAATATATTTCTCTCCACACGAAACATCAAACTTTAACATGTTAGATCTGGGGTGATCAAAAAAAAAAAAAAAAAAAAAAAAAAAAACATGTTAGATCTGGTGACGACCACTCCACTAGTTGAATATATTGAGCGACCTTCCTTTTGAAAAATGCTCACATTTGGAAGGCTTTCAGGATGGTACCTATCCCATCAAACACATCTTTTACAGTAAAAAAGATGAAATTATTGCGTCAGAGTTTGTTGTGAAAAGGAAACTAAGTAATCTCTTGTAATAAATCTTTGGACCGATCCACATGTAACGACGGGGAACGGTTAAGATATGTGATGCTTTTTGTAGGTTTCTTATTGATTTTTTGTTTTTGCCGATAAGGAAGTAAAGGAAGTTCCAGAGGTAAACGTTCTGCTATTGATCAGTTGACCGTCCATCTATTAAGAATGGGAAATTTTAAGATGCTCTAATTTTCTTATCAACTGAAATTGAATTTGAGCGCATGGCCAAATCAATGCAAGAATTAGTATTGAAGTCTGTTTTGCAGTCCCATGCGCTTCTACTCTAACTAGAGTTGTTCGACGAATCAAACAGTCCGCAAACTGTTCGAGTTTGTTTTGTTAATGATCGGCAAACGAGCCGAATTCGAACAATTGTTCAGGTTTGTTTTATACAGTTAAGAGGTTATCGAGCCGAACTCAAACTAATTTTAAAGTTTGTTTAGCTAAACGAACCGAGCTGAACTATTCATTTAGATAACAAATCCGAATTCGAAAACCTAGCATTCGGTTTGGCTCGATTCGTTAACACCCCTAACTCTAACTATGTTATCACAATAATCGACCCTAATAATATTTTAATCATTGGTTTTTAGATGATAACTAAATTCATAGGCTAAATCAACTGCTAAATTCAGTCCCATACGCCTCTGCTCTGTCTTGTGTTTTCTATATAAGGAATGGATCACAACAGTAAAGGTAATGGCCATAATTATTAGGTACCCACGTCACTCGGACACAAAATTAATTTTTTAGTTTAAATTCTTTAAAAATTGCTTTTCTAGTTTATTTTACAGTTATGTCTAACACGTATTTCGGTTATGGTTTTTTTCATAGTATTTTTATGAAAAAAAGAAGTATCCAAAAGTCGAAATTTCCATATACCTTTTCTCTAGTTTATCTGAAGTAACCAACTAAAAATAAAATAGAAATACATATCAACAAAATTTGACTATCATTTAATTATAACATCAGTTGACAAAAGTTAGACCATTAAATCATACAGCTTTATATTATATAGTAATAATGATTTGAAGGATAACTCTGTCATTTAATTACCTGAATTAAAAAATAACGTTTTGCAACCTTCTGTGAAATTCTTCTAGTCGAGATAATTAGTGAGGTGTCACAGTGATATTTTTCTACTGAAAGCAGATGCAGCAGTTCTATAAAGTGATTTGGTACTGAGTAATTTAATAAAAACATGTGATGTATGATACTGATATAATCGGCATTTCAAAATATTATTACAAATAATATGGCTCAGGCTTTTCTAGTTGGCCTCTTTTTTTTTTCTTTTTTTTTTCTGGAGCACTTCTAGTTGAACTTTAATTCAGTCATCTTGGAGTTTAAAATGACCAAAACGGTGGAACCAGCATTTACATTCTCCATTCCGTTTCCTATGCCTTTTCTGGTGCTGGTATGTTTTGGCTTTTTGCCCATGGTGTACTTTCTTGTTCGTAGTTTTTTTATGTAGCACATTATGCTCCCACGGTCTCAATCTAATAGTCTTATCTTCCTTTTTTAGCTGTCCAAAAATTTAGTCTCTTTTTTATAATTAACGTTTCAACTTATGTGTGGTTCCAAATGTATTCTTATAATCAACCAATAAAGACAATAGATTAATGATAATGAAGTAATGCATCAAAAGATAAAAGTAAAAAGTTAGACATAATTTTAATGATTAGACATTGTGTTAAATAATGTCTCTTTAAAAACTTATATTTTCCAAACCCAGTATGAAATTGAGATGGATGGATTAATAAATTGTGAAACTGTAGAATAAAATTGAAATCGTGAATAATGTACACCAAACCGAGAAAGAGATTTTGTGCAAAGATACAATTTTCTTTTGAATTATCAATTATATTATTTTTATAGTTTATCTTAACTAACTAACTAATGGTAAAATAAGAATCATGACCAATAAAGTTTCACTTCTTTAAATTGTGATCAAATTAAAGTAGGATAATATTTTTGAGAAAGAGGGAGTATTTGTTAATTTAGGGCATGAATTATTGTATTTTGTGGTGGTACAATGTTATTTATAGATCCAATGATTTTTGAACGAAAGAAAGTGTATGATTATAGTTTGAGCTCATTCTACAATACCTTCTTTCCGGTGGTTTTTCCTCCACATACTGAATAGGGTTCTGATTCAGTATATCTAATATATTATGGTTTTACTTTTTTTTCCCTTATATGTTTGCCCATTTTTCTTTTTTCTTTTTGGGTTTTCAAGTTTGTAATCTATATTTCCATGTTTAGTAGTATATTTCTGTATGTTTTCGTATATAGTTTATTATCTACTTTCAAGTTATGCATAAAATTATTTGAAACGCGAAGAAGTACAAAAAAAAGTCAAAAGACAAACACACGTATATGTGTGTGTGTTTGTGTATGTATGTATATATCTATACAGTTGGAGGAAAAAAACCCACGATTGTCTTGGTGTTTACAAAGATAGTTGATGAACTTTAAATAATCTAAAATACTAAATATGATACAATTGATAATCAATTTGTAATATATAAAATGTTGAATATGCTGTTTGTTTAATTTTAATTATTGTAACGAGCTTTTTAATATGATATATAATCAAATATTTCATTATTTTTTTATGGTAAAATATATGAAAGACAAAAAAGTGAGTCAAAACTTGTGTTAAAAATGTGTGAAGAGTTTTAAAAAGCATTAATTAAGCAATCTTGCTGGAATTTGTTGGGGCATTAGTTCAGTCCATTTGTTATTGGACATTTTGTAAGTGATAGACCAATCACTTATTTTGTAAGGCCCAAATGTGTTTGAGCAACCCTTGGAAATGTGTCTTTTAGAGGCTGGATGGCACTGTAGAACATCTGAGAGGAGAAGAACACACAAAAACAGAGAAAAGGGAGAGAGAAAGAAATTCGCGTGGGTGCAGATTTTCTGGGCAGCCTCTGCTATTTTGAGGATCGCCGGAGATCCAACCGTTGGATTTTGCTGAAATTTGGACAGCTTCTTCGGAACACACAGAGCTACATTCTGACTGTTCAGAATTTCAATCCGAGCTCTGGATCGTTTTTAATCGCTGCTGGTGTCAGATGCGATTTTGGTGACATTTCTGCATTTTTGTTCTCCTTCAATTGTTGTCTCTTATGTATGTTGTTGTTGGTGGGCTGTAACATCCTTGTAGACTGATTTGGGTGTTTTTACCCTCAATTTCATAATAAGAGAAGAAGAAGGGTGGACTCCTTACAAGTCTCATGGTTTTTTATCCTTCACATTGAAGGGGTTTTTCCACGTATAAATCTCCTGTGTTGTTTGAAGCTTTATCTTGGATAATTTGCTTATGGTGTTGATGTGAGATTGTTCTTTGCTTGGTGAATCAATTGTGGTGAATTGGTTGAGCATTTTGGTTGGTTGTCTTGAAGTTGATCCTTGTAGGTGTTGTATCATACTTGTTGTTTCTCCCCTACAACTGGTATCAGAGCATTTTGGTTAAACTGTAGATATGGAATCTGGAAATCATTCTATGGTTAAATTAACATCAACCAATTATTCCATTTGGCGTCCGATGATGGAAGATTTGCTATACTGTAAAGATTTGTTTGACCCAATTGATGTGGATAAAACCAAGAAAGATGACACGCCCACTAAACCAGAGAAGATATCGGATAAAGAATGGGAAAAGCTAAAGAGAAAGACCTTGGGAACAATTAGACAGTGGATTGACATTAGCATATTCAATCATGTGTCCCAAGAGAATGAGCCACTTGAGTTGTGGAGAAAACTGGAGGGCCTTTATGAAAGAAAGACTGCTCATAACAAGGCCTCATTGATTAAGAGACTTGTTAATCTCAAGTTGAAGCCAGGGAAGTCAGTTTCTGAGCATCTAAGTGACTTTCAAGATATCATTAACAAATTGACTGTGATGAAGATTGTTCTTGATGATGAGTTGCAGGCTTTATTCCTATTGAGTTCTCTGCCGGACAGTTTGGAAACCCTGGTTGTGTCCATCAGCAACTCAGCTCCAGATGGTACGCTTTCATTGGATGTCATTAAAGAGAGCATGTTCAATGAAGAGCTTAGAAGAAAGGAGATGGGGGTTGATATTTCACAGGCACTTATGGTAGAGAATAGAGGAAGAAGCAAGAGTAGATGTCCCAAGGGGCGTGGCAAGTCAAAGTACAGGTCCAAGTCCAAAGATGGGAGAGAACCCACGATATGTCACTATTGTAGTAAGGCTGGCCATATTCAAAAAAATTTCTATAAGTTGAAAAGAGATCAGCGGCAGAAGAAAAATGATCATCACAAATAGGGTGAGGACAAGAATACAGCTGCGACAGCTTCTACTTCAGATGATTCTGTTTCTTTGATTTGTACTACTGGGGATTGTTGTCATGTTGACAATTCCGATTCTGAATGGCTTGTTGATACTGGGGCTTCTTATCGTGTTCCTGTTAAGGAGTACTTTATTAACTACCGAGCTGGAGATTTTGGTAGTGTCAAGATGGGAAACCAGAGTTCAGCTAGTATTGTTGGAATTGGAGATATTCGAGTACAAACCAGTGTTGGGTGCTATTTGACATTGAGAGATGTTCGCCACATTCCAGATTTACGGCTCAATTTATTGTCTGCTAATGTACTTGATCAAGAAGGTTACAAGCACACTTTTGGTGAGGGTAAATGGAAATTGACTAAAGGTTCATTGACCGTTGCTCGTGGCAAGCTCTGCTGCACCTTGTATAAGACACACTTGAAAGTGTGTACTAGTGAGTTGAATGCTGTTGAGGAGAAAACTTCACCTAACTTATGGCACCGAAGATTAGGACATGTCAGTGAGAAGGGTATAAAGTTATTGGCTGGTAAGTCTCTTATTCCTGTTGATGTTACCATCTCTCTTGACCCTTGTGATCATTGTTTAGCAGGAAAGCAACATAGAGTTTCTTTTCCGAGGAGATCCACAAGAAAGAAAGTGAAGCTAGAGTTGGTTTACTCTAATGTGTGTGGTCCCATAGAGGTGAAATCACTTGGTGGTAACAAATACTTTGTTACTTTTATTGATGACGCTACTCGGAGAACTTGGATTTATATGATGAAGAACAAAAGCGAGGTGTTTGGTATCTTTCAGAAGTTTCATGCCATGGTAGAAAGGGAGTCAGATTGCAAATTGAAGCGTCTCCAAACTGATAATGGAGGTGAGTACACTTCAAATGAGTTTAAAGCATATTGCTCAAGATATGGCATTCGGCATGAAAGAACAGAACCTGGTACTCTACAACACAATGGTGTTGCCGAAAGGATGAACAGAACTATTGTTGAAAAAGTGAGATGTATGATTAGGATGTCCAATCTTCCTAAGTCGTTTTGGGGAGAAGCAGTTGGAACCGCTGTGTATTTGATAAATAGAGCACCATCAGTTCCTTTGGAGTTTGAGATTCCTGAGAGGGTTTGGTTCGAGAAATATCCCTCTTATTCTCATTTGAGGGTGTTTGGATGCAAAGCTTTCATGCATGTGCCGAAGGAACATAGATTGAAGCTTGATTTCAAGACTTCTCCTTGTGTGTTTGTTGGATACGGTGATGAAGAGTTTGGTTACAGACTTTATGATCCAGCAAAGCAAAAAGTTGTGAGGAGTAGAGACGTTGTCTTTTATGAGCACGAGATGGGTTTTCATCTCTTAGGTGCTGGTAAGACTTATTCTACTGATTTCTCTCATGATGCTATTGATATGTCTCCTATTTCTGTTCCAAATGATCAACTAACAGATGATGCTCCCGAGGATGGTCATGACACCATTCATGAACATGACCATATTGAAGAGGTACAACCAAAAGTTGTTGTACCACAACCTGAAAATGAAGATGTAGATATTGATCATGGAGAGTCTTCTAATCAGGGGGAGCAATTCAGCCCACAGGTGGAAGAGCAAACAGTTAGAAAGTCAACCCGAGTTCGACAACCTTCAAGACTGTATCCCAGTTCAGAGTATATCCTAATCACAGATGAGGGGGAGCCTGAGAGCTTTCAAGAGGTGTTGTCACATCCAGACAAAGACCATTGGTTTAAGGCTATGCAAGAGGAGATGGATTCTTTGAAGAAGAATGAAACCTATGACTTGGTGAAGCGTCCAAAAGAGAAGAAAGTCTTGAAGAACAGGCGGTTGTTAAGAACAAGAAAGATGGGCATAAGCTAGTGAGGAGGAAGGCAAGACTAGTGGTGAAGGGATGCCACCAGAAGAAAGGGATCGACTTTGATGAGATTTTTGCACCAGTGGTGAAGATGACTTCCATTCGTATAATTTTGGGACTAGCTGCCAGTTTGGATCTTGAACTTGAACAACTTGATGTAAAAACTGCTTTCTTACATGGTGATTTGCATGAGGAGATTTACATGGAGCAGCCGGAAGGATTTGAAGTCAAGGGAAAGGAGAATTTTGTTTGCAAGTTGAAAAAGAGTCTTTATGGACTTAAGCAGGCACCAAAGCAATGGTACCGCAAGTTTGATTCCTTTATGAGTACTAATGAATACAAGCGGACTTCTGCAGATCCTTGTGTTTATTTTAGAAAGTTCTCTGAAGGTAACTTTATTATCATTTGCTTGTATGTTGACGATATACTGATAGTGGGACAAGATGTTGAGATGATTCGCAGGTTGAAAGAGGACTTGTCAAAGTCCTTTGATATGAAAGATTTGGGTCCTGCAAAGCAAATTCTTGACATTGAAATTGTTCATGATAGAAAAGCTGGTAAGCTTTGGCTGTCACAAGAGAAGTATATTGAACGGGTGCTTGAAAGGTTCAATATGAATAATGCCAAGCCAGTTAATACACCACTTGCAGGTCATTTCAAGTTGAGCAAGCGGTGTTGTCCTACTACCGAGAAAGAAAAGGAAAGTATGTCACATATTCCTTACTCATCTGCTGTTGGTTCATTGATGTATGCTATGGTGTGTACAAGACCGGATATAGCACATGCTGTTGGATTGGTTAGCAGATTCTTGGCTAATCCTGGCAAGGTTCACTTGGAAGCTGTAAAGTGGATCTTGAGATATTTGCATGGCACCTCAAAATTGAGTTTGTGTTTTGGAGGTGGTGAGCCTATTCTTGAGGGATTTACAGATGCTGACATGGCTGGTGATCTTGATAACAGAAGGTCTACCTCTGGTTACTTGTTCAAATTTGCAGGGGGAGCCATTTCATGGCAATCCAAGCTACAGAAGTGTGTAGCATTGTCTACTACCGAGGCAGAGTATATAGCAGCTGTGGAAGCATGCAAAGAAATGCTTTGGTTGAAACGTTTCTTTCAAGAGTTGGGTTTGAATCAAACGGAGTATGTTGTGTTTTGTGATAGTCAAAGTGCTATGGATTTGAGCAAAAATAGCATGTACCATGCTCACACAAAGCATATTGATGTCATTGGTTGCGTGATGTCATTGAAGAGCAACTAATGAAGTTGAAGAAGATTCACACCAACAAGAATGGTGCTGATATGTTGACAAAGGTAGTTCCTGGAAGCAAGCTTGAATTTTGTTCCAAGCTTGCAGGTATGTCCTTTTGATGAGCTTTGCATATGATCTTCCCCAAATTGGACTGGAGGGGGAGATTGTGGGGCATTAGTCCAGTCCATTTATTATTGGACATTTTGTAAGTGATAGACCAATCACTTATTTTGTAAGGCCCAAATGTGTTTGAGCAACCCTTGGAAATGTGTCTTTTAGAGGCTGGATGGCACTGTAGAACATCTGAGAGGAGAAGAACACACAAAAACAGAGAAAAGGGAGAGAGAAAGAAATTCGCGTGGGTGCAGATTTTCTGGGCAGCCTCTTCTATTTTGAGTATCGCCGGAGATCCAACCGTTGGATTTTGCTGAAATTTGGACAGCTTCTTCGGAACACACAGAGCTACATTCTGACTGTTCAGAATTTCAATCCAATCTCTGGATCGTTTTTAATCGCTGCTGGTGTCAGCTGCGATTTTGGTGACATTTCTGCATTTTTGTTCTCCTTCAATTGTTGTCTCTTATATATGTTGTTGTTGGTGGGCTGTAACATCCTTGTAGACTGATTTGGGTGTTTTTACCCTCAATTTCATAATAAGAGAAGAAGAAGGGTGGACACCTTACAAGTCCCGTGGTTTTTTATCCTTCACATTGAAGGGGTTTTTCCACGTATAAATCTCTTGTGTTGTTTGAAGCTTTATCTTGGATAATTTGCTTATGGTGTTGATGTGAGATTGTTCTTTGCTTGGTGAATCAATTGTGGTGAATTGGTTGAGCATTTTGGTTGGTTGTCTTGAAGTTGATCCTTGTAGGTGTTGTATCCTACTTGTTGTTTCTCTCCTGCAGAATTGTTAGCGGACTTACATGAATTCAGCACAGTATATCCATTAAAAACTACTAAGTCAATAGGTGATGCTATCTAATACTCATATGAACTAATTTATCTTTATCTACTAAACCAACGTATGGACATATTCTCAACGTCCACTTGTTGGATTTATTTAAAAACCTCTGAATATGACCGTTTAATTGAATCAATAGACAAAAAACAAAATGCGTAGAAATTATATCTTGCTCCATTGGTGATGTCAATTGAACACAAACAAGAAATACTCATATTGCCATACTATAATAATCTTCAATTGGACAGAACTCAAACAAGAGCATATTAAGGAACGGAATGGAAAATGATGGCATTCAAAAAGTTATTCTCCATTTACAGGAGAAGAAAAAAATCGACGTCGGTAGTTTACATAAACGCTTTCAGAATTTGGATCAGCAAGCTGCTCATATGCGTCTTCAGTTAGTATAAAAATATAATCTGGAGCAGTACCCACCACTTCCACAGTCACAACCGTACCATCAGAATTACAATAGGATTCCTCGGAGGAGCAAGTAAGGTCGATGTTTGTCCCACATCCAGAGTTCTCAAACACATCCACAGGAACCAATGCCATCATGCTACCTTGTGCGACTGCATCACATTCTGGACCTTGAAATTGTGTGCCAACAACAAGAAATTCCCTTGGGTTACAAAAATTAATATAAAAAATGTGACTCTCACATCTACTCTTCTGTAATGAAGGAGCATCCGGATTGGAAAGGAGGGTCTAATGTGACTTTCTCATTTGTTTTAGAGAGGCAGAATCCATAACAGAAAAATAAAATCGGAATAAATAAACAGACAGATCAGCCTAGCCTATAATTCTTGCTTGCCTTCTGGACTTAAAAGATGTTGGATTGTGTGCTATCATATATAGGCCAGGAGGGGGTGGCATAAAACATTTCCATGGGAAAAGAAGAAAGCAAAAAGAATTTTTTTTTTTTTTACTGTTTTTAGAGAGTACTTACTTGGTGTCACCGTTCCCGATTTCGGCACGTATACTGCAATTGCATTAGCAGCAACTGCGAGCTGTAGTATCAACAGAAAGCATAAAATCTTGGCCATTGTCAGTGGTAATGTATCTTTTGTAACTTGTGGAAATATGAGGTAGGTGTGGAGAAGAAGAGAAGGGCTCCCCCTCTTTATAGTACATTGCAGGCTATCCATTTCACGTTGAAGTACCTACGTCATCTTTGTTTACACAGATTAAGTATGGATATGAACAAAATGTTCTGTATCTAAAAATATTCAATAGTATTGCAAATTAAAATACTGTAAAATATCTCATATGCATGACAGGGTTATTTGAGGGGAAAAATTAAAAAGGCCTAAGATCTGACTTAGAAAATGACTCGTAAGCTTTGTCTGAGTAGTGGGCTGGAAAATTCGTCATTGTCTTTATGTTTTTCAGTAAATTTGGATAGTAGAGACGGCAAGCTTCATAACAGACGGCCAATCGTCAGTACTGAGATTTTAGCACATTATCAGTATTGCATTCTACAAGAAGTCATCCATCCAATAACCCGAATAATTAGAGGACTATACAAATTCACTTTGAAGTTTCCTATTGGTCTTAACAATTTATAGTCATTTAGACAATGTTTTCTTCCTTTTTAATTTTCTCTCTCTCTAATGTATCTAGCAAATAGAGAAAATAAGACTTAAACTTTGTCTGCCTTTTGTAATGAAATGAAACACACAAAATAATCAAATATGAGTGCGTATGCATATATATGTATGTGTGTGTATATATATAAACTGACATGGGATCATACTCATACTCTGTGTGTGTATACACATATTATATATGTGTGTATGTATGTATGTTTGTGACCATATGTTATATTAACTTCTACACCATGCATACACACACTTTACATATATAAATATATACATAGGTATGTTGTTGGTCCGAAACACACTCTAGAGGGGAGGGGGGTGAATAGAGTGTTTGACACTTTTGCGAAATTTTTTTGTTTGACTCAACTCAAAAGAAATTCAAAATCAAAGCAAAAATGGGAGGTGAGAAACAATGAATGAGTACACCGGATACAGAGTGGTTCGAATCGTAAATGATTCTACTCCACTACCACTTTGTTACCAAAATGGATTTTCAACAACTACTGTTCTTATTAGAGATAATAAGAACAACTACAGCAGCACTTACACTAACATCTTAGTGTAAGCAACAACAACAACAACTTCTTGCACAAAATACACTTGTGCAACTACAGCAACTACAGCTCTAGCAAGAACAACTTCTTGCTGCCTCACAACTTCAACAAAGTTCCCTCAAGAACTTTCTCACAGTGAGTTGAAGGAAATAATAAGGTTCACCCTTTCTCACTAGTCTAAACATAAGCAAGAGATCAAATATTTATGGTTCCTCTTGTGCTGAACTCTCTATCTCTCAATATACAACAATGAAGAACAAAGAAAGGCTTAACAAGCTTTAAGCACTTTTACAAATATGAAAGAAGTATACTACAATGAATGATGAAGCTTGATGATGGTGAAAGTGTGTATTTGCCTCATCCAAGCTTCTCTCATTTATAGATGAAGTTCACCATGTTTTGGAGCCTTCACCATGTCTTCAAGTCAATCTCCAAGTCTTGAAAAATTAAAAATAGCCTTTAGCCACCCTATGGAGTGATTTAATCTTCAATAGTCACCCTAAAGAATCTTAGACATGGATAGAATAGTCAAGGAAGCATGTAGTATGTTGGAGTAAAGTCCACAAGAAATTTGAGCAAGATTGGAGAGAGAAAACATCATAAATTTCTCTTGGATTTTGTTCCAACGTTCAAAAAATTTTGAATTCTGGGGACGTCGATCGATCCACGTGCCAGTGCTGAGAGATCGACGTCCTCCAAAAAGTCTGCAGTTTTTGAAACTGCAGCACATCGATCGATCGATGTCTCTCTTTTGAGAGACTTATGTACATCGATCGATCGATGTCTCCCTGGCTGAGAGATCGATGTCTTCCAAAGACATTCTGGTTTTGACACTGCCCTACGTCGATCGATCGACGTCTCTTCCTAAGAGACTCACGTAACGTCGATCGATCGATATCCCCTTGGTTGAGAGATCGACGTTGGGCCGAGAGTTCTAAACTTGCACAATCTTCACATGGATCGATCCATGTGCCTTCCTGAGGGGCTGATGTATACATCAATCGATCCATGTGAGAGATTGACGTCTCACAATGTGTTTTTTTTTTTATCATTTTGCTTCAAACTCAAAGTGTGAAATTCCATTTTAGCTCATTCAAAACATCTTTTAACATCATCAAAACATTTTATGTTCCAACATATGTTGTTGTGAGTTAATATAACATATGTTTACAAATGATCTTTACATGCTCTTCTTATGTACGCCTGAAAAAAATTACGGAATTGAAGATTGTTTAGAAACTATGGTTTCACCGGATGAAGCATTAGTAGGGCGGCAGAAGTAAATGGAAACGAAAAAGGATAAGAATATTACACAGAACAAAGCAAAAGTTGAAAACTATTATGTATAATATTTGTATATGGAAAAGAAAACGTAAATAAGTCCAGGTGAAGTAAGTAAACAATTGTATTAGCCGCTCTCTAACGGCATGAATAGACACAATCAAGAAATTAATCAATTAAGACTGGTCGTCGTATTCTGTAATATGGTCAACCGTGATAGGATATTGAGACACTACATTGAATTCTTCGTCAAATTGATTAGATTACTCATTGTTTAGCTTTCGTCCTGTCTTTCCATGTGACATGATTCGACAGTCACAAGTTTAGAAAAAATCCAGTGATATAAAAAGTTTTTTTTCCTTCATCTTTTCCAATTATCTCCAGAAGGGAGAAAAAGAACAAATGGAAGCAGAAAAAGCAACGAGCAAAATGCAGTTATATGATTTGTAGTATGGCCAATTATCGCGTATATTTCATATTTGATGGAAATTATATTCTCATATAGGTTTTCCTCAATTATCGTGTCGTCATATATACGTAGTCACTCGTCTCCTTAAGTTTTTCTCAAGTGTTTTTTTAATAGTCAATAGTGTTAGAAAATGTCGCATTAACTTTGACTGGGTTGTGTGCTGGAGAATTCGTCATTGTCTTTATTGTTAGAAACTTTTTTTTTTTTTTGAAAATATTATTGTTAGAAACTTAGGCTGTCTAAGTTGAATATATATTAGCTTTGCTTTTACTTAGTGCGCATGATAACTAATTTATTATGATATTAATTTAATTTGATGATTGATTAAATTATGCTAAATAAAAAATTGGTTGAATATTATTTACCATGTGGGAGTCTTTGATTAACATTATTTGTGGTAATTGCGATATCTACTCGTTCTCATCAACTGCCTATTTTATAGGAATAGAATGATGTTGGCTCATTTGCTTGGAATTTTCTAAAGATTATATTTACCATAGTTCAATTGTGAGTAAGTTTGAACATCTAAAAGCGAAGACCTTTGCTGGCCCTTTTACTACATACGTAGTAGAAGTAAATTTTACTCTGAAATTGTCCATGTTTCAGACACGAAATCAAATTACTTTGAACCGCTATGATAGGATATAGCTTTCTCATTCCGTGTTCTCACCCATAAGCGATCTCAAAGTTGATTTTTCTTTTTTCTTTTTTAACTTTTACAACACCTGTACCTCTCTTCATATGACGTTCTCTCAACCCAAACAACCAAATGAGCACAAACTCAGAGGTGTTTTTGTTGGAGACAATCACTCCTGCACTAAGACGCAGTCGTTTAGTGTGTGCGTATGGAACAACAAAATAAACAAACCCTCCTATCTAGATTAGACCTGACTTCTCCCGGACGTAATGCAAGCTTCGAGTGCTTATGAATGCAAAAATGCTTTGAGATGCTTAGAGCTTGGTGTGTCTCAAATGAACACCCTTAGCCCTCTTTATATAGGGGAGTCGGTTGGAGAACAAGGAACCGTGACCGTTGGATCAAAACCGAAGTTTGATTTAGACCGTTAGATTAAAACCTCCTATCTAGATTAGGAAGGTTTAATCTCAGCCTTTGGATCGAAGATAGATTAGCAGGTTTAAACCTGAATCGTTAGATGGAAACCATATTCGGTTAAGCAGTTAAGAAAGTTTAAATCTCGGCCGTTAGATAAAAGCTATCTTCCCTGCCACCGTTAGATCACAACAGATTGATCTTATTTTAAACCGGAGGATAGTGTTAGTTTCAAGTTTGAAACCTAACCGCACAGTCAAAATGATTCTGCCCGCTGTCAGACTTCGATCGATCACATCGATCGATCGAAGTGACATCGATCGATCGATGTGATCGACTGATGTCTGACTGAGTACATCATTCGATCATTCTGATCGATCTAAGAGACATCGATCGATCGAAGTGATCGATCGATGTCCTCTGATCCACTTAGATCGATCTACCAAGAGATCGAAGCCCTCTGATCCACTTCGATCGATAACATCGATCGATCGAAGTGCTATCGATCTATCGATGTCATCGATCGATGTCCGTCAGATGCTTTTTACGCCACATGGACCCCTCCAACGTGGCATTCCTCCACACGGGTGACACATCACCCATTAACAACATTTCCATCTACTTTGAGCATTAATTTCACATTCACCCAATACACAATTGAGTGATTCCACATCCTAACATTAACTACTCGTTACGTAGATAATTAAGGATTCATTAGTTTTCGATTTCATTATCGGAAACTCATTAAGCTCAAAATACGTTGCACAACCAAGTTTAGCAACACTCATTAACGGGCCAAGCCCAAATCTTCAATCTCCAACGATGGGCCAAAGCCCAACCTTAAATTCTCCAACAATCTCCCACATGAATGGAAATTAGTGCAAATGCATATGCAGACTCTGAGGAGAAGTCAGACAAGGAAATATTGCATCAGAAGAGGTAGCTTCTGGCTTTGAACCTTTCCTAGTGATATACCATCGGATTCACTCGGCTAAATAGTGACTTGATGTCTTGAACTAGTCAGCCTTTGTTGTGAACCAAGACAACGATACTCACACAATATTTTTTTAACACCCTTTTGGTTCTCATGGTTGTGTTCGTTTTGGCCATGAACAACCTGGTTTCAGAAAGTGTTTTAGAGAAATCTTGCCACCTAGACTTTCTCATAGAAGCAGCCCCACTTCACACTTACATAGGTGATTCCTATCAAGAGTATTCTGCCATACTCCACTTGACGCATCAAGATATAGGACATCATTAAAAGCCTTAGCTTACCCTACAATTCTCTGCAGACAGCACTTTTATCAGACGGAATGAGTAAGTGCTAACTGAACCTTCATAACTTAGTTGTCCCATTGAACCAAGATTCTGGGATCTCCAGTCAACAAGGTTGGGTTACCATTAAAAAGATTCATGCATTATGGGCTTCAATCCCATTCCGTTTGTCAATCTTGACATATGATCTCTAGGCAAGCCTTTTGTAAGCGGATCCGCAAGATTCTCCATTGATTTCACATAATCAATGGAAATCACGCCATTAGAGATCAACTGTTTAATGGTGTTATGTCTCCGACGTATGTGTCGTGACTTACCATTATAGATGCTGCTTTGAGCACGTCCTATAGCTGACTGACTATCACAGTGTATGCTAATAGGAGCGATCGGCTTAGGCCAGCACGGAATATCTTCCAAGAAATTCCGAAGCCACTCAGCCTCTTCCCCAGCTTTGTCCAATGCTATGAACTCAGCTTCCATAGTGGACCGAGCTATACAGGTTTGTTTCGTGGACTTCCACGACACAGCAGCACCACCAATAGTGAAAACGTACCCACTGGTGGACTTCGAGGCCTTACTATCTGATATCCAATTTGCATCACAGTATCCTTCCAACACTGCTGGATATCTAGTGTAACGTAATCCAAGATACATTGTGTATTTTAAATACCTCATCACTCTGTTAAGAGCTTTCCAATGATCATCACTTGGATTACTCGTAAATCTGCTCAACTTGTTTACTGAACAAGCTAAGTCTGGTCTTGTACAATTCGTTATGTACATCAGACTCCCGATTACCTGAGAATATTTCAACTGGGCAACAGGTTCGCCTCGATTCTTCCTTAAGTGCACACTTAAGTCGAGCGGAGTCTTTACCGGTTTCACATCATCCATATTGAACCGTCTCAGAACAGATTCAATATAGTGAGTTTGTGACAGTATGAGTCCCTCAGTCACCCTAGAAATCTTAATTCCTAGAATGACATTGGCAACTCCCATGTCCTTCATATCAAAGTTTCGTGTTAACATCTTCTTTGTATTCAAGATGATGTCACGAGTATTGCCCATGATAAGCATGTCATCTACATAGAGACACACTATCACAAATGCATCCTGTGTGCTCTTAATGTACACACACTTGTCGCATTCATTGATCTTGAAGTCATTTGACATCATTACATGATCAAATTTTAAATGCCATTGCTTGGGTGCTTGTTTAAGTCCGTACAAAGACTTAACAAGTCTACATACTTTCCTTTCTTGTCCTGGAACGACAAACCCCTCGGGTTGTTCCATGTAAATCTCTTCCTCTAACTCACCATTCAGAAAGGCAGTCTTTACATCCATTTGATGGATTTCAAGATCATAGACTGCAGCAATGGCTACTAGCATCCTTATAGAAGTGATCCTAGTCACCGGTGAGTAGGTGTCAAAGAAGTCAAAGCCTTCTTTCTGTCTATAGCCCTTGGCTACTAACCTGGCTTTATACTTCCCAATAGACCCATCCTCTTTAAGTTTCTTCTTGAAAATCCACTTGCAACCAAGCGGTTTACTTCCAGGTGGAATGTCAACCAACTCCCAAGTGTGATTTTGAAGAATTGAGTCTACTTCACTAGTAATTGCCTCTTTCCAGAATGGAGCTTCTGGAGTTGACATAGCCTCAGAAAAATTCCTTGGCTCATTTTCTACCATATAGGTTAGAAAATCTGGTCCAAAAGACGTCGGTATTTTGGCTCGTTTGCTTTGACGAGGTTCCTCAATTTCTTGAGGAGTCGTCTCACGCATTCGCTTCCTCGTGCTAGCTTCTTCACTGTCTTTGTCTTTCTTCGGAAAGACATTTTCAAAGAACACTGCATTCCTTGATTCCATGACAACATTTTCATGTATCTCAGGAATGTCTGATTTGTGCACTAAGAAACGATATGCACTACTGTTCGTTGCATGACCAATGAATATGCAATCAATCGTTTTAGGCCCGATTTTAACTTATCTTGGCTTTGGTATAGCAACCTTTGCCAGACACCCCTACACTTTCAAGTATTTATAACTAGGCTTATAGCATTTCCATAGTTCATATGGGGTCTTATCCGTCTTCTTGGACGGAATTCTATTTAAAATGACGTTGGCTGAGAGAATTGCTTCCCCCCACAAGTTCTGAGATAAACCCGAACTTATCAACATAGCATTCATCATCTCTTTTAGAGTACGGTTTTTGCGTTCAGCAATACCATTTGATTGAGGTGAATATGGCGCAGTCGTTTGATGAATAATGCCATGTTCTGAACAGAATTCATTAAACGGTGTATCATATTCGCCACCTCTATCACTACGAATTGCTTTAATTCGTTTGCTAAGTTGATTCTCAACTTCACTTTTATAATCCTTGAAAGCATCAAGGGCCTCGTCTTTGCTACTTAGCAAATATACATAACAGTATCGTGTGCAATCGTCGATAAAAGTTACAAAATACTTTTTACCACCTCTTGTTTGCACAAACTTTAAATCACACAAATCTGTGTGAATTAAATTCAACAATTCAGTGTTTCGTTCTGTTGAAGGAAATGGCGCTTTTGTTAATTTCGCTTCAACACATATTTGGCATTTTTCTTTATTACTAAAGTCCAGTTTGGGCAACAAGTCAAGATTAATCATTCGTTGTATTGACTTATAATTTACATGTCCCATACGAAAATGCCATAAACAGGAAGACTCAAGCATGTAAGCAGAAGAGGAAACAATTTTATTAGCCTCAGTGGGCGCAACATTTTTGGGTACAATCGTCATAACATTCAATTTGAACATGTTATCTGAAAGATACCCTTTCCCCAAATACACCCCATTCTTAGAAAGTGTAAATTTGTTTGCCTCAAAAACAAGCTTGAACCCATGCGTGACTAGCAGCGCGCCAGAAACCAGATTCTTCCTTATGTCAGGAACATGCAGCACATTCTGCAGAGTCAACTCCCTTCCTGAGGTCAGTTTCAGGATTACCTTGCCCGATCCTTCGATCTTCGAGCTGTTGGAGTTTCCCATAAACAATTGCTCATTGTTTGTCGTGGGCACGTACTCTCTGAACATTGCCCTGTTCGCACACATATGTCGAGTGGCTCCTGTGTCCACCCACTATTCCCGTGGGTTTCCCACTGCGTTGCACTCGGTCACCACTGCGCAAAGGTTCAAGTCATCCATTGCGTCGACCAGATTTGCTTTCGCTTTATTCTGATTCTGATTCTTTTTGGGCTTCCTGCATTCACTGCTTCGATGCCCTGGTTTACCACAATTATAACACTTACCTGTGAACTTCTTTGCAATTTCCTTGCCCTTGGAGTTCACACTCAAAGTGTTATGTTTCTTCTTGTTCTTTGCCTCAGCAACATGAGCCTTGGCTTGACCAGAAGATATGGATGGCTTTCTTTCGGAGCGACGGTTGTCCTCCTCAATACGAAGACGGACTATCAAATCCTCCATCTTCATCTCCTTTCGCTTGTGTTTGAGATAGCTCCTGAATTCCCTCCACGAAGGAGGCAGCTTCTCAATCACAGCCGCAACTAGGAAAGATTCACTGAGCGTCATGCCCTCCTCTTCCATTTCAGAAACCAACATCTGTATTTCTTCCACCTGCGAAATTACAGTTTTGGAATCTAACATTTTATAGTCGAGAAATTTCCCAACTATCAACTTTTTAGTACCCGCATCTTCTGTGCGATACTTTTTATCTAAAGCCAACCATAAAGCTTTTGCAGTTTTAAATATACAAAACACGCCATAGAGCGTATTATCTAGGCAACCCAGAATCAAATTCAAACAACAAAAATTTGTATACGCCCAGGCCTCAGCACCCAAGGCGTTCTGCATATTTTGTTGTTGATCCTCCACAGGCTCAACCACGGGTGGATCCTCGGACAGCATTCTGGCCAACCCCAACGCCGTGAGGTAGAACAGCATCTTCTGCTGCCACCTCTTGAAAAAACTGTCGGCAAACTTTTCCGGCTTCTCCACCTGTGCAGCAGTGGCAGCCGGATTCATTTGAGGCCCACCAGTTGGTGCCAACGGGACCGTATTGATCTGCGGTCCGGCAGCAACATTGTTAGCCCCTTCAGGTGCAGACACGGAGTGAGCACCATTGAAGCCTTGAACAGAGTTTGAGCTCTCGTGTTCCATTCCTGTTCAGTTCGATCAAAACGTAAAGATCAGAACAGACCCAGGTCCAAGAATGAGTAGAAGAAGACTGCAAATCAGTACGAAACTGCCTTTGCACAATAAACAAAACAGTACAGGAAGTAATTGAATAAAAGAATACGTCTTAAGATTGTTGGAGACAATCACTCCTGCACTAAGACGCAGTCGTTTAGTGTGTGCGTATGGAACAACAAAATAAACAAACCCGGGGCGAGTCAAGGACTCTGTCCTTAAGACGTATTGCTCCGGTATACTGTGCCCAACCGGTATGAGCAATCGTCTCCCAGGATACAATGGGTACCTGTTCAGTTGAGCGGCACTGCTGAACTAGAACTTCTTCGAACATTCGAATGTCCTGACTTCTCCCGGACGTAATGCAAGCTTCGAGTGCTTATGAATGCAAAAATGCTTTGAGATGCTTAGAGCTTGGTGTGTCTCAAATGAACACCCTTAGCCCTCTTTATATAGGGGAGTCGGTTGGAGAACAAGGAACCGTGACCGTTGGATCAAAACCGAAGTTTGATTTAGACCGTTAGATTAAAACCTCCTATCTAGATTAGGAAGGTTTAATCTCAGCCTTTGGATCGAAGATAGATTAGCAGGTTTAAACCTGGATCGTTAGATGGAAACCATATTCGGTTAAGCAGTTAAGACAGTTTAAATCTCGGCCGTTAGATAAAAGCTATCTTCCCTGCCACCGTTAGATCACAACAGATTGATCTTATTTTAAACCGGAGGATAGTGTTAGTTTCAAGTTTGAAACCTAACCGCACAGTCAAAATGATTCTGCCCGCTGTCAGACTTCGATCGATCACATCGATCGATCGAAGTGACATCGATCGATCGATGTGATCGACTGATGTCTGACTGAGTACATCATTCGATCATTCTGATCGATCTAAGAGACATCGATCGATCGAAGTGATCGATCGATGTCCTCTGATCCACTTAGATCGATCTACCAAGAGATCGAAGCCCTCTGATCCACTTCGATCGATAACATCGATCGATCGAAGTGCTATCGATCTATCGATGTCATCGATCGATGTCCGTCAGATGCTTTTTACGCCACATGGACCCCTCCAACGTGGCATTCCTCCACACGGGTGACACATCACCCATTAACAACATTTCCATCTACTTTGAGCATTAATTTCACATTCACCCAATACACAATTGAGTGATTCCACATCCTAACATTAACTACTCGTTACGTAGATAATTAAGGATTCATTAGTTTTCGATTTCATTATCGGAAACTCATTAAGCTCAAAGTACGTTGCACAACCAAGTTTAGCAACACTCATTAACGGGCCAAGCCCAAATCTTCAATCTCCAACGATGGGCCAAAGCCCAACCTTAAATTCTCCTAACAGTTTTATCGGTGGAACATCTTCCATAGATCATGCCACGATCCTGTTTATTGTGTAAAAGGAAAATCTCCTGCACAATATATGCCCATGTCACACTACAACATTCAAACTTTTTTTACTATGTGAAATCATACAAACCTTTGCGAGATCAATCATTTTATTTACGTTTCATTTACTTCGCCGATATATCCCAAACATCTGCCAAAAAGTTTGGCGACAGTAAGTGTTACATCCCGTGCCCTCAGGGGTAAATGAAAAATAAAAGGAGAAGAAATAAAAGGAATAAATATTAATTAGACATAGTATTTATCTTAATATATGATTTGAATAGGAAAAGTTATTAGTGTATAGGATAATAGTTATCCAAATATTGTTGGAATTGGAATAGAAAAATTATGGATATGAATTAAATCCTAAAGATTTACTCAATACAATTCCTAAACCTATTAGGAAATAACTTGGACATAATTATCTATATATACCTATGAAACCCTAAACTAAAATGAACCCCAACACCCCTCGGCAGCCGTGCGTTTTTTTTCCCTCTCCCAAAAATACATCTCGGTAGCAACAAATAGCAGCCACGGAATAAGGAAGCAATTCTTCCAGCAAAGCTCCAAATGTATTTATCTCCTATATTCTTAGAACATCTAGTCATATATATACACATATAAACAAGACTCAAGCCTACACCATCAACTTGGACTGTTGGCAGCCACCCTTCCCCCCCCCCCCCCCAAACACCCCCATGCAGCCGCAGCAAACAGAGGAAAAAAAAAGGGGGCCAAAATCTTGTCCGTTTCATCCCGATGTCTTGTAAGATATCGTATAATCGAGGCTAAAGGCAAGTATTCTTGCTATATTTGCTATGTTTTTACAAACATTATAATTTTATTTTCGTACCAAATCGGATCGTGCATGTTTATTTTTGTTTTCATAGATGGTTGATTTATTCGTGTATATGTCTATTTGTATGTATTGATTTAAATATATACGTATATGTGTATAGGATATGATTTTTGGGAAATGTTGTGGTTGCCGTTGTGAATAGGCTGGCTGTCCTTAAGGACAGTGGCCAAACATGTGTCATTATATATATATAAAATATATTAAACGATGATTATATGTGAAAATTGCTTTTGTTCATTTCCTTGTCATTCTATTTGGTGCTTATCGTAAGAATTGAGGCTCATATATAATGATAATTACATGTGGGCTTGTGCTGAACATGTGTAAAGTGCAGGTGAAATTCAGGGTCGGTGGTTTATTCGTGTGTGTGACTGAGAACGAAATATGCATTTGCATGTTGGTGTCATATGCGATTGGGTCCTGGGGGTTTAAGACTTTCGCCCAGCCTGGGCTTTTGTTAGATGAGGGCTAATTGGATAAGACTTTATAATTAAATAATCTGGAATATCCTACTTGATTTTGTGCATGAGGCTAAATGTGTGTGTATGCATACGAAATTGAAGAAAAGTGAAGTTTTAGGAGTATGGTCTGAATTGTGGCCATGGACGTGAGGGAGTGTTGGGCAGCACCCTATTAGTGTTTTAGTATGTAATGTTTATGCACTATTAATATCAATTATCACATATATGAGTGTTTAGTTGACTCTTTATATATAAATATATAAAGAGAAGAGTATGGTTATGTGAAGTTCTCAAATATGTGTAGTACATGGTATATATGTTATATATATATTTGCTACATATATATAAGGATGTATTTGAGTTGTAAATCGGGTTGGAATATAAAGTAGGCCGAGGGAGTTACGTGTACGTATATACGTGTATATGCACATGTATGGGCGTGGGCATATACATAAGTATACATACACGGCTGAGGGTGATACTTTTGGTAATTTGAACTAACTCGGGTACTTGGAAAATGGTTTTGAAAAATTGCATTGCATATTTTTTTGGAAATTCACCCCTACAGTTGAGATATATCGGTAAGCCGGGTTGATTCCTATTTTTGTTATCGAGTGCTACAGATGTAACTACCTCGTCAGGGACAGGGTTTCTGTATGCCTATTTGGATTGCTGCAGATATAACTACCTCGTCAGGGACAGGGCTTCTGTATGCATAATTTGGGCCTGAGCGTAACTACCTAGTCTGGGACAGGGTGCAAAGGCAATTGTATTTGGTGCTATAGACGTAACGACCTAGTCTGGGACAGGGTGTCTATAGTATATTTGGATTTTGGGAGGAATCAATTCGTAAGTCTTACGGTATAAATCACTTGTAGGGAAAGTGCTATAGCCATTGCATTTGATGTTGGACTTTGGACCGATTAAACCGGACTTGGTTATTTGGATTTATGGACCGCGTTAATCGGATATGTATATTGGATTTGGACATTGGACATTGATATGAGAAACATTGGATTTGAAATATGGGAACATTGGCATTGCATTGTTTTGAAAAATTGCATCACGTTTTAGCTTGGACTAACCTTTGCTTGGCTGTCGTTTGGTTTGACTTGGTCATTGGTCTATTTGTTGATTTTGTTACGTACTTAATTGGACTTTGTTTTGTACTTTGTTGGGTCTATTTGCTCTATTTGCTTTTGGATGTTAGGGGCAGAATCGTAAATTTATTTACGAAGAGAAGCATGCTATTATGTTATTTATATATTTTCTTTACACTTGCTTCTCCGTGTATGATCCCGTAGTAAATATAGTCGGGTTACTTGCGAGCGATGTATGTCGCTCACCCCCCCTCTACCAACCAGTTTTGCAGATAGACAGGTAAAGGAGTTAGCAGACCATGGAAGATCGGGACTGGATATTTCGAGACTGAGGATATTCGGATGAGACTCTCGAGGATTTAGTTAAGGTAGTTATTTTGATTATTTCGAGGTTTTAAATTTTGACTTCCGCTGACGTGTATCTGTTTGGATTTTGACGCTTTGTGTTCTCCTTAGTGAGATACGGCGGGTGCACTGTTCCCGATGTTAGGGTTCGGGAGCGGGGCGCTACAGTAAGAATCCAATCCAGTCAACAATTAGATTAATCGGTTGATATCTGCGGCAAGATACTTGGGTTTCACATATATCAGTATATGTAGATGATCACACATATCTATGCATAACATATACATGCACTCACATACAACATGTGTATTCTGTATACAAACACTACGAGGAATGTGAAAGATTAGTTCAGAAAAACCGAGCCAAGACCTACGTGCTAAGCTCAAACCAAACACAGAAAAGGAAACAAAGATCGTGTAACAGCGGAAAACCGTTCATATACTGCTTGATTAGCCGAATAAAGAGCGTAAGAGCTAACAATCTGTAGGAATCTCATGAACCAGAAGCAACTCGTTTTCAAGTTTTACAGTAAACAATTGAGACCTGTATCTGACATATCACACGCTGCTAAGCAAGCACATAAAACTGGATGAATCATGGAAAGAGGTAATTCATATGCTCTTTTATACAAACTGATAACATTTCCGTGATACTAATAGTCAATGTGGGCCATCAAAATAGGGGCAGCCAAAAAGAAAAAAAGAACTCGTCCCTGTCAGGCCCACAGCCTCCTAGAATTGTTCCCACCAATTAAATAATGAACCAATATTTTCACTTCTAAAGGGGCCAGATAACCTAAACACTCTCGTACTGTAGCATTTTGCCCAGAGTAGCTGCACTAAACACCACCATCAAATAAAGATGATTTACCAAATAATAGACCGCAGTCAATCCTCTTTCCACCTGTTCTCGTATTTAAGGAACGCAAGAGCAGGTTTCTCCCGAGGGGGAGCACGAACACGACTAGACCTGCGAACTGCAGCCTCTTCTACTGCAGTTCTCTGGTCTAGCTCCTTTGATCTCTTCTGAAGTTCAGAGCTGCAATTATTGGAATACATTGACAATCAACATGGTAACATAGAGCAAATAATGCATGCCAGGGGTAGACAGATGAGGGTGCACATAACCAATCAACTCACGTACAAAATATCCCATAAAATCATGTCAGGCTTCCAACATGCACCTTTAGAAAGTCAAAAACTGATAAACCCAAGACAATAACCTAAAGACCATAACCCAGTTCTTTCTCCATAGTACCAATAGAAGGCTGGGAAAAGGCATCTACAAAATGAACATGCATGAGCGCACACAAATGCAGACTTGGTGAAAAACATGGCCATTGACTAACCATATCTTCTCATAGTTCTTCTCCAATTGCTTCTTCAGACCCCTCTCTCTGAGACCCTTGGGATTCAAGGAGCCCATGAAAGCTGTAAGCTGTCATAGCATGAAACAAAGGAGTAAAAATGAAAGCCCAAAAACGTAGGTGAAGGTCACGATGGTAATAAACCAATAATACCTCTTCCATGCTGCTATAGTACCCCCACTCAGTAGAGTCCGAGTTCTCCACAAATATTCTTCCATTACGATGGAAAAACCAATACCTGTTGTAATCTCTATCTTTCCCCAAAGCATTGGTACGTATGAACCTTTTTTCCATCTCACGTTGTATATATTCCCTCTGCAACAAAAGAAAACACAAAAACGTAAATCGAAATTTGTCTGTTTCATTGTAGCGTATATGCAGGTAAGACTTTTGGTGTATAAGCATATAAGCACGCAAACACACACACACAGTGTGTGTGTGTGTGTGTCTATATATATATATATATATATATATATATATATATATATATATATATATATATATATATATATATATATATATATATATAGAGAGAGAGAGAGAGAGAGAGAGAGAGAGAGAGAGAGAGAGAGAGAGAGAGAGAGCACCCTTTGGTCGTTGCTCTTATTTTCAATTATTTCTTTTATATCACCCTTCATCAGTTTCAAGGCCTTCCTCTTTGATGACTCGTCCCTTTGCTTCTTGCTAATTTTCCTCGATGATAAATCCGTCTCACTGTAGGATATTTAGAACAAGACAGCGCTTGTAAAAAAGTTACAATTGGAAGACATGCATAACCTTATCCATCAACTTATACTATCAACAGTGCCACTATAAATAAGACTATCCAAACCATATACCTATTAGCAGATGAATGGTTCTGCTCAGATAAAGGAGTTTTCCCATTTGATTTCGTGGAAAGATTACCATTCTGCACACAGATATCACCATTCTGATTGTCTAATAAATCATCCCTGATATTTTCCCCAACATCAATTTTAGGCTCATCCTCACTAGCAGATCCTTTCTTTAGACGTTCCCTCTTTTCTCTCTTCTTTTTGGCTTCATCTAAAGCTTCCTCCCTTCGTGTGGCTGCCAACGCTTGCCCCTGCTCCACATACTCGTCCAGCTTCTCCCGGAACAAATTTGTCTCAAGGGCTTGAGTGATCAGCTCCCGCAAAATTTCCAGTTTAACATGAACATTCAGAAGTCCATAGTGACCCCGTCTAACTGTTGCTCGGTGACTAAGTAATTCACTTACACTAGACACATCCAGAAAGTCACTCAAATAATCTGACCAAGTGATTAGAGTGATCTGAAACGAGATGGTAGAAAAAAAGATGTCAAATGAGATAGCTTATGTTACTTTTAACAAGTGAAGATTAAGTAAATCTTATAGGGGATTTGGCAACCACCATGAAATGCATTATAAAGGAAAGCAACATTACTGGTTTTCAAACCTTTGGCTTTCGATTTTTATTCTGCATACACTCTGAAAATGCCCCATTGTCTTTCATAAGAAATCTAAGTAGAGCTGAATGAGCTTCTGCTATTAGGACAACGTTGCTATCCTTATGGCAAAGAGCACTTTCAAAATATTCAAGAGAAAAGGGTGATAAATACAACAGCTTGCCAAAAGAGGTGCAGAAATCCCACACCATCAGAAGATCTCCAACACAATCCATAGGAACATTGAAATCCTTGCACAGGGAAGGTCGTTCAGTCAAATGTTGACCGTCCTCGGCTGGCTCGACCAAAAGATCATCTATAGGATATCTGACGGACTCCACTCTTTGACATTTGTTTTCTGTGAAAAATCAAACTGTAAGAAAGAAAATTTTGTGACCATAATATCGAAATAGTAAGGTCATACTTAGTCTATTCTGCAGAATCCCTCTCCCAAGTCTTGCCATAGTTTAAAAATTATTTCACATTAGTCCAAAAGCCAAACAGAGATAACAATAAAAAAGGAATATCCAGGTAACATTTTGTTATAAAGCGAGAGTAAAAGGTCGTCAGAAGCAAAGTTGTTGAATTAAATAAGAAGTCCATAAAAGGAGAGAGGGGGGGGGGGGGTAGAATGAACTTTTCTTCAATGATGTTTGACCACCAATGACTCAACAGAAAGAATCAGTTCAGATGCACAATCTTCCATATTTTGCTCTAGAAAAGGAAGAAACTTTAGACTTTGCAAACAAGATGGGACCAGGTAAGGTTTCAAATTGGAGTTCCAAAGAATACGCGCATTAGCCATGTATACACCCAGATACCACTGTAAGCTACCACCCACAAGCAAGGTAAACAGTAACAAGCTTTACCTACACTGGCACTTTGGCTTTGACCAGGTATGGTTCCTTGGGCATCCTCATCTTCACCGTTTTTCCTCTTTCTACTACAAACCACAAGCCCATTCAGTAAAGATACCTTTCCTTTAAGCTCCTCTGGAGGATGGGATGAGATTCCATGCAATTCTGCCAGCTTATCATGCAACACCCACGGGCTATTCCGATAGGTACAATCCTTAATGAAAGATTTCAGAACCTCTTTGGTAAAAGGAAGCTTCTTTATCAAGTCTTCTCCCTTTATTAAAGAATTACCAGTTACCTTTTCATCTTTGGCAAGCCATAGAACTTCATATTGAGTCTTTTGATCATCCTCTAGAACTTTAACTATTTTACATGGATAGACACGATTGTTCTTCCTGGCATACAATTCATTGCCTTCAGATAAGCGACCCTGCAACTTTTCAAAAATTGCATTTGCAAGATCTCTCAATGTTAGCATGCCTGCAAAAAGGGGATGTGAAAAAGAAGAAGAAAAGAGAGTTGTTAAGTGGTTAACCGAAGAATAAGCTTACAGTACGGTTGCATATGGCATGTCTTACAATAAATAAACAAAGAAACAAATAACCACCCAGGCTCTGCCACTTAGCAAGCCCAAGCTGCAACTGGATATTCGTTCACTCCACTAAGAATATATTCAAATACTTCCGTAAGTAGACTTTTAGATCTAGAAGGGCATAAGTCTATTAGCACAAACCTGCAATATGGTCTTCCCCTTGTTTTCTTGTTATTTTCCTTATTTCCTCTTTCAAAGTTAGAAAGACAAACTGGAAACTATATGAGATATAGAACTAGGATCCACTAAAATTCTGTCAATGCAGAAATTATTTTGAGTTAAATCAACTCTCCAGGTTCTGATTTGCACATTAGTTCTGAAATATCTAGAATCAAATCTCAAGGTCATATTCGGAAGACGAAACAAAGGCAATTCTCGTACATGAGAATTAAGCTTCAGTAAAAGAAACCCAATAGTCGTAAACTGGACTTGACAACACCAGACATAGAGCGAAAGATAGAGAGAGAGCTGGAAGCTAAAACAACTCCCCCCCCCCCCCCCCCGGGGCCAGAAATACAATGAAATATCAAATCTTCAAGGCATTACTTCTTCCACGTAAGTTTAGATTTTTGTGATAGTTAGATTGATCAAGAATACCGAACCCAAGAAAAAGGATCAAAAGAGTGTCAAACTAGTAGACATTATGCCTATATGCAGGTTTTCCTAGTACCAACATGCCAGCTAAGGCCCAAGGCTAAAATTCTGGAAATTATAGAAAAAAGCAGGCTTTTTGTTACTTGGGGTAGGGATGTCAGGATAAACAAGTTTTTTTTTTTTTTTTGGTAAATAATGATAAACAAGTTCAATTGAAACATGGCAGTTAATAGTTGTTTTGAAAACATTTTGTACAGAAGAGGAAAGTAGGTTATTTTTGTTTTGTTGGAATCCAATAGATAGGAGTGGATGTCAAGACATGACCTCGGATGTAGTTACACTCTGTCTCCAACTTGGTCATGATCTAAAAAAAATTTGTGGTTTGACAGTTGATGAGCTACAGCCTAACCTTGTGGATACAAACACTGACGTTGACACCTCAATGCCCCACACAGGTCCCATGACAAGGAGTATGGCTAAGAAATTGTTACAATGTGTTGAATCATTTCTTTACAGGCATGAAGAGGATGAGCCAAGCAAAGATGATGTCCATTGGGTTTATATGATACAAGCTTTGATCTAGTTGTATCAAAAACATGTTGTACATATTTTTAGAGTTCTTTTCAATATTGTTGGTTTGTTAACTTTGTTTTAGGATAGTTTGTGTTGTATTCTTGCCTTGTCTTTTAGGTACACGTTTTTTTAGCTTGAAGATGCAATTCAAACCTGAATTTTTATCCAAGCAAAGAGGTGACAAGCAAAGAGGTGACAAGCTCTCATGTCAAACACCAAGACTTGTCCTCCACGCCAATGATGACCAAGACAAGTTGCTCCAAGCTTCAAGCAATGTTCTTCACATTAATATAAGTGTACAAGCTGCTCACATCATGGACCAATTAGAAGGAGTCTTGCAAACCTTCAAACCAATCACAAATCAAGTTGAAAGTCAAGGATACAAGCTGCACAAAATTTGCTCCAATCAAATCCTTTGAAGGAAACCGTTGGTTTGAGACCTAAAAGGTTTGAAGATTCAAAGACAACTTGCAACCAATCAAAGCCCTTTCTCAAGCAAGCTGCTCAATGTTTAAACCAATCAAAACAATGGCTCAAGACAAGCAAAGAAGAAGAAGGAAGCAACCAGCTCCTTATCACCGAAAGTTGCTCCAAGTTGTTCCAAAAGAAAGCATGCTAATCATAGGCTTGTACTTTGTATTTTAGACTTTGTACCTTATGTATTTTAGTTGGTTATAAGTAGTTAGAAGCTGAATGTAAAGAACAACACTTATCAATTTATCAAAAACCAGAATTTCCTTCAAGGAGTTTTCAACATTTCAAGTTGAGGTTTTAAAGCCACCAAACGGTTTTCTTGCAAGTTCCAGCCTAGAACTTGTTTGCATTCACTTCATCATTTGGTTTACAGCATCTTAGGGTCTCATTGAGGTTTTAGATGTGTTGGAGTGCCAAAGAGGAAGAGGTTTGGCAAAGATTGAGCCAAGAACAAAGGTTAAAGCTTAAAGGGTGTCTTTGAGATGTTCTTTGACATAGCTTGGGTTCAAATCAATTTGGGATAGGAGACAACATCCTTGGCAAACGTTTTCAGCCCCCATTTGGCTCATCAATTGGTATCAGAGCGTTGGTTAGTCTTCTATTCATGTCTACATTGATTAGATTTGCATATGAATGTTGCTGCCCAATGTTGAACTGATTTTTAGTACGTTTAGTTATTGCTTGTTTTGATAGTTAGATTATGTTTTAAAGTGCTTGTTAGATAGTATAATATAGCTTGGTTACTTAGTTTAAGTAGGCAAAACGAAAACTGACCACAAAAACAACTTAGACTAGTTTTAGGTGTGTTAGGAGCTGTTTGTGTATCTTGAAGCAAAAACCGTGTGTGGCCAGCTTGTGAGTGTTCAACCTAGCTTAGATATTGTTCATTAGACACTAATCTAGTAGTTTTAAATGGTAGTTTGATTGACTCCTTAAATCAGAAAACCTTGAACACAAAATAGGCTAGTTGATAGTTTGGTGATTCATCAAGTTGTAGTAGTTAGAAATTCTGTTTTTAGTTCATATGTGCAAACTGTTTTGAACGTTTTATATGCTGCCATATCTAGCTTAGTTGATCTTCATTAGTCCTTAATCAAGTAGTTTAAGTGTTAGTTTAGTTGTGTCCTTAAAATCAGAAAACTTGAACACAAGACTAGATTAGTTGGAACTTTAGTTTGTAATCAAATAGTTAAAATTCTGTTTTAGTGATTTGAGTGCAAACTGTCCAAGACGTCATAGTGTTGCCTTCTTTAGCTTAGTTTGGCTAGTTTACAACATAGTTAAGTGTTTAAGATGTTTGTTTAGTTTAGCTTAAGAAAACCGAAAACCAAAGAACCAAAACAAAGTAGAATTAGCTAGCTAAAGTGAGCTGCCTAGTCCTAGTTCCCACACGTTTGTTAGAAGCTTGAATCTAGTATCATTTAGTTTAGAATCTGAATACACAAAAAAAATCAGCAACTTTGCTCCCAAAAAACTGTTTTCAGTTTTTACTTGAATCTTTGATTCCCTTCAAGAAACTTGAACTAATTCTTGATTGTATTACTTCATATGCTTGGGATGGATATTGTTTGAGAGGGTTTAAGGCTTGCTCACTCAAGTTGAAGTCATTTGCTGAAGAGTTCATCTAGTTGGCTGAAATCTGGACAGGTTGGATTGCTTGGTGTTCCTTGAATGTTTTGCATCTTCCTCTTGGATCCAGCTGGTTTATTGTGTTGAAGAAAGGTCCTATAATAGATGAGTGCTTGTGCATCAAGTTTTCAGTTTTAGGGACTAATCTAAATTCAATTCACAATCACAACAAGATCAAATTGTATATAGTGCAATGTAAGTTCAGAAATTGATCTAAAACAACAATGGGAAAGCTCTTTAACAATGTGGGGCTTAAACAATTCCTAAATTTCAGAATATATCTAAGTCCAACAAGTTGTTTGAAACAATTGAAATCAACAAAAAGATAAGACTCTTAGCATATAGCAAGATTTCAAATGAGCTTTAAAAGGTTGTTTTGATCCACACGGTTTTTGGGCAGTTGTTCTTTCTTCTATTTTCTGTTTTTGATGCAAGTGATCTAACTAGTTCTAATATGGATAAATGCAAGTTGGTTTTGTCTAAATGAAGTTTACAAAGGCTGGTTACTAACAACTAATGGAATTTCAGTTTTGATGCTAAGTATGCTACCTTGTTTTGTTTTGTTTTCAAGTGATCTAACCTACTTGTTTTTGTTTGGTTTTTTGTTTGTATGATGCAATCAGATTCTAAACTAAATGATACTAGATTCAAGCTTCTAACAAACGTGTGGGAACTAGGACTAGGCAGCTCACTTTAGCTAGCTAATTCTACTTTGTTTTGGTTCTTTGGTTTTCGGTTTTCTTAAGCTAAACTAAACAAACATCTTAAACACTTAACTATGTTGTAAACTAGCCAAACTAAGCTAAAGAAGGCAACACTATGACGTCTTGGACAGTTTGCACTCAAATCACTAAAACAGAATTTTAACTATTTGATTACAAACTAAAGTTCCAACTAATCTAGTCTTGTGTTCAAGTTTTCTGATTTTAAGGACACAACTAAACTAACACTTAAACTACTTGATTAAGGACTAATGAAGATCAACTAAGCTAGATATGGCAGCATATAAAACGTTCAAAACAGTTTGCACATATGAACTAAAAACAGAATTTCTAACTACTACAACTTGATGAATCACCAAACTATCAACTAGCCTATTTTGTGTTCAAGGTTTTCTGATTTAAGGAGTCAATCAAACTACCATTTAAAACTACTAGATTAGTGTCTAATGAACAATATCTAAGCTAGGTTGAACACTCACAAGCTGGCCACACACGTTTGCCAAGGATGTTGTCTCCTATCCCAAATTGATTTGAACCCAAGCTATGTCAAAGAACATCTCAAAGACACCCTTTAAGCTTTAACCTTTGTTCTTGGCTCAATCTTTGCCAAACCTCTTCCTCTTTGGCACTCCAACACATCTAAAACCTCAATGAGACCCTAAGATGCTGTAAACCAAATGATGAAGTGAATGCAAACAAGTTCTAGGCTGGAACTTGCAAGAAAACCGTTTGGTGGCTTTAAAACCTCAACTTGAAATGTTGAAAACTCCTTGAAGGAAATTCTGGTTTTTGATAAATTGATAAGTGTTGTTCTTTACATTCAGCTTCTAACTACTTATAACCAACTAAAATACATAAGGTACAAAGTCTAAAATACAAAGTACAAGCCTATGATTAGCATGCTTTCTTTTGGAACAACTTGGAGCAACTTTCGGTGATAAGGAGCTGGTTGCTTCCTTCTTCTTCTTTGCTTGTCTTGAGCCATTGTTTTGATTGGTTTAAACATTGAGCAGCTTGCTTGAGAAAGGGCTTTGATTGGTTGCAAGTTGTCTTTGAATCTTCAAACCTTTTAGGTCTCAAACCAACGGTTTCCTTCAAAGGATTTGATTGGAGCAAATTTTGTGCAGCTTGTATCCTTGACTTTCAACTTGATTTGTGATTGGTTTGAAGGTTTGCAAGACTCCTTCTAATTGGTCCATGATGTGAGCAGCTTGTACACTTATATTAATGTGAAGAACATTGCTTGAAGCTTGGAGCAACTTGTCTTGGTCATCATTGGCGTGGAGGACAAGTCTTGGTGTTTGACATGAGAGCTTGTCACCTCTTTGCTTGTCACCTCTTTGCTTGGATAAAAATTCAGGTTTGAATTGCATCTTCAAGCTAAAAAAACGTGTACCTAAAAGACAAGGCAAGAATACAACACAAACTATCCTAAAACAAAGTTAACAAACCAACAATATTGAAAAGAACTCTAAAAATATGTACAACATGTTTTTGATACAACTAGATCAAAGCTTGTATCATATAAACCCAATGGACATCATCTTTGCTTGGCTCATCCTCTTCATGCCTGTAAAGAAATGATTCAACACATTGTAACAATTTCTTAGCCATACTCCTTGTCATGGGACCTGTGTGGGGCATTGAGGTGTCAACGTCAGTGTTTGTATCCACAACGTTAGGCTGTAGCTCATCATTCCCTCCCACTTGAAAAGGATTCGTCCTCGAATCTGAATCAATACTAAACGGAGAAAGGTCAGCAACATTAAAAGTTTTAGAGATAGGGCCATACCTTTCTTCAGGAAGATCGAGAACATAGGCATTATCACCAAGTCGTTTCAACACTTTGAACGGTCCATCGCCTCTTGGCTTCAATTTGGAGTCCCTTTCCTTAGGGAATCTTTCTTTTCTCAAGTGTAACCAAACAAGATCACCAGGCTCAAATATAACAACTTTACGATTCCTGTTGGCTCTATTGGCATACACTTTATTCTTAGCTTCAAGTTGTGATTTAACCTTTTCATGCAATTCTTTCACAAGTTTTGCTTTTCGTTCACCATCTAAAGTGTATGCCAAATGGGGGCTGAAAACGTTTGCCAAGGATGTTGTCTCCTATTCCAAATTGATTTGAACCCAAGCTATGTCAAAGAACATCTTAAAGGACACCCTTTGAGCTTTAACCGTGTTCTTGGCTCAATCTATGCCAAACCTCTTCCTCTTGGCATTCCAACTGGTTTATTGTGTTGAAGAAAGGTCCTATAATAGATGAGTGCTTGTGCATCAATTGGTATCAGAGCGTTGGTTAGTCTTCTATTCATGTCTACATTGATTAGATTTGCATATGAATGTTGCTGCCCAATGTTGAACTGATTTTTAGTACGTTTAGTTATTGCTTGTTTTGATAGTTAGATTATGTTTTAAAGTGCTTGTTAGATAGTATAATATAGCTTGGTTACTTAGTTTAAGTAGGCAAAACGAAAACTGACCACAAAAACAACTTAGACTAGTTTTAGGTGTGTTAGGAGCTGTTTGTGTATCTTGAAGCAAAAACCGTGTGTGGCCAGCTTGTGAGTGTTCAACCTAGCTTAGATATTGTTCATTAGACACTAATCTAGTAGTTTTAAATGGTAGTTTGATTGACTCCTTAAATCAGAAAACCTTGAACACAAAATAGGCTAGTTGATAGTTTGGTGATTCATCAAGTTGTAGTAGTTAGAAATTCTGTTTTTAGTTCATATGTGCAAACTGTTTTGAACGTTTTATATGCTGCCATATCTAGCTTAGTTGATCTTCATTAGTCCTTAATCAAGTAGTTTAAGTGTTAGTTTAGTTGTGTCCTTAAAATCAGAAAACTTGAACACAAGACTAGATTAGTTGGAACTTTAGTTTGTAATCAAATAGTTAAAATTCTGTTTTAGTGATTTGAGTGCAAACTGTCCAAGACGTCATAGTGTTGCCTTCTTTAGCTTAGTTTGGCTAGTTTACAACATAGTTAAGTGTTTAAGATGTTTGTTTAGTTTAGCTTAAGAAAACCGAAAACCAAAGAACCAAAACAAAGTAGAATTAGCTAGCTAAAGTGAGCTGCCTAGTCCTAGTTCCCACACGTTTGTTAGAAGCTTGAATCTAGTATCATTTAGTTTAGAATCTGAATACACAAAAAAAATCAGCAACTTTGCTCCCAAAAAACTGTTTTCAGTTTTTACTTGAATCTTTGATTCCCTTCAAGAAACTTGAACTAATTCTTGATTGTATTACTTCATATGCTTGGGATGGATATTGTTTGAGAGGGTTTAAGGCTTGCTCACTCAAGTTGAAGTCATTTGCTGAAGAGTTCATCTAGTTGGCTGAAATCTGGACAGGTTGGATTGCTTGGTGTTCCTTGAATGTTTTGCATCTTCCTCTTGGATCCAGCTGGTTTATTGTGTTGAAGAAAGGTCCTATAATAGATGAGTGCTTGTGCATCAACAGTATAGCTAAAATGTCGAAGATATCGCATATTTGATTTTCCGTGTACATCTGGCAGCTTTTAACCATGAAAACCATAACCCTTTAACTTAACAACAATTGTCAATGAAAATTTTCCCAAAAAATAAACAGCGGTCCAACATGAAATAAAGCAAACAAATGGAAACAGAGCATATTTACTGTGAAGAAAGCTAAGAAAGACATCAGATACACTTTAGCCAAGTGCACTTCCATGAGTTCAACTTTTCATGATAAGACATACGTGACTCAAGAAATAAAGAAAATAAGGAAAATAAGGAAATCTAAGCTGCAGGTATATGGAAACTGGGAGAAACTAAAACAAAGTAAAATAAAGAGGCTGCAGTTTCTCCCATTTATTCTACTTTTTTGGATTTGCTTGTGATGATGATGATGATATCACAAGCAAATCCAACAAAGTAAAATAAATGGGAGAAACTGGGAAAAGAGGCAACAAGAAAAGACACCAAAATAAAGAAAAGCCAGATATTATGACCATGTGGCCTGGTGACAACACTAAAATTCACATGAGCATGGGCGCTAAAAATTGCTATAAGGACACTCGCAACATTCCAAAGTTCAACTCCTAAGAAAATTCAACTAATCTGCAAAGTTAAAATTCAGCAGTTACCATACTGACACACCTAAAACAAAGCTCATTTTTCAGCATTTCGCTCCACATTTTCTGGATGTACGAAATCTAAAATAAGCAACAGTACTCCTTCCAGACATGAAAGTGCCACATACAAGATATGAAGCGTATAAGCTACAATCCATTATGCGCAAATCAAGCATCTCAAGCATGGGGGAGAAAAAACGGGAAAAGAGAAACTACATTACCAGTGCCTTGATTAGAAGCTAAAAATCGTTAAAGAAAAAGCCCCACAAATACAGAGCAAAGGAAACACTCATCAAATCTATATGCCTTGGTATACACCTCATAGACAGAGAACCAACTAAAGACAATTAAGAAAACTACAGAAATAGAGAATTTGGATCACATAAACTTATGCAATCCCAATCACGTAATATCAAGTAAAGGAGTAAGTTCAAATGCAATTTGCATCCAAAAAAAAAGTGCAGATGAATCTCTAATTTTACAAACAAAGAACAGGTAAGTGGTGGAATTACTGAATTGAATTTCGTGGAGCACAGGGGCTGTGAATTCCTTAGGAAATTGTTTAACTTTCTCAGCAGCTTTTCTCTCAGAAATCAAAGCCTCTTCATAGGTCAATTTACTCTTGCCAGTAGCCTTAGATGTCCAAATCCTTCGTCGATATAAATTTATCCGTTTCAGATACTCACTGTCATAGTAATTCATCAAACGCATCATCAATACGGGCAAAAAGGCACAACTTCCTAATTAAAAAATGAAAGACAAAGGTACCTGTAGTCTCTGAAGATCTCTTTTGTAAAACGTACTTGATATACACGCTCATTGGGCTTCAAATCACTCGGCTTTTCGGCTAAGGAAAATGGCTGCTTCTTATACAACGGCATCTTTTTTCACAAAACTTCAAGTTTCGAGCAGAAGAAAAACGATCAGAGCGAAACCCTAGAACCCAAAATCGCAAATACTAATACATGCAAATAAAAACTAAAAATTTTTTTAAAAAAAAAATAGAAAAACAAGAATAAACCGCCAAAACAACGAAAATACAGAAAAACCCCGCTGGAATGGTGAACAATGCAGCTAGCGAAATGATCCGAAACATAATATGAAGTATCAACTCATTCATTGTCTAGAAAAGCGGAGCGATTCCCGCCAAAAAAGAAAAAATCGGTTGATTAATTTAGTTTAAAATAAGCTGCGGAATAAAGAAAGACAAAATAGCGTACCTGATGCAGAGGGAACAGGAAGGGAATCGAAGTGACAATGAAGAATATAAAGAGAAGGCGAAGTATATATATAGATAGAGACGAGACGGCAGGTCCCAGGGGAGAAGGGCGGTGGCGCAAGGTTGTGGGAGAGGCTATGATGTTGGAATTTACATAGTAAATCCGTTACCCGAGGATCACTTAAGAGAACACAGAAGCAAAGTAAATAAATGCGGAAGTGTACCTTGCTCCATTGGTAAACGCTGTAGGCCGGGGTTCTGACACGCGTGACAACTGTGTCTTCCAAGGGATTGCACGAACCCACCAGTTGTTGAATCCACTAATGAAATATCAACAACTACCACTACTATTCCGATGGAGAGAATAGATAGTGTTTTTTCCCTCGAAAGTGTTATATATATATAAAAAATATATATGTGTTCTGTATTAGCAAAGTATAAACTTTGCAGATGTGCAAAGCAATTGAAAAGAACCTCTGAATATGCAAATCAAGGATGCAAAGCAACTAAATGCAAAGCAACCTTTTTTTTCTTAACACTTGCTTTTCCTTAACCTTACACACATATATATATTAGCCAAAATGCAATGAATTGCATTATTGATTGCAACCGTTGCAAATGCACCAAAATGCAATGAATTGAATTAATGAAACAATTGCAAACGTTTCAATACAAACGTTTGAAAGTTTTAATTATGCAACGGCAATGTTAATATATATAATTTATTATATATATTAAATAGCTAACTCAAAATACTTCGAAAAGAATACTTGTGGGTTCTTGTCCCTCAGGGACCAGATGTCATTAATAATACGGTCTCGACTTTACGAGTCCTACCATCAAGGACTGTAACCGTATGACTGTCTACACATTTAGTGATCCATTCAGATTACACTGTGTATCCACTAATATACCGAAATGATCACTTAACGCGTGGATACGTACAAATATTACGTAACATTAGTAACATATAATATATAACATACATAAGTCCACATGTATATTTGATATGTGACTTAAGTCACACGTGTCGTGCACTACACGTATGAGCATATCAAATCCAACATATGAGGCATACGTGTGTCGGAGAACGGGGGAGCTGGGAATAAACAAAAGTGTAACTACTTTTTTTTTCCCCTCCCCTATTGGTTTTGTCCCTTTCTAGTCTCTCTTATTTCGAATTTTTATTAGCAAAATTTCAAATCTTTGCATTTTTATTGTCCTAGCTCTGTAAAACTCCATAGATGATGTAAATTAAAATTTTATCATCCTTCTAGGTGGTAAAGTATTACAAGACAACTCACATAAATAGCTTATGCAAACCAGACTTGTAACACATCATCTAATTAGATCGGATTCTGTCATTTGGCCTTCATTGCCCAAATAACATTATTGCTCTAATGCTCTCCGTGTCCTGGTTCGAATATGTATTTTTCTAAAACAATGTTACAACTCGAATAACAACTGAGCCATGACCAAGATTTCTTTTCATATATTTCCTTATTGTATACACAATGGGAAAAAACCCGAATGGCACCTTTCTGGAAAAAAAAACTAAAATCGCATGGTGCCGAAAATAACACTCTTAGTGAGAATTTTCCCTCTTATAGGAAACAGAAATAAGTATGGATGATCTATATATTTTTAGAATGTCCTATGACACAAGTAGTGTGGCACATGGAGTAATCTATACATTTATCTAAGGATGGAGAGTGATATGTAGTGTTCAAATTGGGTGGTGGATGTGTTGAGAAGATTAAACAAGTATCTGGCGGAAGTCTGATGGTGTGTGTGAGATGCTCGAGATAAGAAATTGTTTAAGAGGAGACATGTCACTCCATGTATGGATGTTAGTTTTGGGTTTAAATTTTTACAGGAATACAAAGATGTTATTAAGCTAGGAACCAAAGAAGGAAGCTATTTGGTGCAGGAGGCTTTGGTCTTTCCTTATAATGTGGATACTATTGTGATGCTGCTTTTTTGACTATGTGAGGAAAGGGGTATTGGCATAATAGCAAGAAATGCAATTGGTGGTCCCCTTGCACCTAGAATGATGAAAGTTCCATGCGTTGCCGATGCTGATACAATGGAATGTAAAAATCTAATAATTTTATTATGATAGGATTATAAAAAATCTTGTAATTTATTTATAATTATAAAAGTAGATCACATGACACACATACTTGTACAGAACAATATACTTCTATATCGTCCACTTTAATATAAAAATAGACATTTAAAACGTGAATTTCGTAAAGCAATTTTGCAAATGTACAAAAGAGAGTTAGACCATTTACCTCAAATCGAACACTTAATTTATTCTTTGTTCTCTACTTGAACCTTACAATTTCATAATAAAGAGTATCACTTAGTAACCTCATCATTTATATTTTAGTTTTACTAAATCTATTAATTAATACTTAAAATACCACCTATTAACCATGTTGCAATTTCTAAGCCTTGATAATATTATGTCCGTATAGTATACCAAAAATTTTTGTCCATCTAAACTAGTACTGCCCTATGCCTTTGTTCGAATCCTATCCTTCACATTTTTTCTTTTCTTTCTAGTACTAAACCTAACTACTTAATAAATAATGTTTCTCTATAATAATAAACTCTTCCCTATCCCAGTGGTTTGCCCCTATGTTATTCTTTGTCCACCCATGTTCGAATCACTGGGTGGACATTCTATGTTTTTTTAATCTAAAGATAAACCTATACTTTCACCAAAACGTCCGTAGACTACAAGGATTCAAAACCCGTCTTCGGTTTTTGATTCCGACAATGTTTGATTGCCCAAATTGATGACTGAAGAAATTATTTTTTTCTTCTCCTTCCTCTCAAGCCGTTCCTCCTCTCTCTATCTTTCTTTTTTGGGTTTATTATGGGTTTGTAGGTCTCATCCCCTATTTATATATTATTTTTTCTAGGCTTTTGATTTTTATTAGGATCCTTCTTCTAATATTGATTACTCATTTTTCCAGTATAACTAATTAACATCCAAAACTATCATCTAACAAGTTTATGCATTGTAATCATCCATCTCATTTTTTTCTTATCATCCCTTTTCTTTTTCTTTTTTACCCGGACATAACATCAAAGGCCACAATTATCTCTCGATTTCAGAAAGAGGGCAATATCCACAAGCTTCTATGCTACATGTATTACAATCAATTAGAAGCACATATGCTTCAGGACATACCTTAGTTGGTACTCAAGTATGCAACTAAAAGGATGTATGTTCGAATCAAAATACGCGCAGCGCAGGTGCAATATTGATATCTGTGTCTGTAATGTCTTAGGCGTTGGTATCCCGTCCAATTGGGTTAAAAGATTACTGGTTCAGTTTGCAGTGACCACATCGTTTGTTGTGTTTGCTAAAAAGACTTACCAATCTAAACAACTAATGAGTTCTTGATTGCATTCTACACTAAGTTTTTTGAGACTAGGACGGTAATGAAGGACTCATTTGGCCTTTTTAACTTCACACTCAATTTTCAATAACCAAGCTGGCGATTCAAACCTTCACAGGCCAACCTGAGGAGTATCACGGGTTTCTTTCCATGTATATATGCAAATTTAATTTGTATGTAATTTGATTTGATCTGTACAGAGTAATTTTGAAATCTGTGTCTATCATACATATATAATCCACACATTGTACGAGTATAAAACTATGACTTGCGTAATGAGAGTTCCCAATACCTTATTTATACAATAATCCTCTGACAAAAAAGCCGGAACTCCGTCTATGATACGTTCGTCGTTATGGGAAATGTCATCGATATCATGTTGGAGGAAATGGGTTTGCTCAAATTGCAAACTTTGGTTGATAACATATTTTGAGCTTAATTATAATTAGTTTTCATTAATGACATGTGAAAACTAATGAATCATCAATTATCTACATAACGAGCAGATAATTTTAGAATTTGAAATCACTCAATCACGATACCGGGTGAATGAGAAATTAATGCTCAAAGTATGAGTAAAATAAGTTGAAAATTGGCAAAAGTGATAATGTGGCCTCCTTAGGAAGAGACACGTCATCACTTTGAGGATATACCACATTGGACAAATGACGTGAGTTAGCCACCATATATAGTGCAAGAATAGTCATTTTAGATGTGTCCTAAGGGCATGCGAAGTTTTGACCGGAGAGAAGACCTACGAAAGTGCCACATGCGCGTGCGTCGCCGGCTGGTCGGCCCGGTTTGTGTTTGGGTGCGTTCTTATTTTTTGGAGAAAATTTCTTTGGGCTTTGGATTAATGACAAAATACATCTTTACTTATTATTTTGGAGAAATTTTTTTTGGGATTTGAATTAATGACAAAGTACATCCTTACTGTAATTCTATGGATATCCAGTCCTTCCTTTGAACTTCACATTTATTTCAATAACAAAATACATCCTTATTGTAATTATCAAGTCAATTTGATCATCCACTCATGATCAATAATAAAACTAAACTAAAGTATTTTTGTTTTCAAATGTGTCCTTTGCCTTTGTTCTTCATGTCATGAAAATCACGGGCTGGCAGATAAATGGCAAGGGAAAATTGACAAAAGTTTTAATACAAAGTTTCATTGATTACATGAGTAGAATATGTAGTTATATATAATACTAAAGTTGGCCGTCTAGAGCCGGATCAAAAATTAAACCTAGTATGTCGATGTCAAATTTTACATAAAGATAAATAAAACAACAAGAAAAACTAAGAAGGTGGTGTCGCCAACATAAATTCTTATTTTAAAAAAACAATAATTTATATATTTTTACAGTAAATAAAGGCGCCGTCCACATAGAATCTAAAGATAAATATGGCCAAGATCTCTTGTAGAAAACAAGACTCTCTCTGAAAAAAAGAGAAAGTGAAATGGAAGATCAAAGTTTGATGAGCTTGCTTCTTCTTTCCTTCCTGTTATGCATCTTCCTTAACTGTCTTCTGGGAAGAAAAACCTCGGCGAAACGCCTACCGCCGGGGCCATGGCCTCTCCCCATAATTGGCCATTTGCATCTCCTGCAAGATCCTTTTCAAAGAACCTTGCATAAGCTCTCTTCCAAGTATGGTCACGTGATGCTCCTCAAATTCGGAGCACGAAAGGTTGTTGTGGTTTCATCACCAGAGGCCGTTGAAGAATGCTTCGGCAAAAACGACATCTTTTTTGCCGATCGCCCCCAACACATTGTTTCTAAGATCTTCCGCTACGGTTCCACCGCTACTTTTGCAATGGCTCCTTACAATGATCATTTTCGTAACGTAAGACGCATTGTGAATATGGAACTTCTCTCATCTAATCGCGTCTCAGCTTTGGGATACATTCGGCAAGAAGAGGTACATTCATTGCTAAAGCAATTGCTTGGAAGATGTTCCGACTCGAAGCTAACAAAGGTGGAGTTGAAGTCTCTAATGGTTGATCTTTCCTTCAACATTCTCACGAGGATGATTGCAGGAAAGAGATATTATGGAAGAGATGAGACCAGTGCGGAAGCGATGGCATTTCGAGAAATCATTGGTGAAGTGATGGAGCTTTTGGCAATTTCCAAATTGGAAGATCATTTACCCTTGCTAGAATTGCTTGATTTTCATGGAATCAAAAAGAGGGCGGTGATGGTAATGAAGAGAACGGACGAATTGCTTCAGAAACTTGTCGATGATCGCAGAGCATTTCTCCAATATAATGATACTAATGGAGCCAAGGAAGCAATGTCGACCACACTAATTGATGTTATGTTTTCACAACAAGATTCTAATCCGGAATATAATTCAGACCAGAGTATCAAATCAGTGATGCTGGTAAGGCTCCGTGTTTTGCTTATGGATTGTGGCTTATTATATTATAATAGTTTGTAAAGGCAATAAAAGAATGAAGGTGGATTGAAACTTAAGTATAACTTGACATATGACTTCGATCGATCGATGTACCGATCGAAGTGACTTGATCGAAACTGAGTATTTTGTTAGACATCGGTCCAATAGCATTTCCATGTGCGTTGTTAGCTTACAAAATGTTTCATTCCTTGCAGTCATTGCTCCTAGCAGGAACCGAAACTCCATCCACCACCTTGGAATGGGCCATGACATTCCTCCTTAATAACCCAGAGACGATGCAGATAACATTGCAAGAAATAGAGACTTGTGTTGGAAAATTCCGTCTTTTGGACGAAAATGACCTTCCAAAACTAGTTTATCTGCATAATGTTATCGAAGAAACCCTACGATTGTCTTCTCCTGTACCACTTCTTATTCCACATGAGTCTTCAGACGATTGTAGAGTATGTGGCTTTGACATCCCTAAAGGAACAATGTTATTGGTGAACGCGTGGGCGATTCAAAGGGATCCTAAGCTTTGGGAAGAGGCAACTAAGTTTAAGCCTGAGAGATTCGATAATTTGGAGAAAAAGGGACATGCACTACTTCCATTTGGCATGGGTCGACGGGCTTGTCCTGGAGCTAACTTGGGTAAGAAGTTTCTGGCACTTGCCTTAGGAAGTATGATACAATGCTTCAGCTGGGAAAGGGAGAATGAGGAGATGATCGATATCACTGAAGTCACAGGATTAACTATGCAGAAAAAAGTACCACTAGAAGCTATGTGCAAACCGCGTCAAATTATTTTAGATTCTTTTACATCCAACCCACTGTTTTTGGGGTCTCAAGTTTGATTACTTATGTCATGTGTGCAATAAATAGAACATATAGTTTTCTTTTTCCCCTTCTCTCTCTTTTTCTGTTTTTGCTGCTGGTTTCTTGAAAGTTTTCATGTGCTAATCGTTTTGTTTAGAAATATGCTGGTGTTTGACTTTTTATTGTTGTGATGTTTGGAACCATTTCATTTTTCATTTATGCTTCAATATATAGTGCACAATAAATTATCAATATAGGTGACCCAAAATATTCAACATATTATTTCTTTTAATCTTTAAAATGAACTCTTAAAAAATGTAGATTTCAGAAGTAGTTTAGATTTATTGTGAAATGGTTCGATTTCAAGGAAGATCATCATTGTTAATATGGGAGCTCAATGCTCAAAGGAGTTGCCGAAGGTTCTTTGATCACTGCATGAGTAACTTAGCAGGTTTGACTACTCAGGGCATAACTTGATTGATACTTGGTTTGAGATTTGTTTCAAAAGATCAAGAGTTCGAATCTCGGGACACACACAGTGTGAGTGTTTTGCTGCTGCTAGGCCAAAGGCCTGGTTTGCGTCAGGACACCTTGTGTGTATCACTGCATAAGTCATCATTCAACCTAGGAGGCTGCTGGACTCCTGATTTGTATCCTCCACAATGTTTCTTGAGACTTAAACGGTGGGCCTCCAAGACCATGGAATGACATTTTGCTCCAACTTAGCATGTTTGAACGCATCCGATCGAGAAGTATTAGTACGGACCTGACAAAGTATAATAATTGTGTTAAATAGTTTGTGCTTACAAAAATCCTTATTACATATCTAGGATTTTTTTTTCTATGCATATATTAAAACAATAAAACTATGTCCTAAGACGGGTTGCCTTACTTTTTGATGATTAATCTTACATCAAAGAAATTAGTAAAGGTTTTAAATTAACCATGATACTAGTTAGAGCATAATGATGATTACAACAATCACATCCGAAAAAGTAATATTATTACTTGGATAATTCCTTACCGATGTATCAAACTGATAATTGATTAGAATACACAACGGTTACATAGTTTGACATAAATGTTTGTAAACGATGACTTCTTTCTTTAATTCATTTTGCAGGATAAATTTTTTTAAGTAAAAGTTGTATATATTTTGTAAGACAATGTATACAACTACAAGATACTTGGCGGCTTGGATATGTGGTGATGTAAATAATAAGTGTAAAGATTGACACACCACAGTGTTACTAGCTAGTTAAGTTCGATATGTTACACACGTTTATACTTCTTAATTAATCTAAATTTTGTCTCTCCCTCCGTCTCTGTCACGGAAAAGTTGCCAAACGGTTGGAAGGAACCCCCCCCCCCCCTCCCCTTTATTTTTTTTTTCTTTTTGAGCGATTTCTTTCTTTCCCCCAATCTACTTCTTTGTTTTTTTCTTTTTGTAGAGAAAATATTCTGTGTACTGATTTATATTTAGTTATTTTTAATATAAGTCACAACGATGAAAAATTGACACTAGAAATGCACTGAACCTAGTCCAGAATGTGATATCAAATGTGGATCAAATCAATGTTGTAAGATGGCCTTTCCTATATGTTGAGAATCCCACATTGGCTAACTTGAGAAAAAAATGTATGGCTTATATGAGGATGAGGTACCACCACCCATTGCCTTAAGGTTTTGAGTGGATATGGGTCTCACCTCATGGCCGACAATGTCCTCGTCACTACCGATCCAAAATCTGCATACTACTTGCATCCATCTGACCATCCTGGTCTTCTTTTCGTCACTCAACCATTAGGAGAAAATTGTGAGAACTACTTTGTTTGGCGGAAGGCGTTTGTCAATGCTTTGCGATCCAAGAACAAAGCGGGTTTCGTTGATGGCACCATCCAGCGTCCGGATCTTACCTCTGTTAATTATCCTATTTGGCAGCAATGTAATGCGCTAATCTTAACGTGGTTATCCAATTCACTGGTGAAAGAGCTTCAAGGGACCGCTGCTCATGCGGATTCTGCCCGAGAAGTATGGGTTGATTTGGAAGAACGTTTTACGCAAGGTGTAGATGCTCGTGTATATGAGTTACGCCGTGCCATAGCTTCCCTCCGACAGGAAAGGAACACTGTTTCTGTTTATTATGGGCGGCTTAAGGCTCTCTGGGGAGAGCTTCAATCCTTTGATGAGATACCCGTTTGTAGCTGTGGGCTTTGTACGTGCGGCATGTCAAAGGCCATGGAGAAAGTTCGTGAGAAAGAAATAGTTTTTGATTTTCTGATGGGTCTAGATGAGACCTTTGGTACGGTACGTTCTCACATTCTGAGTATTGATCCTTTGCCTTCTCTTGGTCGTGCATATGCCATTGTAGCGCAGAAGAGAAGCAACCCACTGTTGCTCAGAATTTAGTGCCGCAATTCGAAGCTGCGGCCTTAGCCACTTGGCAGCCCTCCCAAGACATCCGACCGGCTTCCTGGCAATCTACCCAAGACAGCCGGCCTTCAAAATTCAAGGGCAAAGGAGAGCGCCCTCGGTGTAGTCATTTTGGTAAGGTTGGACATTTACGTGAGACTTGTTTTGACCTTATTGGATATCCTGCTGATTAGAATCGTAGTCGTCAAAGTAAGGTTCCTGCAGGTCAAGGTCCGCCTTCTGCTGTAGGGGTGGCAAAGGGAATGGTTGCGCAATCTTCCGCTGTTTCCGAATCACCGGGTGCGTCCTCCACCTTCACCGGCCTCACTCTTGCCCAACAACATCAGTTGGCACAGTTTATTGATCATCTCAATGGAGGTAACTTCGGCTCCACCTTGCCGCCTTCAGGCAAGCCAGACTCGGGTATTGTCCCTTTCTCTTCTACATCACGGTCCGGTTGGATATTGGATAGTGGTGCTAATGCTCACATTGTAAATGATTTATCTCTGCTTACCTCTATTGTTTCTGACAAGTTAACTGCCACCGTACAAATTTCGAATGGTGCGCATGTGGCGGTCCGTGCGGTTGGGACCGTCCACTTATCTAATCTTTGGTACTTCATAGTGTTTTGGGAGTTCCGGAGTTTGCTTTTAATCTCATTTCTGTCAGTCGCTTGGTGAAAGATTCGAATTGTGCACTGACATTTGGACCGGATTTTTGTGTTGTGAAGGAGATACCCTCGAGGAAGATGATTGGAGTGGGTAGGCAGCATGATGGTCTCTATCATTTCATGTCTCATTCGACTGGTACCGCGCATGCTGTTGTCCAATCCTCAGCGTCTCTTTGACATCGTCGCATGGGTCACCTTCCTGTGTCCAAATTTCGTTTTCTTCCGTCCATTCTAGTTACAAATAAAGATGTTTTATGCGATGCTTGTAATCGGGCTAAACAAACTCGTTTACCTTTTTCTGTTAGCAGTAGTGTTAATAGTTGCATTTTTGAATTGATACATTGTGACATTTGGGGGCCTTATAAAACACCTAGTTTGTCTGGGGCACGTTATTTTTTAACCATTGTGGATGATTACAGCCGTAGTACTTGGGTCTATTTGATGAAGGCCAAATCTGACACTTGTCGTTTTCTATTGCATTTCTTGCGTTGGGTTCATACACAGTTTGGGCGGCCGGTGCAACGAATTCGCAGTGATAATGGGTTAGAGTTCACTAGTCATTCTCTGCACACTTATTTTGCCGAACAGGGCATAGATGCTCAGACTTCTTGTTTTTACACACCTCAACAAAACGGTGTCGTTGAACGCAAACATAGACATCTTTTAGAAGTTGCTCGTGCTCTTCGTTTTCATGTTAATTTACCCGTGTCATTTTGGGGGGGGGGGAGTGTATCCTTACTGCTGTGTATCTCATTAACCGTATGCCTGCTACTCCTCTTCATAATAAGACTCCTTATGAATTTTTAATGGGTCATTTGCTTTCTTATACACATCTCCATGTTTTTGGTTGTCTTTGTTATGGTTATACATATCATGGTCCCCGTGATAAGTTTGCTCCACGATCTGCGCCTGGCATCTTTATTGGTTATCCTCATTCTCAAAAGGGTTACAAGATATTTGATCTTTTAAGTCGTCAAGTTTATGGTAGTCGTGATGTCACATTTTATGAGGATATTTTTCCTTTTTCCTTCTCTTCAAATTTTGATCCTGTCTCCCACCCAGTTTCCGTTCCATCCCCTCGGCTGGCTGGAATATCAGCCCTCAAGTTTCCCCTGCCGAGGAGGCTTCCGCCTCAGCCGTACCTTCACCCACCAGTCAGCCGGCGGCATCCACATTGCCGTCGGCCCCTGTTCCTCCTTCGTCCACTTTGCTACCCTCTTCTCGCAGCATGCGATCTCGTAAATTGTCACGTCGTCTTACAAATTTCGATATTGCCTTGCCTCCTTCCCTTGTGCCATCCGCTGCTTCCACCTCTCCTACAGCGAACTCCACGGTATTTTTCTTATCCAGTTATCTTTCATATGCTCGTTTATCATCTTCTTATTATGGTTTGGTTGCTGCAATCACTGATGGCGATGAGCCAGTTTCTTTTAAGCAGGCACTGAAACATGCTCATTGGCGTGACGCAATGCAGCGTGAAATTGCTGCTCTTGAAGCTAATCGTACTTGGACTGTTGTTCCTTTACCCCCTGGCAAACGAACCATTGACTCCAAATGGGTTTACAAGATAAAGTATAATCCGGATGGTTCTGTTGAACGCTATAAAGAGCGTCTAGTCGCCTGCGGTTATACTCATATTGAGGGTGTTGATTTTCATGAAACCTTTGCTCCTGTTGCTAAGTTAGTCACGGTTCGGTGTCTTTTAGCTGTCTCTATGATACGTGGTTGGCACGTTCATCAATTAGATGTGAATAATGCTTTTTTGCACGGTGATCTTACTGAAGATGTTTATATGCGTATTCCACCAGGTTTTTCGCGTAAGGGGGAGAATAATGTTTTTAAACTCCAAAAGTCTTTATATGGTTTGAAACAGGCTTCGAGAAATTGGTATGCCAAGTTCACGTCATCTCTTCTTCCACTCGGATATTCACAATCTAAAGCGGATCCCTCTTTGTTCATTTTGAATACTTCATCATCTATTGTTGTTGTTTTGATTTGTGTTGATGATGTTATTGTTGCTGGGAATGATCTTCCTCGTATTACGGCTCTTAAGGCCTACCTTGATCGAAAATTCAAGATCAAAATTTTAGGCCCTCTCAAATATTTTCTTGGGATTGAAGTTGCTCGTTCTCCTACTGGCATGGTCATAAATCAACGTAAGTATGTTCTTGATATTCTTCAGGAATATGGTCTCCGCGGCAGTAGACCTACATCCACGCCCATGGATCAAAAGGGACAGTTTTCGGACACTGCTCCTCTTTTAGATGATCCTGTTTTTTATCGTCGTATTGTTGGCCGATTGCTTTATCTCATAGTTACTCGTCCTGATATTTGTTTCGCGGTTAATACTCTTAGTCAGTATATGCATGCGCCCCGCAAATGTCATTTGGATGCTGTCTTCTATTTGCTGCGGTATCTTAAGCGGGATCCTGGCAAATGTTTGTTCTTTCCTGCTTAGTCTCAGTTACATCTTCATGCCTATTGTGATGCTGATTGGGCAGGTTGTCCGATTACACGTCGTTCCACAACTGGTTATATGGTCTTTCTTAGAACCTGCGTTTATTTCTTGGCGTTCCAAGAAACAGCCCGTTATTTCTCGTTCTTCTGCCGAGGCTGAGTATCGCGCTATGGCGCACGCTACTAGTGAGATTGTTTGGTTACGTAAGCTTCTCACTGATCTCGGCATCAGTGTTACTCGGCCGGTGCCTCTTCGCTGCGACAATCAAGCAGCCTTACATATTGTGGCCAATCCTGTTTTTCATGGAAGTACAAAGCATATTGAGATTGATTGTCATTTTGTTCGTCAGCATTATACTACCGGCCTTATTCAACCGTGCAAAGTTCCCGGGTCACATCAGTTAGCCGATGGGTTCACCAAAGCGCTTGGTCCTGACTTGTTTCGGCAGTTTATCGGCAAGTTGGGCATGCTCGACATTCATGCGCCAACTTGAGGGGGAGTATTAGAAGATATGGTAGTTAATATTTGATATGATTGGATGTGATGTATATATTAGATATACTTAGTTATGGTATATATCCTTGTTACTATTTTATAAAGATAGTGTGGATATGATTACTTGATTTTAGGGATTCTTAGTTGGTAGAATAGACTATGCATATCTCATGTATTTGTAAACAATTTTGATAAGGAGATATACTACGTCGTTGTACGTTTTCTTCACTATATAAAATGGGAACGTATTACTACTAATTAGAACATATTACTAATAATATTCAATAAGCTTTTTAGAGACCAAACATGAATCTGGATTCCAACGAAGAATTTTGCTTTCTTTACAGCTACTACAAGGCTAAGTTACAATTAAGGCCTTCAAGTTTTTAAAATGTCATATTTGACCTTTGGCTTATTTTTGGCGATCAAATGGAATGTACTTTTTTGCTTTCGTAACCCTTATGGCTACCCCCCCCCCCCCCCAAAAAAAAAAAAAAGAATGGAATGTGTATCATTTTGTTCTAGATTCATTAGAGTTGATAGAGCCTAATAAATAGTAAGAGTCCACCAATATTTATACTAATAAATAGTAGGCGCACCGGATCCATGATATTGATTCATTTCATAAACCAAAGATGAATGAATTTTGCTTTCCAATGCGAATTTCCCATGTAAATATCGTTTTCAGCTAGTGTTACAGAAGTTTTATGTTGATAAAGAATAACTAATAGTACAATAAGATGATGTCAAATAAAATTTAGCTGAATGCAAATAAGAAATAATTGACCAAAACAGGGGTTCCTCTATATAAGATAAAAGGAGACATACAGTATTGTGTGAATTACAGGGGATTAAATTGCTAAGTCATACTATGAAGTTATGGGAGAGAGTAATTGACACTAGAATTAGGGTAGAAACTCAAGTTACGGTAAACCAATTTGGTTTTATGCTAGGACGATCAACTACGGAACCAATACACATTCTAAGAAGATTGATGGAGAAGTATAGAGAGAAGAAACGTGATCTACATATAGTTTTCATCGATCTTGAAAAAACATATGATAGTATGCAACGTAGACTTATTTGGTATAGTCTGGATGCGAGAAGGGTTCCTATGAAGTATATAAACATAATTAGAGATATGTGTGATAAGACGAAAATAACCGTTCATATGCCTGTAGGGAATACGAACTTCTTCTCGCTGGAGGTAGGCCTCCATCAAGGCTCCGCTTTGAGCCCATTTCTTTTCGCAGTTGTCCTAGACGAGTTGTCAAAGTCGATCCCAGAGACAATTTCATGGTGTATGCTTTTTGCTGACGATATTGTATTAGTCGCGGAAAGTAGACATAACCTGAATATGAGACTAGAGGAGTGGCAATATACTTTAGAGAAAAAAGATCTAAGGATTAGTCATTCTAAGACCGAGTATCTGCCGTGCGACTTCAGCGGCACAACCAACGATGAGAATAACCAACTCACCATCGAGGGTCAAGCAGTCTCAAAGCTAAGTAAGTTCAAGTACCTAAGATCATTTGTACAGCAAGATGGGGATATAGATAGTGATGTAGCACACCGAGTTCAGACATGTTGGTGTAGGTGGACGGCGGCCTCAGGAGTGCTATGTGACAAGAATTTTCCAACTAAATTAAAGAGAAAATTTTATAAGGTGGTACTGCGGCCGACAATGTTATATGGAACAGAATGATGGGGCCATCAAGAGGACACAGTCGCAGAAGATGAAAGTGGTAGAGATGAGGATGATAAAGTGGATGTATGGACATACAAGGCTAAACATGATAAGAAATGAGGTATACAGAGAAGGCTATGGTGGCTAATATAGCAGATAAGATAAGAGAGGAAAGACTGAGATGGCTTGGGCATGTCAAGAGGAGACAGAAAACGGCGTATGTCAGAACAGTTGAAAGCCTCACTATAGAGTGGAAGATGAGTAAAAGCAGACCCAAACTGACGTGGGATGAGCAAATTAGGCATGACTTAGTAGCGTTGCACCTCTCTGAGGACATGGTGAGTTCATGGAGACAGAGGATTAAGGTTAAGGAGGTGTAGGTAGGATATAGGGACACCTTAGAATATACTTAGGATTAGATACTCCATACACTTTAGGTTGACTTGCATTTTTATTCTTTGTCTTTTAATTATTTGTGCATATCCACTCTTATTACTATTTTAATATCGGAAGATTTCTATTTATGTATAATTAAACCCTTCATTACTGCATATTCCTATTATTTTGTTATCTATGCAGGTATGTATAGAGCCGGGGGCCTCACTGGAAGCAAACTCTCTATCTCTTGGGATTGAGGTATTGTTTGCCTGACACTCACCCTCCCTAGACCCTAACGATAGCTTATGTTGTCGTTGTGATATACTGAGTATAATTGTTGTTGTTGTTGTTGTTGTATAGTATATTATAAAGTCTATTATGATAATATTTTGAGAAAGGAAGGAGTATTCTTTATAAAATAATGGAAGTAGAGACGAAACTTTTTCCCTTCTTAAAGGGGTCCTGTCAGTGAAGCCTGAATTCTTTATGACTTTTCGAAATAGTACAATTTTTACACAGTTACAAATATGTATTATATCGTAATGTCATATATGTTTATTGCATGTCAAATAAAAATGACAACCGAAAGCAAATAAAACTAGAAAATAGATGAATGCTATTAAAATGATGTTGTAATCTTTATTTTAGTGTTCAGGTAATGATGCAACCAAGCTTCTGAACATTTTCATAGAGATTACAACGTCACCATATTAGAATTGATGTATTTTCTAGTTTTATTTGCCTTGCGTTGTGATTTTTATTTGACATGTAAAAAATATATATGACATTATGACATAATACACATTTGTAAATGTCCGAATTATGACCCGTTACACTATCTCCCCTTTAAAAAAAGAAAAAATGCAAAAAAAGGAAAAGAAAAGTGGTGAACTTTCTGAATCAAATAGCAAAAAGCAAAGAAGGGGCGTGGAATTGTCAACCATATTGATGTGGAAAAACCTACGCAATTTCATACTAATGGTTGGTCAGTCAATGGCTCGCATACAACTTTTAGCCCAGCTTTTATATTTCATATGCTAACAATCCACTAAAACACAGAACTAGTGGTTTGACTGGAAGGTCAAGACTAGAGGAATAGACATCACAGTGTTCAACTTCTAGCGAATAATATATCTCACATGTGACAACATACAAGTCAAATATTATCAGTGAGCTGTGTACATAAATATATGTTCGAATATCACCATTATCATCCGTACTTAGTATATTCTAACGACAGTAAAAGTTATAATTCGAGAAGACAACAATTGAATCTCGTCAATTTAGCCTTAAATATTGAAAAAAGATTACAAGAAAATTACGTTAAAGAATGTTATGCAAAATTAATACAGCAGATCTCTTTATTCATGAGAAAATAAAAATAAAACTGCAGACTTCATTACCCAAAACAATGAGAAAAGCTCAAGGATTGGCGTCGTCTCATTGTTTTTGTTGCTTGTATCATTGCAGGAGTATATATATTTGAACAGTATATATAATTTGATTTGCAGTAGCATATTTGTTCAATACGAACAAATAATTAGACTCCAATAGGTAATGTTATTGTTGTCCTCAGTTTTAATATTTCAAAATCGAAAACAGCAAAAAAAGAAAAAAGCAGTGTAGATTCAAATCCTGTTTATGCGGAAAACCCTACGAACTTTCACGCTGCCTTTTTTTGGTCAGTCAACGGCTCGCTTACAACTTTTATTCGGTCGAGAAGGTTTCCTAAGCCTTTATATTCTGTATGCTAATTCCTCCTCTTGCTAAAAGGAAAAAGAAAAAAAGAAACACCAACACAACTCTCCCCTCATGGATTCAATACCTCTAGCCTACCAGTCGAACAATGGCTCAGTGCCCGACTGGCTAAACAAAGGCGACAATTCATGGCAGATGATATCAGCCACGCTTGTCGGCCTCCAGAGCGTGCCAGGGCTCGTGATACTCTACGGGAGTATCGTAAAAAAGAAATGGGCCGTCAACTCTGCCTTCATGGCGCTGTACGCTTTCGCAGCGGTGGTCATCTGTTGGGTCACATGGGCCTACAAGATGTCCTTTGGAGAGAAGCTACTCCCCTTCTGGGGTAAAGCCGGACCAGCTTTATCCCAAGACTTCCTCATCAAACAAGCGATGGTCCCAGCCACCGTCCATCATTTCCACAACGGGACTGTGGAAACGGCTGAGTCCACGCCGCTATACCCCATGGGGACGTTGGTGTGGTTCCAATGCGTTTTTGCCGCGATCACGCTTATCTTGTTGGCGGGTTCTTTGCTAGGGAGGATGAATATCAAAGCTTGGATGATGTTTGTTCCACTTTGGCTGACGTTTTCGTATACTGTTGGTGCTTTTAGCCTTTGGGGCGGAGGATTTTTGTATCATTGGGGTGTAATGGACTTTTCCGGGGGATATGTGATTCATCTGTCGTCGGGGATTGCCGGACTCACGGCTGCTTATTGGGTACGTAGATTCTTACAGAATATTCAACTTATTTGTTTATTTTAACTCATGGGCCACGATTTTCTTTTTCTACTACTAAATTTCATGATATTGTTTTTTTTTTGACCAAAATCTGATATATAACAGTATATTAACAAATATTGAATTTCACCAAACGCAAGCCTTCTGGTTTCTAGATAGTTGATACCAGCGTTTACAAGTCAAATAATGTGTTGTCATAGAAGTAGCTGTTGTTCATTGTCTACCAAATGGTACAGAAAACATTATAAAAATAGTAATAAAATTCATATTAATTACTTATGTTTACTCGATTAATGAAAATGTGTATAACAATACTTGCAAAACACGAGGAGCAATTTTTGTCTCTTGAAATGAGAAATCACTAAACTTTCTTTTCTACACCGTTGCTGTTTCCTTTAAGAACTTCCTGTTACTTGATATCCACTCCTTCGTACTTATTTTCGAGCATTTACTCCTATATTGTTTTCTTCATCCTAGACATGTTTGTAATTTTTTAAAGTATGCATATGAATATAATGAAATTTGAATCTTGATTCTTCTATACACCACCAAACCAATCCGAATTCTGTTTTTTTTTTTTTTTTTTACTTTCCTTGGTGGTTGACTTTTTCAACAGCAACAAAAGCAGGTAACGATAGAGACATTTTAAAGTAGATGTTGGAATCTGGAAATATGAATGAAAGATCCATTTTGGAATTTCCGTAATATATCTATTAAATTATAATATTAATTACAAAGTTATGCTTTGTATACAACTAATAAAATCAATGAATTAATTATAATAATCAATAGATTAAAGAGTAAATAAAAATTAGAAACAATTTTGATAATCATGACACCACGAAAGGAATTCTGTGTACTCAAAAAATATATTTCTTAGGCCGAGCTAGAAATTTCAGACTGACATAGTGATGATCATAATAAAGTCAAATGCGTCCAAACCAATTGGCTATGGAGGTCATGCCAACCCAATTAATTCGGATGGGATCAGGGCAGGTCAGAAATGAGGCCAATTATGAGGCTCCAATCAGCAAAGGCCACGTGTATAATGAGGCCAATTTAAAAAAAACATTGAATAAGAAAACCCCCTGTTTTGGTTTCCCCCCTCCTGTCATTTACTTCTTCGGTTTTACACAGCCATCAGTCGACTTTCTCTCCTCCTTCTCCGGCGACCAAATTCACTTTCCCTCCCCCTTCTCCGGCGGCACTTAAACATCCACCAGCGTCAGAGAAACCAGCGGCTCGTACACTCCTCGTCTGGAGAATTGTCTTGTATGGTATCATTTTCAGCACCTCTTGTTCCGTCCGGAGAATATTTCCTTTTGTATGTCTTATTAGTATTTTTGCAGATTTAGGTGGAGAACATTTGTATTTCTATAATGGATGGTTTTTTTTTGTGGTATATAGTTTTATCGACGGCCACCAAACTCTTATCCACTTCAATCTTTTGACTTCCAAATTTTGGTCACTTTTCAAAGAATTTCAGCAACTGGATCCCCGCCTCCAAGTCCGAAAAAGGAAATTAAAAACAGTGGATCAAATTCAGAAGTTCCCATCAAAGGAAACGACCATAATTTGTTTATTGACAGGGATTTCTTCCAAGAGAAATGGAACAAGAAACTCCAATGCACAACACATTCATACCAGTAACAACCGTTTACATCGTTCATTGTTATGTAATTGAAGCTAGGTCATTTACTGAGAAAAGTTTATGATGAAAGAAACACAGCTGGTGGGCGTTTAAGTGACGCCGGAGAAGGGGGAGGGGCTGCGTAAAACGAAGAAGTAAATGACGGGAGGGAGAAACCAAAACAGGGGTTTTCTTATTAAATGTTTTCTAAATTGCCAAGTGTCCTTCATCTATTGGTCAGAGGTTTGAAAATGTTTTCTTTTTAATTGGTCTCATTATACACGTGGCCTTCTTTTATTGGAGCCTCATAATTGGCCTCATTTCTAACCTGCCCTGATCCCATCCGCAATTAATGCAGCCGAATTTGAGTTGACGTCAAAATTAATTATTCAAGTGTGTACGGAAGAAAGTGGCATAATTCATACAAGTATAACAATTGCATCGAATGTGATGTACGGATTTATTTATGTATAGTCATTATGTATTTTAAAGATCATTAAAAAAACTTTTTGTTTTCAAATATGAGATATATATCTTATTTATCTCTCACATCGATCATATATCATCCATTGTTAGTAATTAAAGAGGCATTTGATAAGTACATACTTCTTTTTTTTTTTGAAAAATACACATTTTTTTTATCAACCGTAGAGAATGAATCATGAGATAAATTTAATAATTTGAAAATAACAAAAAAATACATATTTATATATGAAATATATGTATTTATTATTGGTATAGGTAGAAATCAAAAGGTGCCTTACGGTGCGCATCATGGAAGCGCGTGTAGCGCAGTGCTAACCCAAGGACTTTGAATATCGAGAAAAAGGTGGTTGACTTGATACTAAAGGATGTATAGAAGTGTTTTTAATTAAATTAATATATAATAATACAAGCATAAGTGAAAGAATAGAGATACAATTTAAGGAAAATAACAGTTCTTACAGATTAACGTGCACGTGAATTTCATCCATTACAACTTAAAACCATGTCCAAGATCTACCTACATCACCACCCACTCCCCTCTCGCTCTTTCCCTCTACCTTTTACCTCTAACAACAACATTACCTCATTACCTTAAATGCTCGCACATATAACGGGTATGAGGAGATCGGGTGTACGTAACCATACCATGTGTTAGAAACATACAGAGGTTGTTTTCCGATGACCCATAATAAAAATTGCATGTCGATTAACTGCTACTTCACAATATAAAAACCGCAGCCAATTTAGTGAGTCATTTTAATTTATTCCATCATATTCTAAAATTAAGAAATTGTGTGTCTTTAACTCCATTGGAAATGGAAATTCTACCTTTACCCCAAGAATCTTTAAAAAAAGCAGGGAAAGGGAAGAAAAAAAAAATTAACAGCGGCTATTCCGGTTTTTTTTTCGTCATGATCCGAGTGAAAGTAATGGAGTTTCAAAAGAACATGTAAATAATAAAATATATAGTAATCAATACGAGATAAGAAAAAAATTGAAACATCATAAAATGAAATACATGACATAAGACATAAATAATGAGTATATATTTATTGATACATATGCTAAAAACTATGATCTGCTGGACAAGGCGTGTATTGAGGAATCAATGGGCAATTTCTTGGATGCAAGGCTAGATTCCCACGTGTATGAGGTCATAGTTGCTACAGTTGACCTTTAATTATAATAATTTTGATAACATTGTATAATATGAGTCCGAAAACGATAATAAGAGAGAGAGTCAATAACTAATAAATACTAGAGTTAATTGTCTACTGTCTTTGTCATACTTTCGTTGGCATATAACGTTGTCAAGCTTCGACAAATTTGTTTTTTATTTTTCCATATAACTTTATTCTTTTTAGCTATACTACTTTCTAAGTGATTATATTGCAACTAACCATAGGGAAATATTAGTCAGCTATTTAGTCAGCTTGTCGTTTTTTCTAACCATAGGGAAATATTAGCCGTGAAGCTATACATCAATTAACTAATATTGTTGGTTTTACAAATCAGAGAAATGTCTAAGCAAATGGTTTAGCTGGACATTCGCAAAATTGGTTTAGTTCATATCAACAAAAACTTATCAGTGATATTTAATTACATAATGTCTAACACATTTATAAATATAAAAGATTCAATGCAAATCACTATTTACTTTATGAATTTTTCACTTTGTTCCATACGCACTTCAAGAATTAATTGTGACATGTAAATCAAATTTCGCCGGATAATTTGATTCGCATGACCTCTCCATAGCAGGTATTATTTTACTTTCCCACTAGGAACCCGTGCTGCTATCACCTACCTCGGCCGAAAATCCTAATGGGAACTGATGTAATCCCCTCTATATCGAATAGTCCGGGTCAGGATCGCCTGACCCCCCACTCCCTCACCCCCTTCGCGACCGCCCGCCACGTGGCAGCAAAGGGGGTGGTGAGGCTGGATGGAGGTCACCCGCATCCAACCTCACCACCCCTCCCTGCTGCCACGTGGCGGGCGGTCACGTGGGCTGTCACGGGGAGGGGGGTTAGAGGATCTCATTCGGAATAGTCCATGCAGTTTGGAAATGTTTGACTTTATTATTAATTAATTAATATTTATTTATTTATTTTCTAGAGAAATCATAAACAGCTGGACTAGACGTGTCTTAAGGAATCAGTGTACAATTTCTGCTGCTACACGATATTCCGTACGTTTAGGAGGTCATAGTTGTGAGACATTTCACCTTTTCATTAATATTTTAAAATATCAACATGATATGAATATGAAAATTACTTTAATGCAAGAGTCAATAACGAATAAGAAAAGAATATGAAGATTAAGTTACATATTCTCGTTGTCATTCTTTGGTTAACATACGCCACCGTGGATTTTAATGTATATATTTTTTATCGTATAACTTAAAGCCTCTTTAGCTAGACTGCTTTTGACTTGACTAACTTTCAAAATCTCCATAAACAAGATATATAGTTGTAGAAATATTGAAGAATAAATTGGAGGCTGAATGTTAGTTTATTCAGACTTAATCTTCAGATGTACAAGTAATGCCATATATAGGCAGTTTACAATGGCTTGGTTGAGGTAACGGCTATATCAACCTCCAACGGCTATTTTCCCTTGATATGAAAGGACAAAGATATGTATGTACAATGTATGTTTCTATCTACTGTATATGTACAATGTATGTTTCTATCTACTGTATGTATGTATATTTCTATACTCCCCCTCAAGCTGGTTGTGGGTATTCGAACAACCAAGCTTGAAAACTCTATGATGAATTGTCGTTGTCGTTCACACGCATGCTTTGAGTAGAAGTTTGTCGTATAATATTTTTGATAACCTGAAGCCGACTGTTCTTGAATCTTCCAACAGTCGTATGTTGATCTTCCTAGAAGCAATTCTTTGACCGGATGCATTCTTCAAATACCTAAAACACTTAAAGCAATCTTGAAAGTTCCATTAGAAAGACGAAATAATAA
>AP025051.1:31428626-31499488 GCA_036186865.1 Eustoma russellianum
AAAATTACTTTAATGCAAGAGTCAATAACGAATAAGAAAAGAATATGAAGATTAAGTTACATATTCTCGTTGTCATTCTTTGGTTAACATACGCCACCGTGGATTTTAATGTATATATTTTTTATCGTATAACTTAAAGCCTCTTTAGCTAGACTGCTTTTGACTTGACTAACTTTCAAAATCTCCATAAACAAGATATATAGTTGTAGAAATATTGAAGAATAAATTGGAGGCTGAATGTTAGTTTATTCAGACTTAATCTTCAGATGTACAAGTAATGCCATATATAGGCAGTTTACAATGGCTTGGTTGAGGTAACGGCTATATCAACCTCCAACGGCTATTTTCCCTTGATATGAAAGGACAAAGATATGTATGTACAATGTATGTTTCTATCTACTGTATATGTACAATGTATGTTTCTATCTACTGTATGTATGTATATTTCTATACTCCCCCTCAAGCTGGTTGTGGGTATTCGAACAACCAAGCTTGAAAACTCTATGATGAATTGTCGTTGTCGTTCACACGCATGCTTTGAGTAGAAGTTTGTCGTATAATATTTTTGATAACCTGAAGCCGACTGTTCTTGAATCTTCCAACAGTCGTATGTTGATCTTCCTAGAAGCAATTCTTTGACCGGATGCATTCTTCAAATACCTAAAACACTTAAAGCAATCTTGAAAGTTCCATTAGAAAGACGAAATAATACTTAAAGATGTAAGATAGTGATTTAATGTTCAGTTGATCGTGTGAAGTAATCTAGCAGTAGACAATGAAATTATCAACAAGCTTCAACGTCTAACAGAGGAAAGGTGAAAGTAAAAGAAAGGAAAAAAAAACTGCTCGAGAATATCCTAGGTTTACTCATACATAATATTCTACAGTTTGTCAGTGATCATTTTAGCAGCCTTTTAGACATAATTGGATGATCAAAGAAAAACTCATAAACGTTCAAGATGGAATATAAATACACCCACAATTGGTCAACAGAAAGACAGAAACTGAAAATTCTCAGAAAATTTATTGACAAAAACTGAAATTATGGATAAGAGAACAGAAGAGCAGGTTAATGCATATAAGCAATAATCAAAGAGAACAGAATGTGCATGCTAGGTGCAGTAATTAGCATTGTTAAAGTCATACGGGAAAGGAAAAAATATGCAGCGCTCAAGAAATAAAGAATTTAATAATGAACCATGAACATTTTATGCTGCAGACTCAGCATGTTGAGACATTATTTAAACAAAGAAATAAATTGAAGATTCAAAAATACACCTGACCATATACGGATACTGAGTTACACATAGAGGCAGACAACAATAACAGTATTAGGTGAACAACAGTATTAGGTGAATAGTCATATATACTCGGAGCTAAGTAAATGAGGGAAAGATTTTTCAAGAAGGGCATTTGAGACATATCAGCATTATTAAAGAATTGTCAAAATCGTGTCAAACAAATCTCGGCATTAAACGCTGGATCTTGACGCATTAAAGTCGAGAGCTTAACGTGGCAGTTTTTCTCAGAAATAAAGCACTCACGTGGTCATATTGAAAATTACACCGCTTCTCTCTCTGAAAGTGCTTTATATGCCAGGTGGCTAAGCTGCATGCTCATTTATATGGAAAAAGGAATTAAAAAGGGAAACAATTTCGAATTTTTGTTTCCAACGCCAAAAAAATATTTATTTAATTTGTCAAATTGTTCTTTTCCATACTTGAAAGGGACCTTTTCCAGCAAGGTCACCTACTTACTACTCATTTTTATCGAGACTACCAGTCCTATCAGTCGTTATCTTAATTCATTCTTTTCTCTACACATTTATCACAGAACCATTTCTCTCTTGAAATCTCGAACAATATTAGACTATTCTTACTCATAAATCTAATCCAACAAATCTCTAATGGCTGCACAGAGCAGAGCAGTGAAGTTTTATTAGGTTAATTTGTTAATAGGTGAAAAACACATCATGATACACAAGGCAACTGAAGCACAATTCTTAGGAAAAATATGAGACCAACGTGCTAAAATCTTATGTAACGTAGTTCAAAAAAAACATTTTGCATTTGGATAAAACTATGAGGAATCATATATCTTATATCTTATCATGAAGTATGTACTTGTATTTTCTCTTTGCATGATTCAAGCTACTAATATACTTGGAAATGCAAAACCACTAATTTTAAGACCACATATGGTGACATATGAATATTTGTAAGGCAATTTTTTTCAAGAATGACAAATACTATTCCACAAAGAAGTTAGAACAATCAAACCTGGGTTGTTCACTTTTGCCTTGTTGTTCCTCGAGGTCGAGACCACTTCAAGTAAACCATCTCCCTTTCCTTCCAAAACAATACCAAGGTGCTTGGAACTACGATGTGGACAAAATTCCACTGAAACTCAAGTCTCATTGTCATCTTTTCCTTCAACGTCTGTATTCTTTCAGCTCTTTAAACTGTAGAAGTTCTTATTCCAACACATTACCTTTTTCCTTTGGTTTTATTATCTCCTCCAGTAGCAGAAGTTACTACTTTGATCAGTCATCAAAATAGATTGAAAGAAGAAAACGTAGTAGAGTGGAGAGAGGAGAGGTGTACTTGAGGCAGACAGTTGAATAATAAAAATTTCAAGTGGAAAAAAAAATTGTGTACTGTGAAGAAAATTAATTGTAATGTTCAAGAAAAGGTGGAAAAATAAGAGTGGCAAGTGATGGAAAACACTACGTGGATAGTGACGTGTTCAAAAAATGTTATATGCACTCAACGTGTACCCCCAAAAAACAACACGTAGCCTAGGTGCATGTGTAAATTATAACTAAATCCAGAACCTTCTTCTCGTTTAATCTTTATCAATATTTCCAAAACTCATTAGCACATTTCTCAATCATCCCTGCTCAACACAACTCTTCAAAAAAAGATCGAATATTTTGTGGTATTTTCATCCATTTTCATCTCTTCAAGTTGCTGGTGTTCCTAATTTAGCTAACCACAGAGACTGGTTAAGCCCAAATGAAGTTGTCAAGAATTTTGAAACACTCAAAGATCCAAACTTTACTCTCCCTATATTCAACCAAATTTCCAATCGCAAAGACTACAAACGCAATGAAGCGCAGCGGTCATCAACAAGCTTGCAGAAGCAAAGGACTTTGATGCAATTGAATCCCTTATGGAAAGAATCAAGGTCAAATTTCAGAAATATAAAAGATAGCCAAGCAAAATGGCCATTTATCTTAAGAGTGGAGAAGTTCAAGTTGAATGTGACATGAAATAAGTGGTGTGTAAAAGAAGTGGATTTTGTTAATCTGAAAAATGAATAATAGATGAAGACTTCTGTGGAGGAGATATGGAGCTTGAAAGCAAATGGAGCAGAGCAGAAATGTTAGACTTTGATGAGGGAAATGAAATGATGTAAAAGACTTTGCCGTGAAGGAGTAAAGAAATTAAAGTGGAGAGTTATTGGAAAAGTTCTGAAGTGAAAGAAATTATTGGAAAAGTTCTTTCACCGTTTATCGGGAAAGGAAAAAATTTGGTAAATTTAAAAAATAAAATAGAGGACAACGAGGACAGCTGGCGTTGTTTTTTCCTTCGGTAATGTATAACACTTGGCAATGAGTGAAATTTTGAAAAGTTGTGTGAGACACGTTCGATGAAAGGATGTGTGGCGGTGTAATAAATGTAGTATGCAATAATTATAGCGTGTAAAGATAGAAGCAGTGCAGATGACTTGACTAGACACGGTGTCTGCCCTTGGGTACCTTGATAGAATTTCACGTGAATATATCATTGATTTTCTTTGGATTTTCTTCTTCAAAAAGGTCTCCTTCTCTTGAACAATTTTCCTTCAGTTTCTTAATAACATGCAGCAAAGTAGCAACGCAGCAGCGAAGACAACTCTCTTAATTTTCTTCTTTTTCCTCCATTTACACTTTCCCCGTCGTTTCACCGGAAAATCAAGAAACACCATCTGATGCCTCAGTTTCACGCATGAAGAAGAATTTCTGAAATTTGAGGCTTCCAATTTCAAGTATGTTTTTCCATCAAACTTGCTTTTAGTCCATTTTTGCACTCACAATCTGTTTCTCTTGCAAATAACTGTGTTTCTCCAACCTTGCTCCTGCTCGTTTGGAGAACCAATGCCATTGGTATATAAAGAAAAACGACTCAGTCATGAGGAAGATTTCAGCTCTATGGTCAAGGCTCTTCATAGCCTATTCAAGAAAAGATCTGTTTGAAATTTTTTTCCGGCTCTATGGCCAAGGTTCTATGACCTCTTGAATTTTTTTTTATGAAATGGGTCAGAGGAATTTGATATCTTTGAACTCTGATAAAGAATAGGCTCTATGGCCTTGAAGAATTTATGGCTCAATGGCCTTTGGAACATTTGATGCTCTATGGCCTTGAAGAATTTATGGCACTATGGCCTTTGAAACATTTGAGGCTCTATGGCCTTGAAGAATTTATGGATCTATGGCCTTTGAAACATTTGAGGCTCTATGGCCTTTGATATAGCTCTCTGGCCCTGAGTTGCTGCTAACACCAAAGGTGAAAAAGGCCGAATATTACAAGTTTCTTCTTTAGAAACTGTCTTGTGAGTATGAATCCGATTGACAGCTCATTGAAGGGAAGATTCCGGCTTAGCCAAGGCTCTTCATAGCCTCCTGGAAGTTTATAGACATAATGGTCTTGAGAAGATTTCTGCTTGTAGCCATTGAACAACATAAATGAGTGTTTGAACGCACTCTGAAATTTCTCAGTTTCTTTTTCTCTTTTTCTCAGAACAAAGGCTTTTGAAAAGTTTTCAGATTTCTTCTTCTTCTTTTGAAAAGTTTTCCGATTTCTTCTTCTTCTCCTCCTCTAATGGCTCTGATACCATGGACTGAAGTTTCTCGGTTTCTAAGCACAGTTCTCTCAGAAGATTTTGTGCATTCAGTGTCTCTCTTGCCAATTTGTGAGGCCTCATTGTAGAAATATTGAAGAATAAATTGGAGGCTGAATGTTAGTTTATTCAGACTTAATCTTCAGATGTACAAGTAATACCATATATAGGCAGTTTACAATGGCTTGGTTGAGGTAACGGCTATATCAACCTCCAACGGCTATTTTCCCTTGATATGAAAGGACAAAGATATGTATGTACAATGTATGTTTCTATCTACTGTATATGTACAATGTATGTTTCTATCTACTGTATGTATGTATATTTCTATAATAGTCAGCATGGCTTTTTTGTGTAACCAATGGGAAATTTTATCTGCGCAAACTATGTGATAAGTAAGAAATGCTGTCGGTTATACAATTCTTCATAGAGATAAACTTTGATTCACATAAAAATTAATAATAATCTAAACCTCAAAAGTGACTTAATAATTTAGTCTTGAACTAGAGAAATTGTTTAAATAATCACATATTCAAATTCTAAATTTGGTTTGGTGCAATATGCAGGTAGGTCCAAGATCAAAGAATGACAGGGAGAGATTTCCACCAAACAATGTGCTGCTAATGCTTGCTGGAGCAGGGTTGCTGTGGATGGGGTGGTCAGGGTTCAATGGAGGAGGCCCTTACAGTGCAAACATAGACTCTTCCATGGCTGTTATCAACACCAACATCTGCGCCGCCACGAGCTTGCTGGTTTGGACGTGGCTGGATGTCATCTTCTTCAACAAGCCCTCTGTGATTGGAGCTGTCCAAGGAATGATTACTGGCCTTGTTTGCATAACTCCCGGCGCAGGTGCGTGTTTAATTTTTTCGACAAATTTTTTCCTTTCATGTCAATTTTTCTTTGTGATTTCGTAACACGTCTATCTCTTAGTAGTAAATGAACTAGCAACTACTATTAATTAGCTTTTGACCATTTGAAAATTCTCTCCTGAAATTTTTAGTGGTGCAACGATTTGATCAGGAGTTTTATTGTGGTTCAGGAATGACTACTTGTTAGTCGTTTATTAGTTACTTTTATCCAATGTGTTAGCAGGTGGTTAAAGATGAGTATCCTTGAGGAAGTTTACCAAAAGAAATAATATGCCTAGTGCTTACATATTCTTTGCAAGTTTAGTTAGATTCAAAATTACTAATCCCATTATTCAAGTTTGAAAGTTAGAATGTAAATAATGTGTGTTATGCAGGATTGGTTCAAGGATGGGCAGCTATAGTGATGGGCATTCTCTCAGGAAGTGTTCCATGGTTCACCATGATGATAGTACACAAAAGATGGACTTTGCTTCAAAAAATCGACGACACACTCGGTGTGTTTCACACACACGCTGTTGCTGGCTACCTTGGTGGAATCCTTACGGGTCTTTTCGCGGAGCCTGTACTGTGCAACCTCTTTCTTCCCGTGACTAACTCTCGTGGCGGAGTCTATGGAGGCGTTGGTGGCGTTCAAGTCTTGAAACAAATAGTTGGAGGCGGATTCGTCATTGGGTGGAACGTCGTTGTCACCTCCATTATTTGTGTTGGGATAAGCTTCGTAATGCCATTGCGAATGCCCGAAGAACAATTGGCCATTGGTGATGATGCTGTTCATGGAGAAGAAGCATATGCCTTGTGGGGTGATGGAGAGAAGTATGATTCCACTAGGCACGGCGTCTACCCAGAAGATGACAGACACCACACTGCCTCCATTGGTGCTACCCAAGTTGTTTAAGAGATGCAAAACCACTAGACAGTTGTTCACTATATTCATTATTGTTTTCAGTGTATGAAGTTTGGCTTTCTTTCCCGGTTTCTGTAATATTCCGGCATGTGTTTCTTGTCTGTTGATGTAATATTCCGGTATGTATTTCTTATCTATTGTTTTGATTTATTTAGCATTTGTTTCAGTGGTTAAGGAGACCCCATTACATTTCATCTTTCGAGTTTTCGAGCACAGGTTACGGGTCACACAAGTCGACTGTGGCATCAAGCCCCAATCTTATGAGATGGGATCTCTCACCCCCCACATCAATCTTATGAGATGGGATCTCTCACCCTCCACATCCTCACCGCCCGCCACGTGGCAGCAAGGTAAGGTGGTGAGGCTAGATGAGTGTTACCCGCATCTAGTCTCACCACCCCTACTGCCACGTGACAGGCGGTAGGCAAAGAGGTGAAAGTATAGGGAGAGAGGGTGAGGAGATCCGGTCCCAACCTTATGGTCATTACTAGTGCTTCGCACAACTGTTCGTATAGATCACTTATTCTTTTATTTCCTCGTTTGGGCACAGTTCACAACCGTTGCCGTTACAGAACTTGTCAGATACTTGTAGATTTAGGTAAAACTGTTGGATTTGTTAATTCAAACTTTCTTTTATATTTATTATATATGTATAGGTCTAATTCATTGAGGGATTTCGAAAGGACGTAGCGGAACATTTGTGTTATAAGCATGGACCATTTTTATTATTGGACTAGGAGCCGTTTTTGTTATTGAACTTTCAATAGGATTATGATATATACACTGATGATGCAATGTTACACACAATGTAATAGTCAATTTGCACCAAAAATTTTTTTTTCAGAAGTAGCCACATCATCAAACTACATAAGTTCTTTGTATTTTTTATGGGTTTTCTGATTTTGTAGCATATTTTCAATTACGGTTGCACAACATAAACTTTGACAAGACAATAAAAACCACAAAAGGATGATTTATTCTGCATCCATACATGCAGTTGAGACAATACAAAAAGAAAGCAATTCTTAGCTGCAATGAGGACCAAGAGAGTGGTCTGGGACTAGAACAACCATAAGTCCAGGAAATATGGTAAGGGAGAAAATGAGTTTATAATGCATATCTCCCATCGTCCTAATAGAGTTTTCCTTTTTCTCTTTCATGCTGTATTCTTTTATATATAGTCAAACTTTTGCTATCTTCTTCCCTTCTTGGATAGAATAGAGTTTCTTGCCCCTCTCTTTCACGCTATATTATTGCTATAAACGTATAGTTGTTTCTTTTTTCTTCTACATGGGGGTTAGTCAAAATCGCTATGTCGTCGTAATATTCGAAGCTAAAAGAGTTTGTAAATTTCGCCGGTATAAATGTCATTGGTATTTCATCGGAAACTCTCATTAAGTCATTTCGTCTGTAAATTTACCGACGAAGAACTTTCATCAAGTTCGTCGGTAGAATGTTTAACGCGGTAATTAGCAACGAATTCTACCGTCGGTTATTGCTTCATTCTAGTAATTCGTCGATTTTTGCCTATAATTCTAGTAAATCCTCTTATTCGAGGAAATGTGGATCAATAAAAATTAAAAAAATAAACATTAAAAAAATAAACATTTTATTCAAGAGGAGGGTTTGCATACATCCTATGTAAAAGAATATTTTAGCATAAAAGGGAAGAAGAAACACTTGCTCAGTGTTGAATAAAATGCCGTTTGTTTTCCACACTTGGAACTCGGCTGTATATGTTTCATATATACTATTCATGGTTAATCAAAAGTTGGTTACAACCATTTGCAAGATATCAAAACAAATACAAATTCAAACAAATACAAATGTTGATGGATGAGGGTAAGGATAATATATTTGAATTTGATCTACTATTTGTTGGGTTTATCCTTATCCTCTTAATATGCTTCAACACTATGGACGAGGGTTGACTTGCATCCCACATATGTTGACATACAAATGTACCATGAAATGAACATACAACATGAACATCAAACATAAAAGTCACTTGTTATGTCATATAAATGTACCATGAAATGAACATACAACATGAACATCAAACATAAAAGTCACTTGTTATGTCGTGCATAATGAACCGAACCACCAGGATAATTGTGGAAACTTTTAGTTTTGACCAAAGATAATAGACGAAAAGGTACACTTGGGAAGCAAACCCAACCACCCGTAGGTTGATGGTGTAAAGACTCTAGGCCCACCAATAATAGTAGGCGGGTACAATCGGGCTCATGGGTCGGAGTCACTAAGATAGTTAACGAGCTAAACCAAATCGAATAGTAGGCTTGTAAGTTTGGATTCGTTTAGATTAACGAGTTGTTTGCTTTGACTCGTTTAATATGTCAAACATAAAGATATTGGAGCATGAATTGTTTTGATAAAGTTAAAAGATGTTTGAAAAAAAGAGATAAAAATGTATTTCACACTTTGGAATTGAAACACAAAGAGAAAAACACACTGTGGGACAAAGATCTCTCAGATATATCGATCGATGTGTATATCAGTCTCTCAATGAAGAGACATCGATCGATCTATGTAAGGAAAGCTCATTAAACTCTTGTTGCTTAGTTTTTTATTGTTGTAATTGGGAGCGAGAAACTATCCCTAGGGATAAAGGTATTGTTTACCTGCCGTTCACCTTCCCCATACCCTAATGATAGCTTTTGTTGCCTTTGAGATATAGTGGATATGATGATGAAACTATCTCTTGTTTGTGATTTCGACTTATTATAAGTATGCAGTTTAGCAAACTTATACGATAAGATATGGACGACTGACATAAACAAAGACCTATACCGCTACTGGTTAAATAACGGATCCACGCAAAGAGATAATGTTCTTATTCTCCTCTAGCTATCATGGTTCTGAAAATAATTATCCTTGTTTCTCCTCTTATGGCTCTGAAAATAGTGTTCCTATGGCTCTCAAAATAGCTATCCTTGTTTCTCCTGTTATGGTTGTGAAAATAGTTATCTTTATTTATCCTTATTATACCAGCAATTCTACATCTCTACACCAAACAATCAAAACCAACCGTCAGTTAAAGACAAAACTGAAAGAGACAGATTGTGTACCAGCTCGTTCTTATCTAATCAACCCATTGGATACGAATTTTTATGGACAAAGTACGAAGCTTTGCGACTAATTCGTCGTCCTATCACAGTTCAACATCTCTTTCTGTTGTCTCAATTTTATAATCTGGCATTTCTCTCGAGCAAGTTTCAAACTATGAACTTCACTCTAAACTTCTCCTTGTAACCAATAAACAAAAAAAAAAAATACAAATAACAACCACATAATAAATCAAAGCTAAAAAGTAGAAATTGAGATTCTAATAATTAGACAACATAGTAATGATGTCTCCTCCTCAACATATATTTCTCTAATCAGGCGAAACCGAAAGAGTAACAAAAACGAAAGAAACTAATTTAGGCAACGGAAATTACTTGGTACAAGTTCTAACCCAATTTACGGCAAATCTAATCAACGAGATCACGCCACTCTAGTTCCCATTCTGCTTCCCAAAGCCTGCCTTCTTATAATCTTTTCTCTTCCCCCAATCATGAATCCTCAAATTCAGTTCAGCAGCAGCGATCAAGAAATGTGCAGACTGAATTGGACTCAATATATTCAGCACCTCCTTCAATGTCTTAAGCCTCAACTCATCTGCTTTCTTCAACATTTCCACTAGCCCTTCTTCTTTTGGTGCAAGTGTTGATTCAACTCTCTTCTCCTCTGCTTCACTTATTTCTTCCTCCCCGCTTCTCATCGCCTCAGTTGCTATATGTGACATCTCCACCATAGCCGGATCCGCCACCGTCTCCTGATGCTTTGCAAGCTCCTCTGTAATTTCCCTCTCTTCCCTTATGGTTTTTGCTTGTAAATCATTGATCTGACTCATTTGAACAGATGAAAGTCCTCCCAGATCCTTTGCTTGAATCCCCTGTAGGAACTCAGCTAGAGAAGACTCGATTTCAAGGCCAGACTGCGAGTAGAGCAAGTGGAAAGCCATGGATGGCCTCCACCCGCCAATCCAAAGAAAAGCATCTTCCAAGCTGCTTCTCCATGGGGGATGGAGCACAGCAAAGACATCCTCCTTAGTTTTCTCGTATTTGGTCTCATAGTAATGCTCATGGTGCTTAATTACTTTGTCTATAAGGGGAATTAAGAGTGTCTCTGCATGCTCCTCTGGTTTTCCATTAGAGGCTTCCACAAGTTCCTCTAAGGAATTGGACTGCCCATTTAGCCAGCATTCAAAGAATTCTTGAAAGTTGTTGCTCTCATGATTGGTGGTACCGTTGCTGGTGGGGTGTTGAGCCATGATTTTAACTTAAGCTGAAAGAACCATTTGGAGCAACAACATATTTAATGGATGTGGTAGAAACACAGAGAGTCCAGAAACGATCAAAATAGGCACTGATTTCAAGCCTGTCAGTATTGCAAAGTTCAATGTATCATGAATTATTAATGGTCAAGTTGGCTGTATTGAAACAAAATCCAGTGTATGCAGTCGTTTTAGTAGCCAAGTTGGCTGTAATTTCGGCATGGAATTCAGCTTATATTGTCTCCAGTGACATTAGCGGTGTGGAAATACTGTCTTGGTGACGTGCATATATTGGCTAAAAGTGTCATATTTTTAGTGATGTATTTATCTTCTAGTTGAAGAAAAGCATACCATGACTCCGAGACAGTTCTAAAGCTTTCTATAAGTTGTAAATCACGAACTCTAGATCCACACACAATATGCTTAATGTAAACTAGGCCATAAGCCTTTTAACCCAATTAGGCCGAATACTATGCTATTAACGAGTGTTGAGTCAGATAACAGTATTGCATCTGCGCACCTGGTTCGAAATTGCGTCCTTCTAGTTGCAATTTCTCAACTTGAGTACCATACACTGTAAATTGTGTCAGCAACCGTTTAACCTAATTGGACCGGATGCTATTGTATGAGTCAATACTGGTTCAGATAGCAGTATTGCACATATATTATGCGTGTTCTGGTTCGAACCTGTGTCTTTCTAGTTGCCATTTTTAAACTTGAGTATCAGCTGAACTATGTTATGGGACAATGTATTTATCTTTATTTGGTTTTTGAATGGTTAGCTTTTGTTGTCGTTCGAATATACTTGGTATGATTGTTGTTGTTGTTGGTTTTTGAATGGTTCATCTTAAATTCGTTCTGTCCAAAAAAAAAAAACAGTCTATGTCAAAATTTCATACACACAAGTTCATTGATATTATTATTTAATAATTGTATTTTTTTAATTCAGTATTAAAAATCAAATTTTAGTTTTAAAATATACAAAATAACAAAGACAATTTTGGTGAATCAACTCATTTTTTGTTTCTATTTGCGAAATATAGTCAAATATTTCGAAAAGCTCAAAAATAAAAATGGAGAGGGTTTTGATGGAACGGAGAGAATATGATTTTTTGTTAATAATACTGAGAAGCTGATAAGCAATTCATTCAACGGAAGAGCCAGGGATCTACACCAGTTGTGTAGCCTGAAGTACAGCAGGGAGAAGGAAAGGAGGAGGGCCATCATATTAAGTGCGCTCCTCTACGTGTAGAGCGGCATGGGTAATAAGTAAATCGCAACCGAGTTGCTAGATCTGGGTATACAGGGAAGACTAATGATGGGAAAGATCAATAGAGACTCAGAATTATCAAGTATAATTAAATCAGTATGTTCATAAATTAGATCAACCGATTTCATAAAGACATCATGTCATATGATACGTCAATATCATCTGGGGTCAGATGTAACCAAGTACACAGAAGGTCGGTCAATCAAAAAGCCAGCTGCTCCACCACAAACACAAAATTTGAACTAAGTTAAATCAGCTCGATTAGGCCTCAAATCAGCTCGATTGAGAGCATCCAATATTTCTAAGCATGCATAGGCTCAGGGAACGAATATAAAAGACATTCTATCTGTACAGACAAAAGGCATGTTGAGTACATTTATAAGATTCCTCTAGATATTCGTGTCAAACCCTCAAAGAGATATGTTATCTATATTCCAACGAAAAAAAAAGGCTAAAAAAATTATTCATGACTGAATATTATGCCACTAGATACATAAATTCTCCTTCAAAAAAGTGTCATGTACACACTGGAGATATTGCTAAAGTTTTTAAAGAAAAATTATATAAACTATTTTCTAATATGATGTAAAAAGTTTCTTTATGTTGTAATATATGGTTTGATCATTTTCAGACTCACACATAAATAACTTGAAATTAAATAACTTGAAATTAGAGCAATAATGACTGGAACATACAAGAAAATAGTGATTACATATAGGATGTTTGATGAATCACACAATGTACAAAATATGTATAGTATGATAATGGTCATATTAGAAGAATATACCATGCAACAAATTAAAGGTACAGCATTTTTTTTCCATAATGTTTCTAATACCGATGCATTGGTTGACGATTTAAAAGATTAATGTCAAACTTGTTGTAGTGGTCGTTTTTTTCATATTAGATATATTTGTCATATTATTAATTCGTGTAATAATAGTTTGTAAAGGCAATGGAATGAAGAATGGATGTTTGAGATCAAAGATGAAGGTGAAATGGTGTTGGAGTAAGCAAGAATAGCTTGACTCATGACTTGGGTCGATCCATGTATCAAATGGATAGATCTATGTCGCTTGAAAATGAAGTTGAGTATTCTGGCGGACATAGATCGATGTGTCCAGAGTGCAGGGTTCGATGTTGAACTGAGGACATCGATCGATCACATCGATCGATCGATGTCCTGACAGATGTGACTTTTCATGGAAATTCACATCTTTTTGCACCAAGAGACATGCCCAATCACCATGCAACCACCTCCAACGTCTTCTTGGAGTTTAAGAGCCTATAAATAGGCTATTAACACCCATTTTGAAGACTAATCTTGCATCCTATAACACACAAGCATACTACTTTCTTCTTCTATCTCCAAAAACACTTTTGCTTTAGAAAGTTCATTGTTTTCTCTATTCTACTTGATGAGAATAAGAGATAGTTGGTTGTTGTATCCTAGGAGGAAGTTTGCCTATAACCCTGCAGCATTTAGTGGGGGCAAATATTCCTTACGGAAAGTGTATTCTGCACGCCTCAAGCCAAGTTCATTCTTTGTTTGCTCTTTTCTTGTTGTCTTGCTTCCTCATTTTTGTAACAATCGTAAGGAATACTTGAGATGGAAGGACAAGATGTTGTTCCTTCTGACGGCGCTGCAGATTGGGTATTGTCTCGACCCAACTCTGAAGGATTTGCCAACTCCAAAAGAAGAGGACTCCGAGGAGGTCAAGGCTGCTTGGAGGAAGAGACAGGAGGATAACATGCTTTGCCGAGGGCATATTCTCAACAATTTGACAGATCGTATCTACGATCTGTTCACGGCAACTTCATCACCAAAGGAGATATGGAACGCCTTGGAGTTCAAGTATAACAACGAGAAACAAGGCGCAGACAAATTCCAGGTGATGAAGTATTTTAATTTTAAGATGGTTGAAAATTTATCAATCATGGACCAAGTGCACGAGTTGCAGGTCATTGTTTCTAAATTGAAAGAGTTGGGTGTAGAAGTTTTTGAGGCATTACAAGTAGGAAGAATCATTGCTAAGCTTCCTCCTAGTTGGAATGACTACAGGAAGAAATTACTGTACTCAACCGAATCCTTTTCCCTTGAATAACTTCAAAAGCATCTGCGAATTGAAGAAGAGACAAGGAGTCTTGTAAAGAGACATGTCTCTGACGATGCACCTAGAGTGCATTATGTCAAAGGGAAACTAGGAAGTTCGGTTGGAAACAAAAGGAAGAACTCCGATTATGCTGGATCCACAGACAAAGCAGAATCCAAGAAAGGCAAGAGATGCTATAATTGTGGCAAGAAAGGTCACTTGAAAAAGGACTGTTGGTTTCGAAAGAAACAAAAACAGGGCTGTGATTCTCAGAATGTCAACAATGCGAATATGATAGACATTGGAACCGATCAACTGGTTGCAATGGTCTCGGGTTTGCATGTTGGCATGGTAACAGAACTTCATATGGCTACGAACGAAATCACAAGAGATTGGTGGTTCGATTCGGGTGCAACAGTGCATGTATGCAACAACAAGGATCTATTCAAGACCTACCATGTTGTGGATGATAGCCAGCAGGTTCTGATGGGAAATCGCAGTGCCACAAGAGTCTTGGGTAAAGGTAGTATAGAATTAGACTTTACTTCTGGAAAGAAGTTGTTATTAGTCAATGTACTACATGTACCCGAGATTTCTAAGAATCTTGTCTCTGCTAGTCTTGTTTGTAAGAGTGGATTCAAGATTGTAATGGAGGGGGACAAAATTATATTGTCCAAGAATGGTATCTTTGTCGGCAAGGGTTATGCTTGCGACGGGATGTTTAAATTGAGTATCAATAAAAATTCCGCAGTTTCTGTTTACTCTATTGATTCTTCTTTTTCATTGTGGCATGATAGACTTGCACATGTTAGTAACACTACTATTAAGTTCATGTCTAAGCATGCCTTAATTTCTTGCAAAGATGAAAATGAAAGAACATGTGAAGTATGCATACAAGCAAAAATGACAAAGAAGTCGTTTTCGAAAGTTGAACGGAAAACCGAACTCTTAGAACTTGTTCATTCAGATATTTGTGAATTGAACGGAGTTTTAACCCGAGGTGGAAATCGATATTTCATAACTTTTATTGATGATGCTTCTAGATATACTTATGTATATTTACTAAGGCATAAAGATGAAGCCTTTGACATGTTCAAAGTCTATAAAATGGAAGTCGAAAATCAATCGGGATTGAAAATCAAAGTTCTAAGGAGTGATCGTGGTGGTGAATACTTTTCTCTTGAATTTAATCAATTCTGTGAGGAGAATGGTATCATATACCAGAAAAGTGCTCCATACACTCCCCAACAGAACGGTTTGGCTGAAAGAAAGAATATAAGTTTAGTTGACATGCTGAATGCAACGTTAATAAACTCTGGATTGCCAAAGAATTTGTGGGGAGAAGCCTTGTTAACGGCTTGTCATATTCATAATAGAATTCCTTCTAAGAAGTTCAAAGTTTCTCCATATGAAATATGGAAGAAACGAAGACCAAATCTAAGTTATCTTAGAGTTTGGGGTTGTCTAGCCTATTATAGAGTTTCGGATCCAAAGAGGACTAAGTTGGGGCCAAGAGCTCTTAAAGGTGTCTTTATTGGATATGCCGAAAACTCTAAAGCATATAGGATTCTAGATTTAGAATCCAATGTGGTTGTTGAGTCTAGAGATGTTGAATTCCTTGAGAATAAATTCTTGAGAACAGATTCAAATCAAAGTCTAACAAGTGAGAATTTGAATGAACCTATTGTTGGAGATTTCTCCAATGATCCTTCTAGTATCGATGAACAAAATCAAGATTCTCCAACTGAGGTTAGGAGAAGTCAACGTGCTAGAAAGGAAAAGTATTTACATCCGGACTTCATTTCTTCGCAATCCATTACTTTCTTAGTTGAAGGTAATATGACAAAGGTGTTTAATCAAACAACTATTGTACTGAGCGTTGAAGATGATCCAAAATCCTATAAGGAGGCGATGCAATTGAGAGATGCATCATTTTGGAAGGAAGCTATTGATGATGAGATGAATTCGTTATTGTCTAACAATACGTGGATTCTCGCTGATTTGCCTCCAAGTTCCAAAGCTATTGGATGTAAATGGGTATTTCGAAGGAAATACAATACGGATGGTTCACTTCAAACTTTCAAGGCTAGATTAGTAGCCAAAGGTTTTAGACAACGAGAAGGGATAGACTATTTTGACACATATGCTCCTGTAGCAAGAATAACGTCCATTAGAGTGTTGTTGGCATTAGCATCCATTAATAACTTGGTTATTCATCAAATGGATGTTAAGACTGCATTTCTCAATGGTGATTTAGACGAAGAGGTCTATATGGAACAACCGGAAGGTTTTGTACTTCCAGGGAATGAGCACAAAGTGTGCAAATTGATAAGGTCATTGTATGGATTGAAACAAGCACCGAAACAATGGCATGAAAAGTTTGACACTACCATTTTGAAGGATGGTTTCCGACATAATGGTGCAGATAAGTGTGTATATTCCAAGTTTACAGACAAATATGGTGTCATTATTTGCTTGTACGTGGATGATATGCTCATTATCGATACTAATATGGAAGGAGTAAATGAGACTAAGAAGTATTTAACTTCACAATTCCAAATGAAAGATTTGGGTGAGGTAGATACTATCTTAGGAATAAAGGTGTCCAAACATAGTGGGGGTTTTGCTCTTTGTCAATCTCATTACATAAACAAAGTGTTGAATAAGTTCAAACACTTGGAGATCAAAGAAGCAAACACTTCGTTCGATGCCTCATACAAATTGACTGGACATACCGGTAGAGCGGTAGCTCAGTTGAAATATGCTAGTGCAATTGGTAGTTTAATGTATGTTATGCATTGCACTAGACCGGATATTGCTTTTGCGGTGTGTAAATTATCTAGGTATACTAGTAATCCTAGTATAGACCATTGGAAGGCAATTGGACGAGTACTTGGGTACTTGAAAAAGACTATGGATTATGGATTGTTCTATAGTAATTTTCCAGCCGTGTTAGAAGGTTATACTGATGCTAGTTGGATAACTAGTGTTGGTGATAACAAATCTACTACGGATTGGATATTTACTTTGGGTGGTGGTGCTGTTTCGTGGGCTTCAAAGAAACAGACATGCATAACTCATTCTACAATGGAATCCGAATTCATAGCTTTGGGTTCTGCAGGTAAAGAAGCGGAATGGCTGAGAAATCTATTATTGGATATAGAGTTGTGGCCACAACCGATGCCAGCCATTTCTTTACACTGTGATAGCCAAGCAACAATGTCTAGAGCTTATAGTAAAATCTATAACGGGAAATCTAGACATGTTAGCCTTAGGCATGATTATGTAAGGCAATTAATAACTGATGGTGTAATAGCCATTGCGTACGTCAGATCCTGCAATAACCTGGCGGATCTGTTGACAAAGAGTCTATCAAAAGACTTGGTACAAAGTACATCTTTAGGAATGGGATTGAGACGTATGGGATAAGTTCACTTGTGATAGAAACCCAACCTTGTCTAGCATACCACTAGCCAAAAGGTTCAATGGGTAACAACAAGTCACAAAGTGAGGTATTGAAGCACTACGATTGATCTTTAAAGAATCAAGCCGCATGATATTGATCTTTAAAGAATTGGAATGTTAGTGTTAAAGGAGGGTGAGTGTTCATTGCACTCTTAATGAAGGATTAAGAGGAATTATCTTAATCTTCACCTATATGAACATGGGAAGTGGTGCCGCTTCGACAAGCAATGATCTTGAAATGTTCATGAATACTAGGGGTAGCACAAGGCCATAAAGTGCGGTTCAAAATGGACTTCGATTGAGAGTGTGGTTTCATGTGTATAATGTTTCCGGTTCTAACACATAGGAATCTGATTCAAGGCTTTTTAGCTATCATGATTTCGTTAGAGCTTTGAAATGTTATACTAATAAGAGGTTCAAATCGAAAGATACTTCTTAAATGCATGAAATGTCATAAGTTGCTTTACAAACTAAGTGGGGGATTGTAATAATAGTTTGTAAAGGCAATGGAATGAAGAATGGATGTTTGAGATCAAAGATGAAGGTGAAATGGTGTTGGAGTAAGCAAGAATAGCTTGACTCATGACTTGGGTCGATCCATGTATCAAATGGATAGATCTATGTGGCTTGAAAATGAAGTTGAGTATTCTGCCGGACATAGATCGATGTGTCCAGAGTGCAGGGTTCGATGTTGAACTGAGGACATCGATCGATCACATCGATCGATCGATGTCCTGATAGATGTGACTTTTCATGAAAATTCACATCTTTTTGCACCAAGAGACATGTCCAATCACCATGCAACCACCTCCAACGTCTTCTTGGAGTTTAAGAGCCTATAAATAGGCTATTAACACCCATTTTGAAGACTAATCTTGCATCCTATAACACACAAGCATACTACTTTCTTCTTCTATCTCCAAAAACACTTTTGCTTTAGAAAGTTCATTGTTTTCTCTATTCTACTTGCTGAGAATAAGAGATAGTTGGCTGTTGTATCCTAGGAGGAAGTTTGCCTATAACCCTGCAGCATTTAGTGGGAGCAAATATTCCTTACGGAAAGTGTATTCTGCACGCCTCAAGCCAAGTTCATTCTTTGTTTGCTCTTTTCTTGTTGTCTTGCTTCCTCATTTTTGTAACAATTCGTGTACACGATACCTTAAATTGTACTAATTTAAGCGTTAATCTTATCTGAGTTGCTGTCAAATATATGGCGAGCAGAGCATATGTAATGAAAGATTGATATAAATTCTGTAAAACTAACAAGATGAGGCGTAAAAAGTTTCACGTCAGTGTGCCACACTGTTGGAACTCTGCTTACCATTTGTTAAAATCAACTGTTGATTATAACGAATTATTGTATCTTTATGTTCCACAGAATTCATATAATTTAATTTTATATTCTTGACATTGAGCATCTCGCAAACCACTTTTAGAAATGTTAAAAACCTTTGATGATTACACAAAACTACATAGACCCACTACACACACTAATGTTTCCATTTGTGTAAAGGTTGGAGAGATTTTTCAAACTTTTCTATGTGATCCTACTTTAAGTACTAGTGGTAATGATGTTAAAGAAAAATGGTGTAAATATATTCTTAACATACTAAATCTTAATCTTATTACCATTATATTAGACCCACGATTTAAATTGAAGGGTTTAAATACATTATTAGAAGATTATCACAGTACTTTCTTGATAATTATTATGGTCCCTTCAAGATTATATGATATTACGTGAACTATAAGGATTTGTTTAATGTTCAAATTTGAGATTCTAATCCTGGCGCAAGTTTTGGTGGTGGTTATAGTGGAACAATAATCGAAAGAATCAATCGAGTATCAACCGATTAAGATAACAGAGGTCGAAACGGCCTAGAGGTTCATCATCAAGTTCTCTCGTGAAACTTGATTCTTATTTGACAACTTCTTGTGACGACACAACTTTCGATTTTAACACTGATGTCTCAAGTGTTTATCGAAGTCCAAGAAACTGTTTTCTTGCAATGTAAATTGGCACATAGAAAACAATATAAAATCAAAGGATCTTAAGTGGCTGATTTCTTGTTTTTTCCTTGTATTCTTATGCGACTTTAGCTTAAGCATTCAGATGCAATATCAACTTTCAATGATCTTGATTTAAAGACTTCAAGCTTAAATAACAACTTTCCTGTCCATTTTCATTTGTTTTTTAGATTCTTGATTTCTAAGCCTTTCGTCTTCCTCTTTCTTCCATCTTTTCTGACTTTTGCCTCCACAAGTTTGGAATATTTAGAAGTGAGAGCACAGTCGGTCTAAAGCAATCCCAAGAATGGGCTATATTGTTTTACTGGTTCATGTTTTCTTTCCTTAAAATTGTACATGTCCCATTGAACGACGTGAGTTGGTTGTCAACTTTTACTTCCACACGTATAATCACATCGGGCTCTTTAAGCGGAGCTGATTAACTGAGTTAATAAAATGCAAAAACTTTCTTCGATTCTTGTCATTATTTCATGCAGGACATCTTAGTGTTGTAAAAGACAAATAGTCCCCATCCATACAAATCCAATAATCACAACGGCAAAGAAAATAGAAATCAGAGAATTATGGTAAACATTGTCTATTGCTCAAAAGATCGTCTCCTGATCATTATTCATATACATTACTGTATTTAACTGTCATATGACAACATTCTAAAGCTGACGGCACCTGATGATGTGGACCAAGAGCAATTATATCTTAATGCATAAAAAGAAAAAACATACAAGCACAAGGAAGCTCAAACAATGAGGAAAAAGAAGTTCCCCATTTTTCATAGTCGCACTTAAAAATGGAGAACATAGCTATCCCCTTCAAACACCACCACCACCACCCACCAAAAAAAAAAAAAAAGCCCTATTCAATCTGGCATATTTACATCATTATCACTAAGCTTAAATATATGAAATATCAGTGACATGAGGAGCCTTGTTATTGCCAGCTCCCAGGTGGTTCCCAGAAGCACTATTCAATAAGGAGACAAAGGTGGATTTTGGAAAGATGCCTGCTGGAAATCATCCAAATTGAGGGTTGTTATCACATTAATCTGTGACAGTCCCCACCAGATGAACTCTTCAAAATTCCACCAACGCCAGGAGCACTATTAAGGGCCTCTCCCAATGGCCCACCTAATGAATCTTCCCTTGCAACTGGTAACCAATTCGCATGCTTCTCGTTTGGCTCATTCTTGTCATTCAACCCTGCTTTTGGTGAGTCAAGCTCGCAAGACAACTTTGGAGGCGAAAGATTAGGTCTTTCTAGTTGGGGAGAGTTTGAAGATGAAGAGAACTCTGATGAAGACGCCAGTATCGACATTGACAGTTGAGTCCAATTCACTTTTAATTTTCCAGGCCAGGAAGAAGGTTGATTTGATTGATCCTCGGGCCAATTGTCGATGAAGTGGCGGAGTGGATATTGATCGTGCTCCTCTTGGTCATCCAAAGCCAAAAGAGAATCAGAGTTTATGCAAGGATTTCTGTGAGATGGATTGAGAAGGGAATCAGGAGACACAAGCCCGCACTCCAACATAGAACCTCCAAATTCAGCATGCTGCATTTGAGAGGATAGCGGTGTATCTTTCGTCTCCTTCAAGTTGATGGTATCTCTGAAAATAGGGAGGCCATGTAAATCTTGCATTCTGCCCAATTGAGTGCATCCTCAGTCAGAGAAATACTTAGGACAAGGAAGAAAGCTAAGGTTGCATCTTTTCTTTGAGCAATGATTGAAACAAGAAGTGTTATGGACAAGAGGGACCAGAGGGGATTACAACCTAATATTTATTTTTAAGTAGGCGTGATACGCTACCTAATGTAAACTATGGACAAAAGCCAGTATAATCGCAAGCTTCATCCACCATAGGAATTGGGTTATTAAGGAGCACACAACTATAATACATACAGTGGACGTGGCGATCGGCCATTTTTACGTCAGTCATATCAAATACTCCATGCTTATGAAATGTGAAAATTATCTACACCTCTGAGACGCTCGTTATGAATTCTCCAAGGTTTTAACCTCAGTAACAAAGAAAAACAGAGCTATGGAATCTCTTCAATGATGAAGGTTGCGGAAAGTGCTAGCCACCTAATTACTATCGTGCACTTAACCACCACAAAGCAAATATTGAACGTAGGTTGCAGAAAAGGTACATCACTTACCTGCTTGCAAGTTGGTCGGCTGGACCATTGGGAGCATTTGGCTGCAGACTTTTGAACTGGTGCTGCAAGGTACCAAGGCTATTCGAGGCACTGCTGGTGGACATCACTAATGAAGAAGACAAAGCATTTGGGGCCACTTTTGAAGCAGTGGATCCAGATACAGCATGGCCAAGCTGGCCTTCCACATGCTTTCTTGAACGGTGGCGTCCTCTATTGATGTGCCTGTCACAGTATTTCTGATCAGGAGCTGCATCTCTAGAGCAACGCCATTTCTTTCCATCAGTTCGACGACACCTCCCAGGCTCAGGATCAGAGCTGCCGCCAAAACCTAGATGAAGAGAACTCCATCCCACTAGAGAGGAGATGAAAGAACCAAATGAAAGACAGAACTATCAAGAAAGTGCGCATGAAGCTTACAGCGAAGAAATCAACCCAAATCAACATTTTTAACCATCTATTACCTTGCATGGTTCACAAAAGCACTATATAATCAGGTCAGAATTCTTTCAAGTTTAATAGTGAATTCAAGCACTGAACATTACAGAGAAACGACCCAACGTATTAACAGCAGTCAAATGATAGTAGGAAAATTAGAGTAAGTAAAAGCCTGTCTGGGGCGCAATAACCATCATACAAGCACGTAAAACAGCTGAGAATTAATTATTCCCATATGTTAGTTGAGCAAAAGGTCAAATAAAATTAGTATTCTTGCAATTTGAAGACCTGAGAAGAAAACTTACAGAGATTGGAAGCATAAGATCCAGAACATAAGCTGGAAAGTCCGACAGGGCTGAAAGCTTTCCTAAGAGGGATGAGCAATTGAGAAGAAACTGGAACATTTGATATGGAGTGTTTGTAGATCATTGTCTGATGCTCAAGCTCCATCCACTGTGAGGGAGTAAAAGGACCTCTGAACCTGGAAAAAGCTCCCCGACTGGCTGCACCGGGTTTTCGAGCATTATAACCTGAATCAACAAAGTAAATATGATATCTAATCGAATGAAAATACCAAAAAAGAACTGTGACAACTGTAGTCAGACTCCTCTAAGATCCGGAAAGACACACACAATTCTCTCCTTTCAAATATCTTATTACCTATAACATTCTTCTATACAAAGAGGATACTTGTGATCCTGCATTTTTAACTACTAAAATTCATGGAGTTCATTATGAAACTATATCCACGCCATTGATAAGGGTAAGCCAGCGTGACTTTCATAGAAGAGCGTGAACCGAAAACCTATGAGTGAGCGTGAAAACACAAAGGAAAAATTGGAAGTTCAGACAAAAAAACAAAAGATGAAGTTGCAAAAACAGCAACACACCAAAACAAGGACCAAAAGAACGGTGTTTACAACTTGAACGGAATCCAGTAAGTTAAAACCAACCTCCAAAATAACCGTGAAAGAGTAAAATTTAGCCTTTAAGTCTGCTCCAGAGACGATCTGAAGGTCTGTGCAGTTACATTTGGCTTTATCTTTGAGCTATGTCATGCTTATTTTATACGCTCCCTATTAGCAGAACAATAATCACTGGAGAAGATGGTGCCCTAAGGCCCAAAGGAAAACATGAGCCTAAAAATTACTTTTTTAAGAAAAAGTAGTGGGAACCTTTTTACCTTTCTTGACAAGACATACTCGTAGATAAAAATAAACTTCCCGTTTTCAAGATAAGTGCTTGAGAAGATCCTTGCCAAATCCAAATCAACCAACCATCACACTAGAACCATTAAAGAAAACCAAACGAAATCCAAGACTTCCACAGCACAAAATACTAAAGCCAAAAGCATTACGTGAAAACAAGAAATAAATAACCATTTTACTGTTGAATAATTTCCTCATTGGATTAGGATTCCTAAATAGTAAAAACTAAAGATAGAGTTATTATCTTAAGATTCCTTAGTTGCTTTTATCTATTCTAGTTAGGATTTGTTTTAATGATGTTTATCTAGTCCTAGTAGGGTTTGGTTTTGTTTAGACTAGTTAGTCTATAAATAAAGGGGGCCGGCCATAGTAGATGGTGCGCCAAGAGTGACAAGCGTGCCAACCGCCAAGAGTGCCAAATACCAATCCCGGGTAGGGTGATTGGTGAGTCAATGCCGGGTAGGGTCATTGACAAGAGTGCCAAGAATAGTTGTTCGGTTTTGAGTTATTTTCCGAATATTAATAAAGTGAGTTGTGTCTTATACGTTGTGTTCTTTGAATCCGTTATTTCCTCAATTGGTATCAGAACCGAGGTTGCGTGCAGGAGGAGTCACTGTGGTAGGGTTGCCGTGTATCGGTTGATCCCGGGAGGAGGCTACCGTGTTCTTCATATCAGCAAGGGCCGGATTCTGTTCATCTCTGTTGAAGATTCGAGTTAGGAATCTTCAAGCACAGCACTGTAGTTTGCGTTATAAAAAAAGGTATTTGGCCGTGTAGAGTGACTCGGCCAAAATTTCAAAGGAGACACAGGCTCCAGGGATATTACTTTTGTTGCCACAAGAATTCTTAAAATATCCAAGGCTCACGGGAAGAGAGAATTGTTGAACTTACTGCCGTTTTTCCTCTATTGATGCCTTGGGTGGACCGAAGCATTGGTGTTCACTGAGATCTTGTCACAGCCGAAACATCTAGGAGATGCGAAGGTTGTGTGGCGTCGAAGAAATTCCAAGGTTACATTCGGAAATTAAGGGAGAGATTGTTGAATAATTTCCTCATTGGATTAAGATTCCTAAATAGTAGGAACTAAAGATAGAGTTATTATCTTAAGATTCTTAGTTGCTTTTATCTATTCTAGTTAGGATTTGTTTTAATGATGTTTATCTAGTCCTAGTAGGGTTTGGTTTTGTTTAGACTAGTTAGTCTATAAATAAAGGGAGCCGGTCATAGTAGATGGTGCGCCAAGAGTGCCAAGCGCCAATAGTTTCAACCTCCAAGAGTGCCAAGGCCAAGAGTGTCAAATACCAATCCCGAGTAGGATGATTGGTGAGTCAATGCCGGGTAGGGTCATTGACAAGAGCGCCAAGAATAGTTGTTGCCAAGAGTGCCAAGGTCAAGAGTGTCAAATACCAATCCCGAGTAGGATGATTGGTGAGTCAATGCCGGGTAGGGTCATTGACAAGAGCGCCAAGAATAGTTGTTCGGTTTTGAATTATTTTCCGAATAATAATAAATTGAGTTGTGCAGCTGTGTTCTTTGAATCCGTTATTTCTTCATTTACTGGTACAAAAAGAAAAGACATTTACAGGGGCAAGAAAACATACTTGCAGTTCTTGAGCAAAAGGGCTCCGGAGAGGACAGAACAAAAGGGAAAGCTGAGCCTTTAACTCCATCTCCATTGAGCAAATGAGAAATCTGGGGCTGAGAAGAGAAGCTGATCATTGTTTGCCCACTGTTCCTGGAATTGCCTGAACCAGATCTTACTAAACCCGTACTCTGCCGAGTACAAAACGCATCAGCTTTAACAATTTTAGTGGGCCGCCAACTTTCCGGCAAAAAAGCAGACTTCTGAGGTTTAAAACCCTCAGACCCTTGGCTATTCTGATAAATGAAATCACCAAAAACCTCTTCAGCACTCCCTTTCAACTCCTGTGGAGCCATTATTCCAATATCCATCCCAAACTACACAAATAATAACTCCTTCCAAAAGCATATCATAGCATAAGTTAAAACCAAAGCAAGAAAGCTGAAAACGAAAGAAAGGGAGAGTAAAGAAGTAAAAAAGCAGTGGGGGTGTAAAAGCAAGAATCAATGGGAAATGAGGAAAAAGGGACAAGGAATTAGGAACGTGCAGTAACGTAGGCAAGAGGTGGAGATGGGTAAAGGGGTATGGGAGGGAGGGAGCTGGGGCCGGGGATGAGGGGGAGAAAGCGACTGAAGGAAGAAGACAAGGAGGGACGAAAACTATTTCCTAATCTCGGACATTTTACTTGCTCAATTTATTTTGTTCCCCTGTGGGGAGTTCTCCAAAAGGTTTTATTCCCGACCTCGGGTCCTATTTATCGTTTCTAAGGAAATCTTTAATGGGTGTTCCAAAAATTCAATTCAATCAATCACCAAACCTTGTACTAAATAGATAAAAAAAATATCAAATCACTATTCAGCCGCCACATCATCATTTTAAGCATATTAATAAAATTTTAATTTCGTTAATTTCGTTATAACAATTTTAATTTTGTTAATTTCGTTATAAAAATTTTAATTTCGTTAATTCCGTTATAAAAATTTTAATTTCGTTGTAAGAAAAAATTATATAACAAAAAATTAAAAATAAAATAAGATTCATAAATAATGAATATTTACGTTAAATTTATATGAATGTTAAATTTTATGTTAAATTATTTATAATAATAATTTAAAAATAGAATGATAGAAGAATCTTTAAGGAATATTCTTATTTCGTGCTGGATTTGGTGTTTGTGGTTGGAGTACTTTTTACTGTTTATTACACCAAATAAATGATTTGATACAAAATTTGGTGTTGTGGGTTGGAGATGAGCTAAGTTCTTTTTTTGTAAATAACGTAAATCAAAAAATATGTCTAATGAAAATATGAGCATATCCAAAAGGGTTATTCACCTTTTGCCCTCTTGTACTATTCGAATTTCACTCTTACACCTCTTATGTTTCAATATACGTTCTTAAGTATCCTAATGTATTGGATTGATGTGGAAAATGTCATTTCAGACACAAACACTTCCGGAACAGAGTGAAATGACAAATTTACCTATGTCACGTGTTGCAAACAAATGACGTGGAGTTGACTTTTAGGCAGAAACTTGTGTAACTTTCCCTCCCACATTACACGCAAATAATGATCATTTAAGGGAGGTTTAATGTCTGCACAAAAAGTAAATATACACTCACTCTTTTAACTATGTGGACATTTGAAGCTTCATGGAGTACAAATGCGAATGGGACCTTTAATGTAGAGCCAGTGAGTTTCATATTGGAGCTGACTACATGGAATCCTTGTTGGTGTGCATTCTTCAGCATTTGTTTCAGCGTTTGTTTCAGCGAGATGAAGGAAGGTGTAAGAAAAGGTAGTGGTCTTGGAGAAACAAACTATCTTCATCGATTTGGATTCATAAAGAGTAAGTCTTTTGTTTGGTTGGAGGTTGATTATGGTGTTCTTGTACCTGGATTGTATGTTTTTTGTTATTGAATAATGAGGGGGTGTTGCCGAATTGTATGTTTCATTGTGTCTACGTGTTGGTGATGGTGTAAGAATTGTTGCTGTCATCTTGTTAGTTTAATGCTTTTATGGTTGTTGTCGTGTTCATGCAGGGTAGAATGGATATAAGTGAAGAACTAAGCTTACGTGGATTTATTGGATGCAATAAAGAAATTATTGTGGCTGGAGATACGATATGTAAAGGTAATAAAGGTATCCAAGGTAGAGGGAATCAATGTGGGCGAAGTAAACTCCTTGTAGCCTAGGATAGAATTGGGTTAAATGGTTGCTGACCCAATTTACAGTAGATATTTTGTATGAGTTTTTGCCATGTATTATCAATGTAGGCAGTGGATACTTTGTATAGGTTCTTTAGCCATGTCTTATCAATTTAGATGACTGTTGAATTTTTGATTTACATTATTCATACAACTATATGGAGTTAAAAGATAGTGTAAATCCCATACTAGAGATTTTACCTTTTGTAATGACAATGTTCTCGTGGAAAAAAGTTGTTGGCGTATGTGCACTAGTTTTGACATACATAGCCCCTTTACTTTTGTGTTTTGTTCCTTAGTGTTCAAGAACGATTTATAGTTATATTTTTATACTGTTTAGTTTAAAGCTGGACATTCTTACAGAAGGATATTAGATTTTTAGAATATAGTTTAATTTCTCAACTGTTCAAGCTTCCATCCAAACAGGTGCTTCCAGCAGAGAAGCTTTTCTTTTCGCCTCAAATATACTAAAATCAATTTGGGAGCGGTTGGGGGGGGGGTGTAATAATAGGATCAGGAAGGAAGGAATCATCAAACACAGGCGTTACTCTTTTGTGATGCGAATCCATTAAGAACTCCAATTCTTGCAGGGGAAAACCAAAAAAAAAAATGAGTTGACTTATGAATTAGAAAAGGGAAAAAATGTACTTGTTTAAAGCAAGTGAAACTAAGAAACTAACTTGAACTTTGACTTCGTAATGGTTTAAAGCAAATTTTTTTCCCGCTAAATTTCATTTCATTTTACATGAAGTGTATCGACCTTTTTCGCTTTTTTCAATTAAACAGTAAATAAAAACTTTCTAAACTTTTCATTTCAGACCACCTTACTTTACGTTTATTTTATTTTCAATATTTGTTTGAGAATACGCTGCTTTCAAGCCAAGGTATGCGTAAATGATAGCTCTGAATATTATAATCAAAGCATGCATCGTGAATCCAGCTCTAACCCACGTGACCACTGCATTTTGCATGTTTTTCCTCTTTTTTACTTTTTCTTTTTTTATGGAAGAAACTTTCTTCGTAGTTGCAGCCTACAGGCTTGCTTTGCACAAGGAATCCAATGGCACTTCCAGAACTTTCTGGTTGACTAAAACAAGTATTAAATCATATCAAATCGTAATAATGCTTCTAAATATCTGTTCATTTACTATAATAAGTGCATTGTTCGTTTCCGTAATAATTAATATACTAAATTATTTGGTCAAAATTAGATTTAATTTTATCTTTGGTTTTGTCTGCCTTTTCCGTGTGTGTAAATGAATGTGACTTTCACATAATGCCAATGCAACTTTTTGACCTAAGGTACTGTTATCACAAGATAATCTCGAGATAAAGTCAAGATTATTGTAATTTTAATAAGGAAGTTTATTTTTATATTAGTTTTGGAAGTAATTCTATATATATGAGATATGGTTTTGTCAAAACCATGTTCGATTCCACAACACTGTTTTGACAAAACCATAGCGTTCTACTTTGATCATGGACACAATACAGTTTTGATATAATCGTGGTACATACACGATTTAGTAAAACCATATTGCGACACACCATGGTTGGCTATAAGCATCCTCCATTTTCACTTGATTTTTTCATATCTGTAAAACGCAACAAAGTGGTTTTGTCATGTCACTTCTTGTTTAAGAGATATAAACAAGAAAAATGTTATGTGACAAGATGATTGGATTAAGGACAATGTAGCCTACCTACTATATGTCAATATTGTATTAGATAAATAATAACTATTAAGATGTCTAATGATTATTGGAAGAACATCATACAAAATATCCATAGTAACTGAAATTGAAAGCGTTGCGAATAAATCCAGAGCAGGTATAAGCTTTCCACCTACTAAATAGTTTACTGTATAGAAGAAAACTTTCTCTGTTTGCATATCTGTCTATAAGCTGAGCTAAGGCTGGAATAGACCTGAAGCAGAAGCCAATCCTCATTATTTTTTTACCCCTTTCTTTCTAAATAAAACTGTGTGACGTAAAGCCTAGACAGATAGTTGTTTGTCGTGTAGGTAATTTGAAAGAGCAGGAAGCAAGTTGATTCCTTTTGCAAAGGAAGGATAGATTGTCTTTGTTCAATGTTTCCTTCCCAAGAGAAAAACGCATGCCAATTGTCACTATAAGATAAGTCTGACTAATAGAATCTTTTTTATTGAATATGACAACACACACATGCCTTAAACCATGACATGAGATAGAGAGAGCAGCTTGTTTGAACAAATATTTAAGAGAATGAGGTTAAACGAAAGAAGGTGTTGCAGAAAAGCCTGAGACCAAACTTTAGTGGGATGTGGATAAAAAGAGAAATTTGATGGTAGCCCTTTTGTTCTCACCTTGCCACCCTGCATTCTGAGGTCGTTTTCTTGTTGGGCCAAAATGTCAAATTTATAGATTCGAGAGCATTTATAGTCCTAGCTCATGGAACTGCATTGGAGGATGCAAATCGTTTTCTTGTCTATTATATAAGGCTCTCTAGCTACCCGGAAGTCCCTAATTCTTTTATTATCTACCGAGTATGTTTGTTTCTGATATAGATTTGGTTTGGATCTTGTGATCCCCCACCTGGATTTATGGAGCCATATTCTCATCTGGGTAAACTGTGGTATCATGGGCTACTCGCTCTAGCTAAGTTATTATGTATGTAGTGTTGGAGACAATCAATCCTGTACCAAGACGCAGTCGTACAATGTGTGCATATGAAACAGCAAAATAAAATAAATCAAACCCGGGGTGAGTCGAGGACTCTGTCCTTAAGACGTATTGCTCCGGTATACTGTGCCCAACCGGTGTGAGCAATCGTCTCCCAGGATACAACGGGTACCTGTTCAGTTGAGCGGCACTGCTGAACTTGAACTACTTCGAACCTTCGAATGTCCTGACTTCTCCCGGACGATATGCAAGACTCGGATGCTACGAACTTAGTATGCTATGAAAGCTTGGAAAAATGTTATGAATGAATGCACCCCTTTGCCCTCTTTATATAGGGGAGTCGGTTGGAGAACAAGGTACCGTGACCGTTGGATCAAAACCGAAGTTTGATTTAGACCGTTAGATTAAAACCTCCTATCTAGATTAGGAAGGTTTAATCTCAGCCTTTAGATCGAAGATAGATTAGCAGGTTTAAACCTGGACCGTTAGATGGAAACCATATTCGGTTAAGCGGTTAAGACAGTTTAAATCCCGGCCGTTAGATCAAAGTTGCCTCCCCACCACCGTTAGATCAAAACAGGTTGATCTTATTTTAAACAGGAGGATAGTGTTAGTTTCAGATTTGAAACATAACCACTCAAACTGAAGAGATTCTGCACGCTGTTCGACATCGATCGATCACATCGATCGATCGATGTATACATCGATCGATCGATGTGATCAATCGATGTACGTCAGAATCGTTCCTCACCTTTCTGTCCAACTTCGATTGATACATCGATCGATCGAAGTGATCGACTGATGTAAGACAGAAACATCGAAGCTCTTTGATCAACTTCGATCGATGACATCGATCGATCGAAGTCATCGATCGATGTCCGTCAGAAGCTCTTTTACACCACATGGACACATCCAACGCGATATTCCTCCATAAGGGTGACACGTCACCCATCCACAACATTTTCCATCCACTTTGAGCATTAATTTCACATTCACCCAATACCATAATTGAGTGATTCCAACATCCTAATATTAACTACTCGTTAAGTAGATAATTAGGGATTCATTAGTTTTCGATTTCATTATCGAAAACTCATTAAGCTTAAAGTACGTTGCTCAACCAAGTTTTGCAACATCATTAACGGGCCAAAGCCCAAATCTTCCAATCTCCAACGATGGGCCAAAGCCCAAACCTTAAATTCTCCAACAATCCCCCACATGAATGGAAATTAATGCAAATGCATATGCAGACTCTGAGGAGAAGTCAGACAAGAAAATATTGCATCAGAAGAGGTAGCTTCTGGCTTTGAACCTTTCATAGTGATGTACCATCGGATTCACTCGGCTAAATAGTGACTTGATGTCTTGAACTAGTCAGCCTTTGTTGTGAACCAAGACAACGATACTCACACAATATTTCCTTTAACACCCTTTTGGTTCTCATGGTTGTGTTCGTTTTGGCCATGAACAACCTGGTTTCAGAAAGTGTTTTAGAGAAATCTTGCCTCCCAGACTTTCTCATAGAAGCGGCCCCACTTCACACTTACATAGGTGATTCCTATCAAGAGTATTCTGCCATACTCCACTTGACGCATCAAGATATAGGACATCATTAAAAGCCTTAGCTTACCCTGCAATTCTCTGCAGACAGCACTTTTATCAGACGGAATGAGTAAGTGCTAACTGAATCTTCATAACTTAGTTGTCCCATTGAACCAAGATTCTGGGATCTCCAGTCAACAAGGTTGGGTTACCGTTACAAAGATTCATGCATTATGGGCTTCAGTCTCATTCCGTTTGTCAATCTTGACATCTGATCTCTAGGCAAACCTTTTGTAAGCGGATCCGCAAGATTCTCCATTGATTTTATATAATCTATGGAAATCACGCCATTAGAGATCAACTGCTTAATGGTGTTATGTCTTCAACGTATGTGTCGTGACTTACCATTATAGATGCTGCTTTGAGCACGTCCTATAGCTGACTGACTATCACAGTGTATGCTAATAGGAGCGATCGGCTTAGGCCAGCACGGAATATCTTCCAGGAAATTATGAAGCCACTCAGCCTCTTCCCCAGCTTTGTCCAATGCTATGAACTCAGCTTCCATAGTGGACCGAGCTATACAGGTTTGTTTCGTGGATTTCCACGACACAGCACCACCACCAATAGTGAACACGTACCCACTGGTGGACTTCGAGTCCTTACTATCTGATATCCAATTTGCATCGCAGTATCCTTCCAACACTGCTGGATATCTCGTATAATGTAATCCAAGATACATTGTGTATTTCAGATACCTCATCACTCTGTTAAGAGCTTTCCAATGATCATCACTTGGATTACTGGTAAACCTACTCAACTTGTTTACTGAACAAGCTAAGTCTGGTCTTGTACAATTCGTTATGTACATCAGACTCCCGATCACCTGAGAGTATTTCAACTGAGCTACAGGTTCGCCTCGATTCTTCCTTAAGTGTATACTTAAGTCAAGCGGGGTCTTTACCGGTTTCACATCATCCATATTGAACCGTTTCAGGACTGATTCAATATAGTGTGTTTGTGACAGTATGAGTCCCTCAGTCACCCTAGAAATCTTAATTCCTAGAATAACATTGGCAACTCCCATGTCCTTCATATCGAAGTTCCTCGTCAACATCTTCTTTGTGTTTAAGATTATGTCCCGAGTACTTCCCATGATTAGCATGTCATCTACATAGAGACACACTATCACATAAGCATTCTGTGTGCTCTTAATATAGACACACTTGTCACACTCATTGATCTTGAAACCGTTAGCTAACATAGCTTGATCAAACTTCAAGTGCCACTGTTTGGGCGCTTGCTTAAGTCCATACAAGGATTTAACGAGTCTACAAACTTTAGACTCTTGTCCTGGAACCACAAACCCTTCGGGTTGTTCCATATAGATTTCTTCATCTAACTCACCATTCAGAAACGCAGTCTTTACATCCATCTGATGGATTTCCAAGTTATAGACTGCAGCAATTGCAACTAGCACCCTTATAGAAGTGATCCTAGTCACTGGTGAGTAGGTGTCAAAAAAGTCAAAGCCTTCCTTTTGCCGATAGCCTTTAGCTACCAACCTGGCTTTATACTTTTCAGTAGACCCATCCTCTTTCAGTTTCTTCTTGAAAACCCACTTACAACCAAGTGGTTTACTTCCAGGTGGAAGGTCAACTAACTCCCAAGTGTGATTTTGAAGAATTGAGTCTATTTCACTATTCACTGCTTCTTTCCAGAATGGAGCTTCTGGAGTAGACATAGCCTCGGAAAAGTTCCTTGGCTCATTTTCTACCATATAGGTTAGAAAATCCGGTCCAAACGAAGTTGGCATTCTGGCATGCTTGCTTTGACGAAGCTCCTCATCTCCTTGAGGAGTCGCCTCACGCATTCGCTTACCAAATCTTGTTTCTTCTTGAATTTTGTCTTTCCTCGGAAAGACATCTTCAAAGAACACTGCATTCCTTGACTCCATGACAACGTTTTCATGTATGTCAGGAATATCTGACTTGTGCACCAAGAACCGATATGCACTACTGTTAGTTGCATAACCAATAAATATGCAATCAACCGTTTTAGGCCCAATTTTCACCTGTCTTGGCTTAGGTACAGCAACCTTCGCCAGACACCCCCACACTTTCAAGTATTTGTAACTAGGCTTGTAGCCTTTCCAAAGCTCAAAAGGGGTTACATCCATCTTCTTAGATGGAATTCTGTTTAAAATGACGTTGGCTGAGAGGATTGCTTCCCCCCACAAGTTCTGAGGTAAACCCGAACTTATCAACATAGCATTCATCATCTCTTTTAGAGTACGGTTCTTGCGTTCAGCAATACCATTCGATTGAGGTGAATATGGTGCAGTCGTTTGATGAATAATGCCATGTTCTGAACAGAATTCATTAAACGGTGTATCATATTCGCCACCTCTATCACTACGAATTGTTTTAATTCGTTTGCTAAGTTGATTCTCAACTTCATTTTTATAATCCTTGAAAGCATCAAGGGCCTCGTCTTTGCTGCTTAGCAAATATACATAACAGTATCGTGTGCAATCGTCGATAAAAGTTACAAAATACTTTTTACCACCTCTCGTTTGCACAAATTTTAAATCACACACATCGGTATGAATTAAATTCAAAGGTTCAGTCTTCCTTTCTATTGAAGGAAATGGTGCCTTTGCCATCTTCGCTTCAACACATATTTGACATTTTCTTTTATTATTAAAGTCCAGTTTGGGCAATAAGTCAAGATTACTCATACGTTGTATTGACTTGTAATTAACATGTCCCAAACGAAAATGCCATAAACAAGAAGACTCAAGCATCTAAGCAGAAGAGGAAGCAACTTTATTAGCCTCTGCGGGCAAATCTCTTTTGGGTACAATAGTGATGACATTCAATTTAAACATCCTACTTGACAAGTACCCCTTCCCCAAATACATGCCATTTTTCGAAAGAATAACTTTATTGGACTCTAACACTAGTCTAAAACCATGCATGACTAGAAGAGATCCAGATACTAAATTCTTCCGAATATCAGGGACGTGCAGCACATTCTGCAAAGTCAGATGCTTCCCTGATATGAGCTTCAGAACAACTTTTCCCTCGCCTTCAATCTTCGAGGAGGCCGAGTTTCCCATGTAAAGTTGCTCATTGTTCCCGGGCTGGTACTCCGTGAACATCTCTCTGCTGGAGCAAACATGTCTAGTGGCGCCAGTATCAAGCCACCACTCGCGTACGTTCCCAACAGCATTGCACTCTGAGACCACCGCACAGAGATTCAGATCATCCAATGCATCGACTATGTTCGCCTTTGCCTTGGATTTCTTCTTCTTGGGCTTTCTGCACTCATTGCTGACATGCCCCTGAATGCCACAGTTGTAGCATTTCCCGGTGAACTTCTTGGCGATCTGCTTGCCTTTCTTGTTCACCCCGAGTTGGCCTTTCTTTTTCTTGGCCTCTGCAACATGGGCCTTAGCCTGACCAGAGCTAGATTGTGGCGCTCTTTCAGATCTACGATTGTCCTCCTCAATGCGGAGTCGAACAATTAGATCTTCCAATGTCATCTCCTTTCTCTTGTGTTTGAGATAGGTTCTGAATTCCCTCCACGAAAGAGGTAGCTTCTCAATCACTGCTGCCACGACGAAAGATTCACTGAGCAACATGCCCTCCTCTTCCATCTCGGCAACCAACGTATGAAGTTCCTCAACTTGAGAAACAACAGTGCGAGAATCTGACATTTTGAAATCCAGGAATTTGCCGACGATAAATTTCTTAGTGCCGGCATCTTCCGTACGGTATTTCTTTTCCAAAGCCTGCAACAAAGACTTTGCGGTTTTATACGTGCAGTAGAAACCATACAAGGAGTTGTCCAAACAACTCAGAATATGGCTCAAACAAACATAATTATTGAAATTCCAAGTTTCAACAAAATGTTGGTTTTGCATATTCTGGGTTTGGTCCTCCAGCGGATCCACTATAGGCGGGTCCTCAGTCAGGAAGTTCGCCAACCCCATAGCAGTCAAGAAGAACATCATCTTCTGCTGCCAACGCTTGAAGAAGCTTCCACCGAACTTCTCCGGTTTCTCCACTTGGGCCACTGCAGGACCCTGCGCAGGAGGAGCATGTCTTGGCATCCTAGCAGTTGGTGCCATTGGAGCAGAGCTTTGAATGTCTGCGCCATGAACGGAGCCTGAGCTTGCGTTCTCCATCAGATTACTGTTCAGTTGATCAAAACGAATAGATTAGAACAGAATCAGATTTAAGAAAGGAGTAGAAGTAGAATGCAAATCAGTACAAAACTGCTTTTGCGCAAATTAAAAACGGTACAGAAATTAATTGAATTGAAATACGTCTTAAGATTGTTGGAGACAATCAATCCTGTACCAAGACGCAGTCGTACAATGTGTGCATATGAAACAGCAAAATAAAATAAATCAAACCCGGGGCGAGTCGAGGACTCTGTCCTTAAGACGTATTGCTCCGGTATACTGTGCCCAACCGGTGTGAGCAATCGTCTCCCAGGATACAACGGGTACCTGTTCAGTTGAGCGGCACTGCTGAACTTGAACTACTTCGAACCTTCGAATGTCCTGACTTCTCCCGGACGATATGCAAGACTCGGATGCTACGAACTTAGTATGCTATGAAAGCTTGGAAAAATGTTATGAATGAATGCACCCCTTTGCCCTCTTTATATAGGGGAGTCGGTTGGAGAACAAGGTACCGTGACCGTTGGATCAAAACCGAAGTTTGATTTAGACCGTTAGATTAAAACCTCCTATCTAGATTAGGAAGGTTTAATCTCAGCCTTTAGATCGAAGATAGATTAGCAGGTTTAAACCTGGACCGTTAGATGGAAACCATATTCGGTTAAGCGGTTAAGACAGTTTAAATCCCGGCCGTTAGATCAAAGCTGCCTCCCCACCACCGTTAGATCAAAACAGGTTGATCTTATTTTAAACAGGAGGATAGTGTTAGTTTCAGATTTGAAACATAACCACTCAAACTGAAGAGATTCTGCACGCTGTTCGACATCGATCGATCACATCGATCGATCGATGTACGTCAGAATCGTTCCTCACCTTTCTGTCCAACTTCGATCGATACATCGATCGATCGAAGTTACATCGATCGATCGAAGTGATCGACTGATGTAAGACAGAAACATCGAAGCTCTCTGATCAACTTCGATCGATGACATCGATCGATCGAAGTCATCGATCGATGTCCGTCAGAAGCTCTTTTACACCACATGGACACATCCAACGCGATATTCCTCCATAAGGGTGACACGTCACCCATCCACAACATTTTCCATCCACTTTGAGCATTAATTTCACATTCACCCAATACCATAATTGAGTGATTCCAACATCCTAACATTAACTACTCGTTAAGTAGATAATTAGGGATTCATTAGTTTTCGATTTCATTATCGGAAACTCATTAAGCTCAAAGTACGTTGTTCAACCAAGTTTTGCAACATCATTAATGGGCCAAAGCCCAAATCTTCCAATCTCCAACGATGGGCCAAAGCCCAAACCTTAAATTCTCCAACGATGGACCAAAGCCCAAACCTTAAATTCTCCAACATGTAGCAGAAACTCTTTAACGCAATCATTATGTCATTGTCAAATATACATGTAGTTATGAGATGACACTTCATCGGTTTCAAGCATTGCCATAAACCTCTTTAACTAGAAACGATCTCTATGCTTTTTGAAACCAAGCGACTTGACAGAAGGTGATAAATATAACAATGGAGAAAGAAATTCTCAAAATACATCACATTTTTTCAGTCTATTACACGCGACGTCTTTCTTCTTTAAGAAATCTATGATTTTTCAAATTTATAAAAATGCACGCAAAACTGGAAATATATGAAAAGAAAACGCATGTCAATTTTTACACTGTTCCCATTTGCTTTTGCATGTTAAAGATGGTTTGTCTTCAATTGTATCATTATATGATAAGCATACATTGGACTGATTGATTACTTCTTGCCCAGGGGCCTGACTATAGCAACCTAAGCATACATTGGACTGATTGATTAGGTTAAGCTATGCAGTTAATATTAAGGCATCAAGATTAAAAGGAACCCGAGTTCAACCCTAGCAAGATGCAACAAAATCTTTTTTTTTTTTTTACCGGATAGTGACAAAAATAATTCTTAAAAAACTATGAATTGCCCGATCAACATAGCTCGACAACTCAAGTAAGAACCGCTCTTAACTTGACAACTCAAACATAGGCTCGACCTAACTCCACTTTTTAACACGTTTATAAACTTGATCTAGGCTGACTTAGTAATCAAAGCAAGGTCTGACTAAGTTCGATTTGTGCCCATTGGATGATTTTCCGATTTCAAGCCTGGTTCAACTCGTCCAAATGTCATACCCACGAATCTAGCTCAGTTTTTTATGAAAATAATTAGTAGTTGTTTTCAAATTTGGACAAGACGGTTTGAGTTAAGCTGAAATGCCTATTTTTATATCTTCTCGTTATTCAATTTGGACATAATGAAAGTTGTTTTGATTTGAGTCCCAAATAAAATTGACCAAAAGCAGATCGTGTCAAATCATGAAACATGTAACCCAGTCACTGCAGCCGTAACAAATCTAAACCAAACTAATACCCTTTACCCCACCAGGTTTATCAGCATCGGATTCACGAGTCCATCTACATTCCTGTACCAGGAACTGTTGAATGTGGCTTAAATTTGTACCACATCGGTGGTTTTAGAATGAATAGGAAAATTGGGAGTTATAAATAAATCCCTCCACCTCTTATGTAAATCATCCCAAAACTTGTATCTTCTTCTACATATAAATAGAAGCAAGCAATTCAGCAAGTGTTCGGTGATCGGAGATCAAGCTATCTTGGCTGAGCTCCATTGGCAAAGCTTTCGGGTGTGTTTCTCTCTTTATCTCTTTTATTGTTCTGTTCTCTTTATTGTTGTTTTACTACTTTCTTTCCTGTTGTAGTGTAGTATTCAATATTATTTGTCGGGTAGTTTAGTTAGTGTTCTGTCCAGTTCATTAGTTCTGAACTGGTGCATTTCACTAGTTGTGTCGTTGTAGTGGGAAAAATACCCGATTTTCCCAACAAGTGGTATCAGAGCCGAAGGTTCACCCTTGGGCTGTTTGAAATTTGTTGTAATATTGAATACTATATATTGAGTCTGTAATGGCAACAAAAGATCAAGAAGCAAAGGAGGTTATCTCAAATATTCCATCGGGGGTATCGACCTCCTCATCATCATGGTCGAGGTTCCCGGTGTCCAGTTTGAAATTGGCGGTGGAAATATTTGATGGTACTGGCCATTTCGGTATGTGGCAAGGGGAGGTCTTGGACTCCCTTTTCCAACAGGGTCTTGATATTGCCATTGAAGGAAAGAAACCAGAAGAGATAGAGGATAAAGAGTGGAGTATCATTAATCGGTTGGCGTGCGGAACTATTAGATCTTGCCTGTCCAGAGAGCAGAAGTATGCCTTCAAGAGTGAAACTTCTGCACACAAACTGTGGAAGGCATTGGAGGACAAGTTTCTGAAAAAGAGTGGTCAGAACAAGCTCCTCATGAAGAAAAGATTGTTCCGATTTGATTACCGACCAGGTACTACTATGAATGAACACATCACTATGTTTAATCAATTAGTAGCAGACCTGCTGAATTTAGATGTGAAATTTGAGGATGAAGATCTGGCTTTGATGTTGTTATCATCTCTTCCTGATGAATTTGAACATTTGGAAACTACATTACTTCATGGGAAAGAGAATGTGTCGTTAGATGCTGTTTGTTCTGCTTTGTATAGTCATGAATGAGAAAGCAGGATAAGATAAAAACAAATCAACGACATCAGAAGAAGCATTGGTGGCAAGAGGTCGTCAGCAAAGCCAGACAAAAGGAAGAAGAGAAAGGTCTAAGTCCAAAGGCCGAGCCATTGCCAAAGACGAGTGCGCTTTCTGTCATGAGAAAGGGCACTGGAAGAAAGACTGTCCAAAGCTGAAAAAGAAAGGGAAGACTCCGCAAGATGCAAATGTTGCAGAATGCAAAAGTGATGCGGAATCAGATATCTCTTTGACTGTCTCGCCTTCAGCATCATTACATCCAGATGAGTGGATATTGGATTCAGGGTTGTACCTATCATATGTGTCCTATTCGGGAATTTTTCTTTGAATTCCAGGAACTTGTTGGTGGGGTTGTTTACATGGGTAATGATAATCCATGTAAAACAACTGGGATAGGATCAATCAAGCTGCGAAATCATGATGGATCCACTAGAATTTTACGGGATGTGCGGTACGTGCCGAAGTTGAAGAAGAATCTCATCTCATTGGGGGCCTTAGAATCTAAAGGTTTAGTCGTGACGATGCGAGATGGAGTTCTTAAAGCAACTTCAGGAGCACTGGTGATGTTGAAAGGAGTGAGGAAGAACAATCTGTACTACTATCAAGGTAATACAGTGGTGGGGGCAGTATCGACAGCAACTTCAAGCACAAAGAAGGATGCTGAGGCAACGAAGCTGTGGCATATGAGGTTGGGACATGCTGGAGAAAAGTCCTTGCAAATTCTTGCCAAGCAAGGACTCTTGAAAGGTACGAAGGCTTGCAAACTTGAATTTTGTGAGCATTGTGTTCTTGGAAAACAACGAAGAGTGAAATTTGGCACTGCGATTCATAATACCAAGGGTATTCTGGATTATGTGCATTCAGACGTGTGGGGACCTGCCAAGACTCCATCCATTGGAGGTAGGCATTATTTTGTCACCTTTGTTGATGATTTCTCAAGAAGAGTTTGGGTGTATACAATGAAGAATAAAGATGATGTGCTTGACATTTTCCTTAAGTGGAAAGCACAAGTTGAAAACCAAACAGGAAGGAAGATTAAGGTTCTCCGAACAGATAATGGAGGAGAATACAAGAATGATCCATTCCTGAAGGTATGCCAAGACTGTGGCATAGTTCGACACTTCACTGTTAGAAAGACACCACAAACAGAATGACGTGTCAGAGCGTATGAACAAGACACTTGTGGAGAAAGTTCGTTGTATGCTGTCTAATGCTGGGTTAGACAGAAAATTTTGGGCTGAGGCTGTGACGTACGCTCAACATATCGTCAATCGGTTGCCATCATCTGCTATAGATGGCAAAACTCCGTTGGAGGTATGGTCTGGAAAAACCTGCAACTGATTATGATTCTTTGCGTGTGTTTGGTTCTATTGCATATTATCATTTGATTGAATCAAAGTTGGATCCACGGGCAAAGAAGGCTCTTTTTATGGGCTTCAATCCTGGAGTGAAGGGATACCGTTTATGGTGTCTGGAGGCAAAGAAGACGATTATCAGCAGAGATGTTACCTTTGATGAATCTGCCATGTTGAACAAGGTAAATCAAGGAGCTGATAGTACTCTGCAGCAGGTGGAGTGTACTCCGAAGCAGGTGGAGTTTGAGCAAAGAGTGGTGATCCCAGCACAAAGCACCACCAGTGACTCTCCTATGGCAGAAGAAGAGTCAGATGAAGAAGAGGATTCTGCCCAAGAACCTCAACAGCAATCGGCGCCAATTGCAGTTAGAAGGCAAAGACGAAAATTCAAAAGCCTACTCGTTTTGCTGACATGGTAGCCTATGCACTTCAGTTTGTTGATGACATTCCATCCACTTACTCAGAAGCTATTCTAAGTCCAGAAAGGGGAAGCTGGGCAGGTGCAATGGAAGAAGAGATGCAATCTCTTAAGAAGAACAATATGTGGAAGCTGGCACAACTACCAGAAGATAAGAAGGCAATTGGGTGCAAATGGGTATTTGCAAAGAAAGAAGGATTTCCTCATAAAGAAGATGTTCGCTACAAGGCAAGGTTGGTGGCTAAAGGCTTTGGCTCAGAGGGAGGGAATTGATTACAATGAGGTATTTTCTCCAGTTGTTAAACATTTCTCCATTAGAATTTTGTTGGCCTTGGTAGCACAGTTGAATTTGGAGCTAGCTCAACTTGATGTGAAAACCGCGTTCCTACACGGTGATTTGGAAGAGGAAATCTACATGACTCAGCCAGAAGGATACAAGGTTGCTGGTAAAGAAAATTGGGTTTGTAAACTTAGCAAATCGTTGTACGGACTAAAACAATCTCCGAGACAGTGGTACAAACGATTTGACAAGTTTATGAAGGGTCAGTCGTACAAGAGGAGCAAATACGACCATTGTGTGTATTTGCGCAGACTTCATGATGGTTCCTACATCTACTTACTCTTATATGTTGATGACATGCTGATAGCAGCAAAGAGCCAAGCAGATATTGACAAGTTGAAGGCTCAGTTGAGTAAAGAGTTTGAGATGAAGGATTTGGGGAAGCCAAGAAGATTCTCGGCATGGAGATAAGCAGGGACAGAGAGAGGGGTAAACTTTGGCTGTCACAGAAACAGTATTTGCAGAAGGTACTACAACGGTTTGGTATGCACGAAGATACAAAACTTGTAAGTACCCCACTTGCTCCTCATTTGAAACTGAGTAGCCGTTTGTCTCCAACTACTGATGAAGAACGAGAATACATGGCAAAAGTCCCTTATGCGAATGCAGTTGGAAGTTTGATGTATGCAATGGTGTGTACGAGACCAGATATTTCACAGGCTGTTAGTGTTGTTAGTAGATACATGCATGATCCAGGCAAGGGTCATTGGCAAGCTGTGAAATGGATTCTACGGTATCTCCAAAATACCGTAGATGTTGGATTGGAATTTGAGCAAGATAAATCACTTGGTCAGGGCGTAATTGGATATTGTGATTCTGATTATGCTGGAGATTTAGATAAGCGGCGATCTACAACTGGCTATTTGTTCACTTAGCAAAAGCGCCAGTTAGTTGGAAGTCTACCTTACAGTAAACGGTGGCTTTGTCTACAACAGAGGCAGAGTATATGGCGATTACAGAGGCTGTGAAGGAAGCAATTTGGCTTTATGGGTTGCTTAAAGACTTGGGAGTTGGTCAGAAACAACTTAAAGTATATTCTGACAGTCAGAGTGCTATTCATTTGGCAAAGAATCAAGTCTTTCATGCACGGACGAAGCATATTGATGTTCGCTATCATTTTGTGCGGGAATTCTCGAAGAAGAGGAGATACTTCTCCAGAAGATTCATACTATGGAGAATCCTGCAGATATGTTGACCAAGGTGTTACAAGGGCCAAGTTTGAACATTGTTTAGACTTGGTTAATATCTTGCACATTTGAGTAGATACTTGGAAATAACACAAAGACTATTTTTTTTGTTGATAAGTTTTGTATATGGTAGGATTTGAAATTAAGCCAAGGTGGAGATTTGTTGAATGTGGCTTAAATTTGTACCACATCGGTGGTTTTAGAATGAATAGGAAAATTGGGAGTTATAAATAAACCCCTCCACCTCTTATGTAAATCATCCCAAAACTTGTATCTCTTCTACATATAAATAGAAGCAAGCAATTCAGCAAGTGTTCGGTGATCGGAGATCAAGCTAATCTTGGCTGAGCTCCATTGGCAAAGCTTTCGGGTGTGTTTCTCTCTTTATCTCTTTTATTGTTCTGTTCTCTTTATTGTTGTTTTACTACTTTCTTTCCTGTTGTAGTGTAGTATTCAATATTATTTGTCGGGTAGTTTAGTTAGTGTTCTGTCCAGTTCATTAGTTCTGAACTGGTGCATTTCACTAGTGTGTGTCGTTGTAGTGGAAAAATACCCGATTTTCCCAACAGGAAAATCTTCATATTTTATATTTTATATATATTCATATTATATCCAACAGAATAATAGTAACAAAAAATATCAGACATGTACCAAACGTAGTCCCCAAAAAAGAAAAGAACATGTGCAAATCATGTCGCAATAAATTCCTAAACTGTACCCTTCGGTTCAACAAACTTTTCCTATTTCACTTAAAAGGTAGATGAACTTTGCAAATTCGGATTTCATATAAAATTTTATATTTGAAAATTTCCACATACAAAATCGTTGAGTACGCTACAACTAGAGAATCTTATTAAAAGGACAAATAATATATATAAACGAATGCAAAAAAAATCAACTCATAAACAAACATTACTTCAGCACTTTCCACTAATTAGAAGTAGGAATCACCGATTCTGATTACTTTACCCTTAGATACCAAAAGAACTGCAAAAGGAGAAACTGAGTAGGTCCAGGCCAGGGAATAGGTCAGACTGAGATACATATTTGTATTTTCCTGTACGAAATCTAGCTAATCTTCTCTATGGACCTCCGAGTCTGCGGTTTCTGGACTTCTGTTAAAAAAGCAAACCCCAGGCTAATCGATTGTTAATCATATAGCAGTAATATTTCCTCCAACCCCCTACCCCTTACCCCCCCCCTCCTGACATTTACACAAAGGTATCCAACATCACCTTAACGGGTTTTATGTCCCCATGACACAGACCAACTGGTTCCGGAAAGGGGTTCTCGAAAAGGAGGTGAAGAGTTCAATTCTTGCCAAAGGTAAGAAAGCCCCTCCCCAGCAAGTGCATAGTGTGGGAGCTTCTTGGCATGTAGTCTTGCCTGCAGTGCTGGGGGCTCCTTATGCAGACTACTGCGTAAATGACCAAGCTCCTGCTTAGCGGGCCGTTGGGTACCTGATTTACCTCCCTACACTACCTTTGGGACTGGATGTGGCAGAGACCCTTACTGGTGAAATTCAACCTTAACGGGTTTTCACCATCAAAAAGCAGGGTTTTTCCAGTTGCAGCCCTCAAGAGTTATAACCTCAACGAGCTTAATAAAAGATGTAAATTAGGAATCAAGTGGCCTTATAGATTAGTAGAACGTTTATCAAACAACCGACATATGATGTCCACAGCAAATTGGACTAGCCATACTTTAATCCAATGGAACCTTATACTATAATCTAATCCAACAACCATTTCTTTAGTTTTTCTACCTGAATTTATAACTCTTATTTAGTAAACGGGATTTCTATGTTTTTCATTTAGTGAACTCCTACTTAGGCCAAGGATTAAGACAAAAGACGGGACGTTTTTCTTCATTGTCGTTAGATAACTGTTCAATCAAATAAGAGTACAGACAATATATAATTATATGTATAATGGCAAGGAATTTAAATTTGGCGTAATTTTTGAGTTTATCCTGGTGGTAAAGCTTGCTATATCTTGAAGCGTAAAAACCTTATGTTCGACTGACGAGGTTTATTGGAAAATTTCTTTACATATGATTTTTTTTACAGAAGTTTGCTAGTGGTTTAGTAGAGTTCTAAAGCACTCTGGTTCTTCCATAGACCCCTGATCACTAGAAGGAATCATTAGATTTGTCTCTAAAATGAAGTATGAATCTCGGTGCAGTTTAGACGAAGTTTATCCTGGATGGACCGTAACCCAAGTATATTCATTTAAGAATAAGTATTAGGATGGAAGAAAACAGTTTCTTTCTTACTCATACATGAGGCTCACGGCCTGTATATGTAGTACAAGGGGGAGTACATTAGTGCTATAATCAAGGATTTGGGATCAATCACTTTTAAATACGGAATCAGTCATGCTATAATCATGCTAATCAATTACATTAATTTCTTGATTTTTTCCTATTTTAACACTCCCCCTCAAGTTAAGTCGTGAGATCTTTAACGCTTAACTTGCTCAGAATCTCGAGAAATCTTCCAGCCGAAACAGCTTTGCTAATGATATCAGCAAGCTGATCTTCTGATCTCACAAATGGTAGGCAAACTATCCTTTTGTCAAGCTTCTCCTTTATAAAGTGGCGATCCATTTCCACATTTTTCGTGCGATCATGTTGTACTGGATTCTCCGATATCTGTATAACATCTTTATTATCACATATCAATTCTGGAACCCTGTTTGGCGGATGCTGTATTTCGGTCAATATCTTCCTTATCTATAATACCTCAGCCAATCCTCTAGCAATCCCTCTGAACTCAGCTTCCGCACTCGATAAAGCTACCACCTTTGGTTTTTTGCTTTTTCAAGTTACCAGATTACCTCCGACCCAAGTGAAGTATCCAGATGTCGACCTTCTATCTTTGGATTTCCAGCCCAATCAGCATCTGTGTATGCTCGTATCTCAAGATGACCATGTTTCCGGAAGACTATCCTTCTCCCAAGGGATCCTTTCAGATACCGAACTATCCTTATTGTTGCCTCCATATGCTGCTTCCTTGGCTGGTGCATGAACTGGCTTATCACTCCGACAGAATATGCTATATCAGGCCTCGTATGTGACAAGTATATTAATTTTCCCACTAGCTGCTGATACCGTGCCTTGCCTGCTGGTTCTGCCCCTTTGACAATTTGTAGACCGTGATTCATCATCATTGGTGTTTCAGCTGGTTTACAGTCCACAAGTCTTGTCTCTGCAAGAAGCTCAAGAATATATTTCTTCTGTGAAATGTATATCCCGGATTTGGATCTTAGAACTTCTATCCCAAGGAAATATTTTAGTGTCCCTAAATCCTTCATTTCCAACTCTTGAGACAACTGCCTCTTAAGAATTGCAATTTCTTCATCGTCATTTCCTGTGATAATCATATCATCAACGTATATAATTAAACAAGTAACACGTCCTTGTTCTGTTTTCAAGAACATTGTGTGATCAGCATTGCTCTGATGATACCCATTTTTCTTCATCGCTGCAGTAAATCTTCCGAACCATGCTCGCAGTGACTGTTTTAGGCCGTATAAAGCTTTCTGCAATCGACATACTTCTCCGTCTCGGAATGTAGCGGTGAAGTTTGGTGGAGGTTCCATATACACTTCTTCTTTTAAGTCTCCATGCAGAAACGCATTCTTAACATCCAATTGTTACAGAGGCCATTCAAGGTTGACTGCGACTGAAAACAAAACTCTGATGGTGTCTAGTTTTGCTACTAGTGAAAATGTCTCCGAATAGTCTACCCCGCAGGTCTGAGTGTAGCCTTTCGCCACCAATCTAGCCTTATATCTTTCTATTGTTCCATCCGCTCGTGCTTTACTGTGAAGACCCACCTGCAGCCTACTGGTTTTATTCTTGGTCACACTGTGCACTTTTCCCATGTTTTGTTTTGCACAAGTGCATCCATCTCAGCCTGCATAGCATTTCTCCATTCTGGTCGTTTCTGTGCTTCTTCTACTGTCTTCGGAATCGGTACAGTGTAGAGTGATGTCTGATATGCCACAACTATTTCAGACAGATGGCTCCCCCTTGCTAGATTCCCGATCGGATATCGCGAAGCCCTGGGCGTATATTCAGGTTCATATCTGACCGGGGGTACTCCTCTGTTCTTTCGCGGGGGAAGTACATACCTGTCTTCAGGAGTCTCAACAGTTTGGTTTGGTAGGTTAACAGAGGATATAAAAGAAGCTGACTCAATAGATTTAGTAGGCGATTGGGATAATTCATTCACCTGGGGTACCTGAGGACATTCCACCGAGGTTGATAACTGGTCTTGATTCCTTGTGCTGAGCTCTATTTTGTCTTCAGAAATCGGTCCGGTGGCTTGACCTACTCTCTCTGTCGGGACAATTTTTGGCAAAACTGGCTCGTGTAACCACCCGAGTGAATCCGGCTGACTGACCTCTCCCTTAGAACGAGGAGTGGTTTGAAAGTAATATTCGGTCTCTAGGAAGTCACAGTCCATGGTGGTATATAAGCGATGGGTCTGAGGATTATAGCAGCGATAACCCTTTTGATTTACCCCATATCCGACAAACACACATTTAATAGCACAGGGTTCTAACTTAGACCTCTGAGATTTGGGGATATGGACATATACAGTACACCCGAATATTCGAGGTGTTAGTGTGAGATGTAATGGGACCGAATGATGTTTTGCAAGTGAATCTAACGGAGTTTGGTACTGGAGAATTCTGGTGGGTAATCGATTGGCAAGATAGACTGCGGAGACAACGGCTTCGGGCCAGTTAATGAGCGGAACATTTGAACTCAAGAAGCAATGATCGAGTTATTTCAAGAAGAGTCCGGTTTCTTCCGTTCAGCCACCCCGTTTTGTTGAGCGGTGTTGGAAAGTGGTTTGGGTGATGAGTCCTTGTTGAAGAAAGAACTCATGTAGCTGTTTATTTACATATTCGCGACCGTTATCTGTACGGAGGACCTGAATTTGTTTTTGATACTATGTGGCAATCACTATGTTAAATATAACAAATTATCAAAGACTCCGATTTGTGCTTCATAAAATAAACCCAGGTCATGCGTGTACAGTCATCGACAAATAACAAAAAATATAAGACACCATTTTGACTTGGGACTGGAGAATGACCCTAGACATCAGAGTGTACAGTGAAAACGGGGTTGTGGTTCTAGTATTATTAAGAGGATATGATTGTTTGTGGCTTTTGGCCAGAATACAGATATCACAAGGGTAAACTGGTATAGTGATTAAAAATATGCGGAAATAGTCTTTGTAAATACCCCAGAGATGGATGTCCAAGTCGGGGTGATTGTCACCAACCAGGCCTGCCTGTCAACTGTCCCATGATGAGAGCGCTTGTCGTACTGTGTTGGTCCACTTCGTCGACGAAATAGAGCCTCCCACGTTCAGAACCACGCCCAATTATCTTCCCCGTCCGAATGTCCTGTAGAAGACAAAAAGTCGGGTGGATTAGGACAATACAATTTAATTCTTTGGTGAGGTGACTAATAGGACAGTAATTTGGGGATAATGTGGGGACCATAAGACAATTTTTAAGTTTTTATGGAGGAAGACAGGTGGACACTGCCCGTTCCGGATACATAGGAATACCCGCCATTAGCAGTTCGAATAATTTTTTTGTGGGATGTTCAAGTTGCTGAAAGTCCTGAATATCATACGACATTGTATCAGTGGCGCCGCAGTCAAATAGCCACCCAGAATTTTGTGTAACCGGTGGAGAATGGGATTTTGGGTCACAAACAGCATTGAACCGTGACAGGTCCGGTTTGCTGGTTCTGGATAATAAACCGTGGGGCAGGGGATTTATTTCTACCTGGGGATTAAATGACCCAATATATCCCTTTTTTTTTTCTTTTTAAAATGAGAATTTAAGGGGCTTGGAGTTAAATTTGCTCCCAGCCATATACCTGTATTTCAGCGGGTTCCAGAACCTCCTTCTTCTCTTCTGCGCCGCTGTGAACTAGCCCTCCAAAACCCCCCTGCTCCACTCCTGCGTCTGAGGTTGTTGGTTGCCCGCTGCCATGCTTCCCTTCTTGCCCCTTTTTTCTGACATCTTGGCCACCACTCGGGTAAACTATAAGGTGAAGCATCCTTCGGCAGTGTGGCGGCTGCCACCGCAGTGAGTGCACCTGAGGTGGGCTTTCTCGTCCTGTTGGCGGGATGATGACGCTGATGTAGATGAATTTCCCAGAGTTTGATACCGTCCAGCGGTCCTGTCGCCCTCGCCTGCTCTTTTTTTTCCGTTGTTGGACTGTATAAAAAACAGTCCGCTGCTGATGCCTGAGGATGATTCTCCGGTGATGGGCCTCTTCACTATTCTTCATTATGTCTCTCCTATGTGTTTCCGTCGGATTTGCGCATAAGCCTCCTCCACTGTCTGGTAGTGGATCTGTTTTCAAAATATCTCTTTTTTCTGCATCATATACGCCGCTATTGCTTGTAACAACTGATAAGCCTGTTTTGCTGTTGGATTTGGTTGTTATACAGTCATATCCTTTGGGCATTGCATCGGATTTGGCAGTCTCCTGTCAATTCCTTCCAGACCGACTGTAATGGCTGTAAATTCTCTCCAGTGGCTGTGTTCCTTGTTTTAGGCTATTGGCTTGACAGTGAGATCGTAAATTGTAGTGGGTCTCTGCCGCTGCTATAGGTGGATTCAATCCCCCTTCCACAGATCCCACGATGTTGGATAGTCAATATACTGATTGACTAAATCAGGTTCAATGTTTCTAGTATCCATGTAGAACTGTGAGTCTGACTGCCTCCACTGTTCATAAAGTGGGTCGGTTTTCTGGGGAGGAGGGGCAGTAGATGTGTCTGAGTCTCCCCCTTCCATCGATAGCAAGGCTCATTTTCCTTGCCCAAATTCCATAGTTTGTGGTCATTAAGCTTGTCGGCTAAATTGATTTGTGTATTAGACGAACCTTCTGTTGGGTGTTGTTTTGGTGCCCATTTCTGCAGGGAGTTCTAATACTTGGGACAGATTCATGGATTCCGGCAAAGGGTTGGTTGCCCCCTCAGACTGGGATGTGGCAGACTGGGGTGTTTGGTCGGCTATTGAGAAAGGTAGCAGGTATGGGTCGTTTTTTTGGTTTTTTTCCAGTAGGTGATGAGCGTTTATATTTCCCCCACTTATGGACGAAATACTAGCTTTGATACCATATTAGGATTGAAGAAAACAGTTTCTTTCTTACTCAGACATGAGGCTCACGGCCTGTATATGTAGTACAAGGGGGAGTACATTAGTGCTATAATCAAGGGATTTGGGATCAATCACTTTAACTACGGAATCAATCATGCTATAATCATGCTAATCAATTACATTAGTTTCTTGATTTTATTTCCTATTTTAACAATAAGAATGCATTGTGTTATTATTCTGGATAATGATTCTAGGGAAGAAAGAAACCATAGAGAACCCTGTTTTTGCATGGCGGCTACTAACAAGAATTGGTTAGAGTCAAGGGCTTTAAGACATTGTTGGTACATAAAAGAACTAGAGACTAACTACACAATGTAAACACATACGGAAAGTGTCTAAGAAAAAAGAAAATAAAAGCAGCAAAAAGTCAGTGTGGAGCGGTAGGAAAACAAAGAAGAGCTAAAGAGAGTTAAAAAAAAAAAGAGAGAAGTTGTCTTTCTCAAGAACAGATCCCTATGCAATGCTGGTTGGAAGTATTTCTTGCTGTAACTCATTATTATTTGTTTATTTTAAAGGCTTGCTCTGTTCTCTTGTTTGAAAATCTTTTTCAGAGACAAGGGTAAAAAAGAAAAGGACCCTAGATTCAGCCACTCTTTTGTGAGTTTTGGGCTTTCTTTAAGATTTCCCCAAGATTTCGTGTACTTAGTCTCTGCAGATATAAAACAAATCTAACAACGAAGGCGGGATATGAGACACACACACATACATACACACACATGTATATTTATTTATGTTTGTACACACACACACATACATCATTTGTTCTTCCAAATGATTGATTTATCTTGGCCATGTCTTTAACCAAGTGAGATATTTTTTTAAGTGGGAAAAGCAATAATTTTTGTTTCTTTGAGAGGAAATGAAGTTCCTGAGCGATGATAACAGCTGGTTGGGATTTACTTTGTCCCCTTCTATGAACAAAATGGATGGTGCTGCTGACCATTCACAAGCTGTCCCTTGTTCTAATGCAATTCACTCTTCCATGCAAACAAGTTTTCCCAACCTTCTCACCATCTTGTCCATCCTAGCCTTTATTTTGAAGATCAAGATGCAAACTATTTCCCTACTTTAGCAGTTATGCCATTGAGGTCTGATGGATCATTGTGCATGATGGAGGCTATGAACACTTCTCAACTACAAGGTATATATCTCAACTTTTTCTCCTTTTTTTCATAACATTCAATAATATATTATGTTGGAATATTTGCCTAATGTATTATGTTAGCGTTTGACTATGAAGGTACGGTGACTTCCACTCCGAAACTTGAGAACTTCTTTTGGTGGAACTACAATGGGGGGCCACAATCATTATGAGGATGTGACAATGGACATGCTGCTCTCACCCTAGATAACATGTATTATCACAAAGATATAAACCATGAGTCCAACAGCCAAGATTTCTTGACCACTCTTCAGAGCAACTCTAGGCCTCGTCATCATCAGCAGCAATTGGTTCAAGTGCAACAATATCCTGTTTTTACTTCATTAAAAAGTCAAGAGCTTTACCAAAGATCACATGGAACAAAAGAAACTACAGATCCCAGTTGTCCAGAACACTCAAAGAGCATATAGCAATACAAATGGCATGAAAAGTTGGGTGCCTGTGAGTTACAATATGGATAATGGACTGGAGCAGAGGATGGTGGGTAGCATTGATGAAAATGTGGTGGAATCTGGCTCTCTTGGTGCAATAGCATATGGGGATTTTGCAGCCTTTGAGCTTGTCAATGAGCCCTGGTTCTCAGTCTAGCTGCATTTCTGCCTCACATCTCTCATCTACAATGGCTGAGTGTGTCTCAATTGAAACAAAGAAAAGGGGGCCTGAAAAGGTTGAAAAGAAGCAAACTGTTCACAGGAAATCCATAGATACCTTTGGTCAAAGAACCTCTCGGTACAGGGGTGTTACAAGGTTGAACATTATAGTTTTGTAGCTTTACCTTTTCCTTTCTTTCTTTTTTGGTTAAGTTTTAGTTTCACTGCCAAGACTTGCCTTCATTCTACTATTCATGGTAAAAGTTCAATTTTTTTAAAAAAAAATTAGAATGTGGAATTGAGTGAATCTTTTGGTCTATTGTAATGATTAGGCACAGATGGACTGGTAGATATGAAGCACATCTATGGGATAATAGTTGCAAGAAAGAAGGGCAAAGCAGGAAAGGAAGACAAGGTTAGTTGAAAACCAAAAGTTTGTTTGAATTATGCATATGTTACATATCTTTGTATCATAAATTTGAGCAAACTAACCTGATACCACTTTTATTCATGTTTCCTCTTTTGGGATCATCTCTGTCGCCTTGTTTCAGTTTATCTAGGTAAATCTGTTCTCTTTTGTCTTTACATTCTTCTTATTTTTGATTCAGGATATGATTGTGCCTATTTTGTATGTTTTCCTTAAACAACTATATGATCCATAAACCTTAAATTTTAGGGGGCTATGATATGGAAGATAAGGCTGCAAGGGCTTATGATTTGGCAGCGCTCAAGTATTGGGGACCTTCCACACGTATTAACTTTCCAGTAGCTTTCTGACTCTTATTTTCCTTTATATTATGTGCTCCTGATTCAACTCATTCACTTAAGTATCTTATGATAATTTGAAGCTGGAAAATTATCAAAATGAACTTGAAGAAATGAAGAACATGAACAGACAGGAATATGTTGCTCATTTGAGAAGGTAGACCTTTTTATATTCCTTATGCTTTTGACTTTCTGAGATTATTCCTTGTTCTTTCTTTTTAGAAGTTTCTCATTTTGCAAGTACATGAATTTTCCTCTATGATTTGCAGAAAAAGCAGTGGATTTTCCAGGGGAGCTTCAATTTACAGAGGTGTGACGAGGTATTCTGAACACTACACAATATTTGTAGTTTATCCTGATTTTTTTAACTGTCAGCTATCAAAAGTATTCTACTCTCACGTCCAATTTTTTTTTTTTTTTATTTATAACTTTTGTTTCCCTTTCTGAATCAGACATCATCAGCATGGACGGTGGCAAGCTAGGATTGGCCGAGTGGTAGGAAACAAAGACCTTTACCTAGGAACATTCGGTAAGTCTTACCTTAATCTTTTTGTCCCTTCCTCTAGGATGTTGTACCATCATGTTGGCTATGTTATAATCCATGATTATTTTGGCATGATGTTGACATGACCCACATAAATACTCACATACATTCATGTCTCAATCAGCCTTGTCTCTACTTTTGATGTTCATACGCATACAACTTAGTATAACTTAATAAATAAATTGATGATGTGTGGGTTAGATACAGGTGATTGAATACGTATTGTCTTGTAGGACTATGTGGTATGTAAAATGCCAATTAATATAATGTTATAAACTATATATACAAAAAAAACTATCAGGTACCCAAGAGGAAGCTGCTGAGGCATATGATATAGCAGCAATCAAATTCAGGGGTGTGAATGCTGTAACAAACTTTGACATATCTAGGTATGACGTGGACCGGATTTTGGCAAGCAATACCCTCATACCAGGCGAACTAGCTCTCAGGATCAAGAAACACACAACCAAATGATCCTGTCCCTGTTGACAATCCCAACAACTTCCCTGAAGATTCCAATGTGGACTTCCCTCAGTTTTCTCATCATAAGCCCGCCACGCTTGATTTCAAGAACTCATCATTTGCTGTTCCCACAAATGATCTTACTGAAACAGAGATGTGTAATGCATCTGAACAAGATCCTGGAAAAAACAGCTGCGCGTTTTCAGGGCGCTTCTTTAATGGTAACAAGGTTAAGCTGTTCAAGAGAAGAAAGCGCGGATAAGCCGCCTGACCTGCCTATGCATTTGGCATCAATGCCTCCATCAGCATCCAAGATGATGTCTAATTCATCACATGCTGTTGAGAATTCTTGGATTTCGTCGAACCAGCTCAAGTCCCATGCTCCTGTTTTTGCTGCATGGACAGATGCATCCTACTAATCTAACAAATAGCTGAGAAATGTTATGCATGATCAACTGAACTGCTGCGTAACATTTTTCTTCTGTCTTCGAGGTGCTAGAAATTAACTGGACATTCTGAATTATCAGGCCGAAGTGGTAGTTATTTATGTTTTATCTACGAAATTCTTGCAGAAATCGTTGGATATGAATTTTCTTCCCACTGTAATTGCCATGATGTTTAAGTTTTAACTAATTTGGTCAATAAAGTTCAACATGAAGAAAAGCTTAGTAGTATCCCTTATTTTTGTTCACCACAAGCGGACGCTCCCTCTGTAAATGCAACTAGTGTAAGCGTCGTATATATCCTCGGTTAAATTATTTCCTATATATTTAACACTATAAAAATACATCTGAAATTAACAGAATAAGTACAATAAAGAATGATAAGTTGTTTAACTGTGGTAACAATATAATGGTTGGTCAACATTTGCTCATTCCTTTTGGTAAGTCATTTAGCATTTCATTGTTGACTTCATGAAAGGCGTTAAACATGTATCTGACTGCAACCACTCGACTATGCCCTTGTGGACAACATTTGTTCGTTCGTACTTGTATGCTTTGAAGTCAAAATAAAAAATAAAAAAAAAAAACCAACCATTGTTTTTGAACAGTGTCGATAATACTTGTCAATCAATCATCAACAATGCAAAGTTGGTCTTTGCATGGATCTCTTTTAGCCAATGACCACAATGGCAACTCTGTTTTCTCTGTAACGACAATACGAGAATCATTGCCTTGTCTTTTCATTTCTCCCAGAGTGACAAACATGTGGCCTTATTTTGCCAAAGTGTTGAATAGAAATGCAAAGATATGATGATTTCACGGTAATCAGCCAGACAAACTGACGTAGTTCAGTTGAAAGTGCTATTTGTTGGTGCATTTTGTAATAGGACAAAATGGATATCAGTGCTAGTTTTATACCTTCGAGTTTCAATTGACAAGCCCTCCAGAATATTATGTAGTTGAAATATGAAAAAAAAGACAAACATAAAGAGGTATCAGATCATTCGGACATGTGACACCCTTAATGAGTTTTAGTACTAATATACTTTCGTTCATAAACACCCTTGTGAGGTGTTCCCCTTTTGTTTTGTTTTGATTTGTTTTCTTTTTTTGGCGTTGGGTTTCCTGTCGGGGAAGTAAAAGGGTGGGGGGGGTGGGGGGGGGGTGGGAAGCAATCCTCTCTCCTCTGAAGAGCTGATAGTCGTGCGATGCTAAAATTTTGGACTTTTTCAGTTAACTTATGCTTGGTTTCATTTGAGTTTAATCATGTCATTGAATAAATTTAATATAATAGTATATCAATATAGATAACATAACATGTTCTGTAACAAAGAAAATAAATCTAAAAAGAAGGATAAAAAATTAATTTTACTATGTATATATTAATTGCTTTGATTTTTATTAAAGGAAAGGGAGAAAGGAAACGAAATATTTATTTTGTCGTCGTCTTCTCTCCCATAACGCACAAAAGTCGTGTAGCGCCCCGCTCCCGAGCTCTAACATCGGGAACAGTGCATCCGCCGTATCTCACTAAGGAGAATACAAAGCGTCGAATCAATCTCTTACTTGTCAAAATGACGTAGAAATTTTTTCGCGGAAACGTAAACCATAACATATATTAAACTCCAGTAACCGTCATTACATTGCTAAATAAAAATTCTGGGAATAAAAGTAGTAAAGTAGTATGCAGAAAATCCTCAAAGTATAAATAAGAACAAAACAGCTGCAGAGTCCCCTCATATCCTAGCTGCAGCTCTCAACCAGCCCACTCTGCTATGTCCATCCCGTCCTCAACGAAGATGTGCTTATAGTCCTCATCCGGATCACCTGGGAAGTAGGGGTGAGTGACAGAAAATCACCCAGTAGATGCTCGCCTCAAACCAATACAAAACGTGCATACCGAAATGATATAGCCACATAGCACATAGATATAATATAACCACATAGCACATAAATATAAGATAACACGCATAAAATAAAGTAAATACGGTAAGTAAAGCACTCCACATAAAAATGCGCAAGTACGTGATGCATGCTCAATCAACGTGTCACACGCAACAAGAATCATGTCATGCAATATGCCCCTAGACCTATATGCAATGCATGCCCCCTGGTCCTAAATCCAGCGTCGTGGTCTCTAGCCACCACTTGCCCTTTGGACACCCACGCCCTATAGACGTAGTATGTCTCATGACCCCGGTGCCATATAGACACGGTAAGTCATCCCGATACCTACGCCCTATAGACGCAGTATACCTCATACAATGCACGTGCCATGAATGCAACAACAAAAGTCGCCTGGGGCCCGTACGCCCATCCTCACCATCTCCGGCACTCAATATTTAGTTTAGTAAATTTTAAGAACATTGAAAAGTTGTTATTTAGCATCCCCCTTATTTTTTCTTAGCTTTTATTAATTTTGTAGAATTTTCTACTAATTTTCTCTTATTTAATTCCATTTATTACTAATTATTTTAATTACTTACATTTATCAAAATTCAGAAATTAAGTAGGAATAATTTAATTTTAACTATTTTTATTTTCAATAATTTATTAGAATTTTCTGATAAATAAATATATTTTTCTGGAATTTTAAACTAATTTTAATTAATTATTTATCATTTATTCATTTCAAAAATTAATTTTCAGATTTTTTTTTCCGGTTTGGGCCGGCCTGCTACCTGGTCCGGTCCGCTGGCCATCCGGTCCGGTCCGGCTGCCAGGCCGGTCCAACAACATTTTCCTTTTTTTTATTTTTTTATATTAAATTATATTTCCTTCTAACCTTCATAAAATCTTCGTTTTAACTCCCATTGACCTCAACCAGTTGCGTTGGACTCGTTATAACGAGACGCAACTTTCAGAGTGGACACTTCAGCACGTGTCCGGACGCGCCGTCAGGGGCCGCGCGTGGGTCCCATGCGCCACCCCCTGAAACGCGTCCGTCAGACCCGTTTTTCGACTTCCAACCAAATCCCAACCTATTCCGGGCTAGATGAACCTATTCTAAGGCCAAAACACAACTTTTAAGAGTCTCCTAATATGAAAATTTTCCAATTTTCAATTTCTTTCAAGGTTATTTTTGGTTCAATCAAATCCTACCACCCAAGTTCAAACACATACAAGCACATTGTAGCAATAAAACAATTACCTCATGCTTTTTTCGAATATAAACAAATACAAATCTACTTCTAATACAAATAAAAGCAATGAATCACATAAAATATACCATCAAAGCATGCATGGATTGTACCCATTTGAGGGGGGAAGAGGCACCTACCTGATTGACACTAAAACGAACAATTTAGACGGATTGGAACTCAGATTTGGAGACCGCGTTAGTCTTCTTCTTCTCTCCTTTTTTTCTTTTTTTCCCCTCTCTTTTCCTCCCTCTCCCTCACACCCGTTCTCCTCTCTCTTTTTTTTAAAAATATGCGTTGCTTTTAGGGTATGGGGGTTGGGGGATTTTATTTTGGTTAGGGAAGAGATTTTAGGAATTTGATGGAACAATTTATGGGAATAGGATAAGGTAGTTATCTTGAATGATTTAAATTAGATAATTTTTTTATCCTTTCATTTTATCTTTATCCTCTATTATTATTATTATTATTATTATTATTATTATTATTATTATTATTATTATTATTATTATTATTATTTAAAAAAATCACGACTGTAACATCCTATCCACCTTACAAAAAGTTTCGTCCTCGAAACTTGACGTGCCTTATTCGAAGAGCTGTTGATATCTCTCTCGCATATGCTCCTCGAGCTCCCAGGTCGTCTCGCGCTCAGTGTGATTTGTCCACTGGACTTTAACATAAAGGATGACCCGTGTCTCAGTACCTGGTTCTAGCGATCTATGATCCTGATATTAGTCTCCTCATAGGTCGTGTTCGGTCGAATTCTCAACGGTGGCGCATCTAAAACATGGCTCGGATCTGGAACATATCTCCTCAACTGAGAAGCATGAAATACGCTATGAACCTGAGCCAAGACAGGGGGTCACGATAATCGGTAGGCCAAGGTACCGACCCTCTCGAGTACCTCATATGGATCAATGTAGCGAGGCATCAGCTTACCCTTCAAACCAAATCATGAAACCCCCTTCATAGGCAACACTCTCAAGTAAACCTTCTTGCCTACACCGAACTCTAAAGGACGCCTCATTGAATCTGTCCAACTCTTGCTTCTGTCTTGCGCAACCTTGAGCCTATCACGTATCAACTTCACTTTTTTTTCTAGTCTGTTCGACCAACTCAGGACCAGTTATAGTACGCTCGCCAACCTCGTCCCGATGAACAGGGGACCTGTACTTACGTCCATAGAGCGCCTCAAAGGGTTCCATGCCGATGGAACTGAGGTGGCTATTGTTGTAGGAGAACTCAATTAACTTGATCATACCGTCCCAGTTCTCCTTGAAGTCCAATACGCACGCTCTCAACATATCCTTTAAAGTCTGAATGGTCCTCTCAACTTGATCATACCGTCCCAGTTCCCCTTGAAGTCCAATACGCACGCTCTCAACATATCCTTTAAAGTCTGAATGGTCCTCTCCGACTGTCTGTCGGTCTGAGGATGAACGCATTGCTCAAACGTAGCTCTGTTCCCAACCTTCTCTGACAAATTGACCAGAATCGGGACGTGAACCTCGGGTCACGGTCTGCAACAATACTAACTGGAACCCCATGAAGGCTGACAATATTGTCGATGTACAGCGTCACCAATCTCTCCAGGGCCACGTCACTCGGCACACGTAAAAGTGAGCAGACTTCGTCAATTGGTCAACAAGTACCCAGATCATGTCATTGTTGCTTCTTATTTTTAGGAAGCCCTACAACAAAATCCATCATCATATGCTCCCACTTCCAATCCGGTATCTCCAACGGCAACATCAAACCTCACGGCCTCTGATGCCTGCCTTAACCTGCTGACAAACGAGGCATCTCTCAATGAACTCCACGATGTTTCTCTTCATCTCACTCCACCAATAATGTTTCTTTAAGTCATTATACATCTTCGTAGCACCTGGATGAATCGTCAATTTCAAATTGTGCGCTTCTTTCAATAGTTCCTTCCTCAGGTCCTCAACATTAGGCACACACAACCTTCCTTGGTACCAGATACTGCCATCGTCACGAATCTAGAAACCCTCAATCAGACTGGTCAACATCCTCTCTCGGATATCTTTGAGCGTCACATCCTCCTTCTGCGCCTCCTTAATCCGCTCAATCAGAGATGGTGTAATAACCAAGGCCGCCAAAATGTTAGCAGTGGAATCAACAATGTCAATATCAAATTTGTCAATCTCTTTCTCCAGTGGCGTCCGTCTAACATGATTAGACTTTCTACTCAAGGCATCTGCAACTCGGTTTGCCTTCTCCCAGATGATAACTGATGGTCAGGTCATAGTCTTTCAGTAGCTCAAGCTATCTCCTCTGACGCATATTCGACTCTTTCTGTGTGAATAAATACTTCAAGCTCTTATGATCTGTGAAGAATTCGCACTTTACACCGTATAGATAATGGCGCCAAATCTTTAATGCAAACATCACCGCTGCCAGCTCCAGATCATAAGTCGGGGAATTTTGTTCATATTGCTTCAATTGCCTTGAAGCGTATGCACTACCCTATCTCTCTGCATTAACACACACCCTAGCCCATTCTTCAAGGCGTCGCCGTAGATGACAAACCCTTCAGTGTCAGAGGTCTATGCCAATACTGGTGCAGTCGTCAACCTCCATAAAACTTTTCTCACACTCGGAGGTCCATAAGGATTTGGTCTATTTTTTTGAGTCAGTCGACTCAGAGGTGCTGCGATATTCGAAAATCCCTCCACGAATTAGCGATGATAACTACAAGGCCAAGAAAACTGCGCACCTCAGTTACATTAGTAGGTCGGAGCCATTCTGTATCTATCTTCTTTGGGTCAACAGCAATGCACTCCTTAGAAATCACGCGGCCTAAGAAAGTCACACTCTCTAACCAGAACTCGCACTCGCTGAACTTTGCATACATCTTTTTCTTCCTAAGAGTCTCCAATACCTCCTGCCGGTGTTCAATATGCGTCTCCTTATCAGGTGAATACACCAAGATGTTGTCGATGAACACTACCACACAATGGTCATACTGCTTCCTGAATACTGTGTTCATCAAGTCCATGAAGGCCGCAAGTGCATTCGTCAGTCCAAAAGGCATCACAAGAAACTCGTTGTGCCCATATCGAGTGTGGAACGCAGTCTTTGCTATTTTTTCTAGCCTTAATCCTCAACTGATGGCAGCCTGATCGGAGGTCAATCTTCGAGAATACTCTGGCACCCTTCAACTGATCAAATGGATCGTCGATCATCGGTAGTGGGTATTTATTCTTTATCGTGATCTTATTTAGCTCACGATAGTCGATACATAACCTTGTACTGTCGTCCTTCTTTTTCACGAACAACACTGGTGCTCCTCAGGAAGAGACACTAGTCCTGATAAAATTCATGTCCAGCAACTTCTGCAACTGCTCCTTAAGCTCTTTTAACTCTAATGATGCCATCCTGTATGGTGCCTTCGAGATCCGCTCAGCTCCGGGTATGAGGTCGATCTCGAACTCTACTTCCCTACTCGGTGATAAACCTGACAACTCGTCAAGGAAGACATCCTTAAAATTTCGTACCACTGGAATATACTCAATCGATGGAGTCTCAGCACTGGCATTTAGAACATACACAAGAAAACTCCCGGCTCCTTTCTTCAATGCCCAAGAGGCCTGTGCTGCAGTCATGTAGATTTTTTTTCTGGATGACTTTTTCAATTTGACATCCCTCTGGAAGATAGTCTCTCGCTTATCCGGTGTCTGCATACTGACCTGTCTCTGACGACAGTCGATGATAGCACTATATCTTGCTATGAAATACATGCCCAAAATGATGTCGAAATCCTGTATCTGGATCGGGATCAGGGTTGCGGAGAACTCAAGCTCGTTAATCTCCAAGTGACATTTCTTGTACTGATAATGGGATACAAGCACCTGGTCGCCGGCGGCTTGAACACGATAAAGGATCTCAAGATGTTCTGATAGAATACTCATGTTCTTAGCGAATCTCCTGGCAACGAACGAGTGGCTGGCACCTCTATCAAATAGGACGTAGGCTAGGACTTTGCTAATTTAACATCTCACCTATAACTACGTCCCCGACCTCCTCTACCTCAGTGTCTGTCATAACATGCACACAAGCGTTGGTCCGCCCCTTTACTTTCTATTGCATCTGACTTGATGATGGAGGGGGTGCTTGAGCTGGTGTAGGGCAATCTCTGGAATAGAGTGGTTATTGTACTCTTCTTTAAACTGGATCCATGTCGGCGGTGGAGTCAGCCTGCATATCACACACTGCCACCATTGCTCGGTATCACCCTCTAAGAATGGTACAACCACATCAACCTTCAGGCCATCCAGAACTTGCACCAACCTCAACTGCTTATACATATTCTTGAGCTAGATCTCTGCCTGCTCTGGCTGGGTGGTACCCCTGAATGTAGGTATCTGGCAGTTCTGCATCTCCCGGTAGAAAAATCGAAGCCCTTGGAGTGGGGGTGATGGTGGTGGATGCTTCTGCTACTCCTGCTGGTGAGCCATCTGTACCTGCTGTTGGGCCACCAATGTAGTCTGCGTCGCCAAAGTATCTGCAAGGGCCTGAGTAATGGTCCCCTGACCCTGTTGATCATCGCCATCGTGTCCTCCGTTTCCAGCTGGCGGCTCGCGTCGTGGAGGCATTATCCAGAATTTGAGTTCATGAGACGAATACAGATTTGTCGATAATAAGTTGAAAGGTTGAACGCGGGTAAATCGATAATTAGACAAGAAAAGCTCACCATCGACACACACCTCCCATGACCCAATCATAACTTAGGTCTAAGATCATCACTTAAGTCTACTTTGTTTATTAGATGTAAAATCGTAACTTATGTCTAAGTGTTCTAATTAATCCTGCGTTTCCGAGGCGGATCTGAAGCCTGGGCTCTGATACCACCTGTAGCGCCCCGCTCCCGAGCTCTAACATCGGGAACAGTGCACCCGTCGTATCTCACTAAGGAGAATACAAAGCGTCGAATCAATCTCTTACTTGTCAAAACGACGTAGAAATTTTTTGGCGGAAACATAAACCATAACATATATTAAACTCCAGTAACCGTCATTACATTGCTAAATAAAAATTCTGGGAATAAAAGTAGTAAAGTAGTATGCGGAAAATCCTCAAAGTATAAATAAGAACAAAACAGCTGCAGAGTCCCCTCATATCCTAGCTGCAGCTCTCAACCAGCCCACTCTGCTATGGCCATCCCGTCCTCAACGAAGATGTGCTTATAGTCATCATCCGGATCACCTGGGAAGTAGGGGTGAGTGACAGAAAATCACCCAGTAGATACCCGCCTCAAACCAATACAAAACGTGCATACCGAAATGATATAGCCACATAGCACATAGATATAATATAACCACATAGCACATAAATATAAGATAACACGCATAAGATAAAGTAAATGCGGTAAGTAAAGCACTCCACATAAAAATGCGCAAGTACGTGATGCATGCTCAATCAACGTGTCACACGCAACGAGAATCATGTCATGCAATATGCCCCTAGACCTATATGCAATGCATGCCCCCGGGTCCTAAATCCAGCGTCATGGTCTCTAGCCACCACTTGCCGTTTGGACACCCACGCCCTATAGACGCAGTATGTCTCATGACCCCGGTGCCCTATAGACACGGTAAGTCATCCCGATACCTACGCCCTATAGATGCAGTATACCTCATGCAATGCGCGTGCCATGAATGCAACAACAAAAGTCGCCTGGGGCCCGTACGCCCATCCTCACCATCTCCGGCACTTAATATTTAGTTTAGTAAATTTTAAGAACATTGAAAAGTTGTTATTTAGCATCCCCCTTATTTTTCCTTAGCTTTTATTAATTTTGTAGAATTTTCTACTAATTTTCCCTTATTTAATTCCATTTATTACTAATTATTTTTAATTACTTACATTTATCAAAATTCAGAAATTAAGTGGGAATAATTTAATTTTAACCTTTTATATTTTCTGTAATTTATTTAGAATTTTCTGATAAATAAATATATTTTTCTGGAATTTTAAACTAATTTTAATTAATTATTTATCATTTATTCATTTCAAAAATTAATTTTCATTTTTTTCCCGGTTTGGGCCGGCATGCTACCTGGTCCGGTCCGCTGGCCATCCGGTCCGGTCCGGCTTCCAGGCCGGTCCAACAACATTTTCCTTTTTTTTATTTTTTTATATTAAATTATATTTCCTTCTAACCTTCATAAAATCTTCGTTTTAACTCCTATTGACCTCAAACCAGTTGCGTTGGACTCGTTATAACGAGACGCAACTTTTGGGAGTGGACACGTCAGCACGTGTCCGGACGCGCCGTCAGGGGCCGCGCGTGAGTCCCATGCGCCACCCCCTGAAACGCGTCCGTCAGACCCGTTTTTCGACTTCCAACCGAATCCCAACCTATTCCGGGCTAGATGAACCTATTCTAAGGCCAAAACACAACTTTTAAGAGTCTCCTAATATGAAAATTTTCCAATTTTCAATTTCTTTCAAGGTTATTTTTGGTTCAATCAAATCCTACCATCCAAGTTCAAACACATACAAGCACATTGTAGCAATAAAACAATTACCTCATGCTTTTTTCGAATATAAACACATACAAATCTACATCTAATACAAATAAACGCAATGAATCACATAAAATATACCATCAAAGCATGCATGGATTGTATCCATTTGAGGGGGAAGAGGCACCTACCTGATTGACACTAAAACGAACAATTTAGACGGATTGGAACTCGGATTTGGAGACCGCGTTAGTCTTCTTCTTCTCTCCTTTTTTTCTTTTTTCCCCCTCCCTTTTCCTCCCTCTCCCTCACAGCCGTTCTCCTCTCTCTTTTTTTTTTAAAATATGCGTTGCTTTTAGGGTATGGGGGTTGGGGGATTTTATTTTGGTTAGGGAAGAGATTTTAGGAATTTGATGGAACAATTTATGGGAATAGGATAAGGTAGTTATCTTGAATGATTTAAATTAGATAATTTTTTTTATCCTTTCATTTTATCTTTGTCCTCTATTATTATTATTATTGTTATTATTATTATTATTATTATTATTATTATTTAAAAAAAAAATCACGGCTGTAACAAGTCGACAAAGAGATGCACTGCAATAATCAACTTTTTGGGATCTAGCCATCTAATGGTGTGATCTCCGATCTCAGACCGGATTTGAAATCATCACGTCAAATAAGAGTATATCATAACAAAAGTATTATTTATATAGTTGAATTGGAAGATCGATTCATGATCTAAAAAGAGAAAGTTGATCGTTTATGATGAAAATAGGTTATACATAGTAGAAAAAATTCATCATCGGAGGAATTGTAGAGAAGAAGCTGCAATTTAACGTAAGGTTAATTGGTTTTTAGTATTTGTTTGCTATTTTTACATGTGTGATGAATGATGGAGGTTATGACAATCAATTGGTAACTTGTTGATAGTCTTGGAGGTGATTTGATGCTTTCTTGATGTTGTTTTTGGTGATGCTTTACATCCTATTGAGTTATGATGAGCCAAAAAATACCTCCCGTTAGTCAATAACGGTCAACGTTGGAGTAAGGCGTAAAAATGGTTAAGTATGGCGGGTCGGCCCGGAGGTTGAAAAGGTCAAATATGGACAAACAGTCCATCTCGGCCACAGGGCCCCACCGCCATCTCGCCCACAGGACCTCTCGGCCATCTCGGCCATATAATCTCAGTGCCCCCTGGGGGCTAAGGATTTCGCCTCAGTCTAAAGGCCTCATGCAGGCCTAAGGGTTTCATCTCGGCCTCAAGGCCTCACCTCGGCCCGCAGTTCCATCTCGGCCAAAGAGTTGAACTCAGCCTTGGATCTGATCTACCCACTGATCTCGGACCACCTTTAGTGGCGTCAGCTACGAACATCATGAAAGGCCCACCAATGTTCTTTGAAGTCGGCCACTCTCATGTCGGCAAGCTGACCCCACATCATCAACTATCTCAGGCACCTCTGAGTGCTTCTAGAGAACTTCATCCCGGTTCTAGGAGTTTACCCTAGGTAATTCTACCAGGTGAAACTCCCAGCCAGGTGTCCCAAGCTAGCTTACTCAGCTCAGCACCGAGTCACGTGGCGAGCATGCAAGAGCAAGAGTCATCCAAATGACCTCCTTGCCTGTCACGATATCCGGGCTCTGCCCATGCATTGGCTCAAGCCGACATATAAAAGGGCCGAGCAGCAGGAGAGAGAAGGACAAGTAACAACAAGCTCTGAAAAACTACACGCCAGTAACTCATCTTCCCTACAGTGAAAACGCAGGTTTACCAGAAAACCTTAATTTACAAAACCTTCATCATATATAAACCTCTCCTAAAAAATGGCAGTGACTGACTTGAGCGTCGGAGGGTATTACCCGGGGCCATAGATCCCGGCCCCCTGACCCTTTTTCTTTGTGCAGGTCAGCGACTCGTTCAATAAAGACAACTGACGGAGTTCTAACGGCACCACATCAAACAAATACTTGGTGATATAAACCGACATCATCATATTGGTGCTAGAGGAAGGGCCTGAACCTCCGTCATTTAAGTCTTCCTAATCGCACTATTTAAAGCTTTTAAGTCAGCTCAAATGGGGAAAGAAGTCCATGAAGGACTAGGAGAGTCCTCAAATTTACACCGTCGAAAAGACACCCGCTCTGTTCATCCTGGACAGGATTCCAGGAGGCCAGAGCCAGAAGCGAAGAAGGTCCCGGTGGTAACCGCGGATGAGAAAGAGAAGGCCATGAAGTATGTGGCCGAGAACTTGAACGTGTTTGAGGTCGTGGTGGAGCGGCACAAAGGGAAGCGCCCAGAGATGGAATACTTGGAGAAAGACTCTACCTCCTTTTACCCAAAAGAGAAGACCCAACGACAATCTTCTCGCCACTCACAGGCAGCGCCTGTGTGTAAGGTCCCGATCTTTCAAGAGTGTTCGACAGGAGGCTGACCCTCGCAGGCCGAGGGGCCGACCTGAAGAGCCCAGACCTGAATATATGAGGGTGATCCAAGAAAGCCCATTTTATTGGGACATCGCAGAGTATTTGGCACCCGACAATTTTAAGATACCAAAAATGGACACTTATGACAGGACGTCTGATCCAACTGATCATCTTTTCCAGTTTCAGACGGCCATGAGTCTAAAGAATATTCCAGATCCGCTACGCTGCAAGACCTTCCCCATGTATCTGCGAGGAAAGGCAAGAAGGTGGTTCCAGGAGCTCCCACCTCAGTCGGTGGACTCCTTTAGACAGTTGGCGCAGAAGTTTAAATCTCAGTTCGTTTCAAGTGCGCCATTCATAAAGAACTCTTCACACCTTATGACTTTGAAACAAGGTTCTAAAGAGTCTGTTCTGAAATACATGCAACGCTTCTCAGACGAGTCACTGCAGGTCAGTGACCGGAATGAAGGAGTGAAGGCCGCTGCGTTTATCAATGGTCTCAGGGCGGGTCGTCTCTTTTCTCAACTCGCAGAAGAGGGACCCACCATGCTGAGAGAATGCCTGGAAAAGGCGCATCAGTTTGCCCGCGGAGAAGAGGCAAACCGATTAAAGAAAGAGGCCGAGCAGAGCATTCGGCACGAACCTCGGCCTAGTTCAAAAACGGACCGACATGAGGATAAGCGTGATCGGCGCAGTGCGTTCGATTGCCTTGGGAGCCGAGGTAAACGAGGTAGAGAAGGTATGCCCCTTCTGGCCTCAAAAGACAGAATTCTAGCTGTCATGGAAAGAGATGGCTTAAGAACGGACCCGAAGCCTCTGGCAGGTCCCAGAGACAAAAGGGATCCGAAACTGTATTGCCGATACCACCGTGATGTCGGCCATGATACTGAAGATTGTCGGAAACTGGCCCAAGCGATTCGGAAGCTGATTGAGTTGGGGCACTTGAAACAGTTCTATGACCCGCGCTCCCGACTCCACAACCGTCTGAGTTTCCGAAAGAATCCTTAAAAGGATAAATGCCGACCCGTGACTCCCCTCACACGTCCCAGGTCAGACGAAGATGAGGACAGAGATCGACAAGAGGCCGTAATGCAGCCTCAAATAAACTCCATAATTTACACCATCTCTGGAGGGCCGCCTCAGCAAAATCAGGGGGAACCCAGTACGTCAGGAACGTCGTCTGGACCTCCCTCAAAAAAGCGAAGGTTAGCCCGGGAACTGGTCTACGAACCAAAAGATTTTATTCCAATAGACTCTAATAATATGGGTCTAGTCATTGGACTATGTATACATATGGCACCTGATAGAATCGTAGAAATACGAAGAGTTTATGTAGATACGGGGAGTGCTGTGAATATTATGTACTATCATGTATATAAACAGTTGGGTTTGGCAGACTCCCAAATGACTCCCGTAGCTTCTCCTTTATATGGATTCACTGGTATGCCTATTCGGCCAGCTGGCCTGGTCACACTTAGAGTCAGCTTTGGCAAACCCCCGGCTTACCGTTGTTTATGGATAGATTTCGTGGTGGTTAAAGAGAGGTCGGCTTATAATATACTCTTAGGCCGACCAGCGTTGGTAGCTCTGGAGGCCGTAATATCCCCCTTGCATGTCAGCATGAAGTTTCCTACCTCAGGTGGAGTAGTTACTTTACAAGGGGATATTCCTATAGCCCAAAATTGTTATACAGTGGCCACCCAAGGGAGTGGGGTCGTCCAGCAGGTTGTTCTGGATGATCTCATTCCCCCAACTGATGAGCGTTTACAAACAGATGACGCGGTTCAGGAATTCATCCTGGATCCAGGTCGGCCCGCGAACACTATCAAAGTTGGGACCTGGATGCCAGCTGAGACTTTGGCTCAGCTCCAGAATTTGCTAAGGGAATTCGCAGAAATTTTTGCTTGGACGGCAGAAGATATGCCTGGAATCCCGACTTCCCTAGCAGAACACAAGCTTAATGTGGATCCTCAGGTTAGGCCCATCAAGCAGAAAAAAAGAAACTTTGCCCCAGAGAAGAACAAAGTGATAGCAGGAAAGGTCGAGAAACTCCTTGTGGCAAAGTTCATTGAAGAGGTCTTGTATCCGAGTTGGTTGGCCAATCCTGTTGTGGTCCCCAAGCCCGACAAGACCTGGAGAATGTGTGTAGATTACACCGATCTGAATAAGGCGTGCCCAAAACACTGTTACCCCTTGCCAAAGATTGACAGATTGGTGGATTCCACCTTGGGGTATGAGGTCTTTGATTTCCTCGATGCTTTTAAAGGCTATCATCAGATCATGATGGCAAAAGAAGATCAGGAGAAGACTTCTTTCATTACAGAGTCGGGTACTTATTGTTATGTCAGCATGCCCTTCGGTTTAAAAAACGCCGGGGCCAATTACCAGCGTCTGGTCAATTCACTGTTCCGAGATCAAATTGGCCGAATTATGGAAGTTTATATTGATGATATGTTGATCAAGAGCAAGACTCTTGACCAGTATATTTCAAACCTCCGAGAAGTGTTCGGCATCTTAAGAGAATCCCGAATGAGGCTGAACCCAAAAAAGTGTACCTTTGGTGTACGTACAGGAAAGTTTCTTGGATATATGGTTTCCAAGGAAGGGGTACAGGCCAAGCCGGCCAAGATTGAAGCCTTAGAAAGCATGCACCCACCTCGGAATGTCAAAGAGATTCAGAGGTTGACGGGCCGAATTGCTGCCTTGAGCAGATTTCTTTCTAAGTCAGCTGAGAGATCATTACCCTTCTTTCAAATTTTGAAGAAACGAACCGCCTTTCTCTGGGATGACCAATGTCAGAAAGCTTTTGATGACCTGAAAGCACACCTGACCGAGGTGCCTATGCTGACGTCTCCTTTACCTGAGGAGACCTTGTACATATACTTGTCAACCTGCCATGAGGCAGTGAGCGCAGTTCTGCTGAGAGAGCAGGATGCAGTTCAAAAACCCATTTACTTCGCTAGTAAGATTCTGCATGGAGCTGAGGCGCGATATCCTAATGCTGAAAAAATCATCTTAGCATTGGTAGTGGCGGCTAGAAAGTTCCGGCCTTACCTTCAAGCTCATCCAATAATTGTGGTGATAGATCAGCCCTTGAAGCAGATTATATCTCGGCCAGACACCTCAGGCCGAGCCGCTAAGTGGGCAATGGAGCTTGCTGAGTATGACATCAATTATAAGTCACGCACTTCCATTAAAGCTCAAGCTTTGGATGACTTTCTAGCTGAAGGGATTTCTGTTGAAGAAGATCCTCTTCCAGCACAAGGTTGGATCTTATATGTAGATGGGTCTTCTTCAAAAGACGGAAGTGGAGCAGGGCTCCTAATAATTAACTCAAACGAGGAAGAGATGGAGTATGCCTTGCGTTTTGACTTTGAGGCCACTAATAATGAGGCCGAGTATGAGGCCCTGATAGCGGGGCTGAGTTTAGCTCGTAAACTGGGGGCACAGCAAATAACCGCCCGAAGTGACTCACAGCTCATAGTTTCTCAGATTAACGGAGACTATGAGGCCAAGGAGGACAACATGAAGCGGTATTTGGCTAAGGTTCAACACTTGAAGGGAATGTTTGAACGCTTTGTGATAGAACACATCCCCAGGTCGGCCAATAAACGAGCCGACGCATTATCTCGGCTAGCCTCATCTACCTCGGCCACAATTGGAAAGAAAATTGTTGTAGAGCTGGTAAAGCATCGTGCCTTCGATGGAAATGAAGTCTTGCAGCAAGACTATCATAATACCTAGATGGACGAGATAGTTACCTATCTACAACATCAGACCCTGCCTGAGGACAAATCACAAGCTCGGCGTCTCCGCCTGAAAGCTTCCAGGTACGCACTCTTTAACGATCACTTGTACAGAAAATCTTTCTCTCAGCCTTGGTTGCGGTGCGTACCTGAGGACGAAGGAGATTACATTCTTCGTGAAATGCACTCGGGCATACGTGGAAGCCATTCTGGAGCACGATCACTGGCCCGCAAGTGCTATTTGGCCGGATATTACTGGCCCACTATTCGTAAAGATGCAGAAGAGCTGGTCAAAAAGCGCCCATCATGTCGAGCTCATGCTCCAACTTCTCATCTGCCGAGTCATGAAATGACCAGTATTTCCAGTCCTTGGCCGTTTGTGCAATGGGGTATGGACTTAGTGGGGCCTCTACCCCGAGCTCCCGGCTCGGTCAGATTCTTGCTGGTAGCGATTGACTACTTCACTAAATGGATAGAGGCCGAGCCACTGGTCACCATAACTGGGGCCCAAGTCAAAAAGTTTCTATGGAAAAACATTATTGGTCAATTTGGCCTACCCCAGATCTTGATCTCAGACAACGGCAGACAGTTTGCTGAGGATCCGGTGAAGAGTTGGTGTCTCGATTTACATATCAAGCAACGCTTCACTTCAGTAGCTCATCCTCAGTCAAATGGCCAAGTAGAGCTTGCCAACAGGATCATCAAGGATGGTCTAAAAAAGCGCCTGGACAAAGCTGGCACTTGTTGGGTCGAAGAATTACCCAGCGTATTATGGGCCTACCGGACAACTCCCTCAACTTCAACAAAGGAAACTCCCTTCTCATTGGTATATGGTACCGAGGCCATTATTCCCGCAGAAATCGGTTCTACGTCGACTCGAGTGGATTATTTTTCAGCTTCTGATAATCATCAGGAACTACGACTGAACTTGGATGAACTCGAGCAGAAATGGGACCAAGCACGTATTCGCATGGCTCAGTACAAAAATTTGATTTCCCAGCATTACAATTCTCGGGTACGTCCGAGATCTTTTCGAATGGGAGATCTGGTGATGCGCGACAACGAAGTCAGCCATGCTGTCTCGACAGGAACCTTTACTCCCAAGTGGGAAGGCCCTTT
>AP025051.1:31499498-31561135 GCA_036186865.1 Eustoma russellianum
GGGAAGGCCCTTATCGCATTGTTGAAGTATTCCCAACAGGAGCTTACAAGTTGCAGACTTTAGAAGGACGATCTCTTCCACGAACTTGGCACACTTCTCATCTCAGACTTCTGCATCAATGATGTAAATTGTAATCACCTTGTATATCAATACAAGTTTTTTTGAGGCATTTTTCAAGAGTCAAGAGTCCAAGTAAATTCTGAGCACTACAGAAGGTTTATGTCAGACCTCGGCAGGTCCGAGGCAAAAGACCTCGCAGGTTCAAGGCAAATGCTCGCTGAAGGGTACATTAAGACCACGGCAGGTCCGAGGCAAAAGACCTCACAGGTTCGAGGCAAATGCCCGCTAAAGGGTACATTAAGACCACGACAGGTCCGAGGCAAAAGACCTCGCAGGTTCGAGGCAAATGCCCGCTAAAGGGTACATTAAGACCTCGGCAGGTCCGAGGCAAAAGACCTCGCAGGTTCGAGGAAAATACCCGCTAAAGGATACATTAAGACCTCGGCAGGTCCGAGGCAAAAGACCTCGCAGGTTCGAGGCAAATGCCCGCTGAAGGGTACATTAAGACCACGGCAGGTCCGAGGCAAAAGACCTCGCAGGTTCGAGGCAAATGCCCGCTAAAGGGTACATTAAGACCTCGGCAGGTTCGAGGCAAAAGACCTCGCAAGTTCGAGGCAAATGCCCGCTAAAGGGTACATTAAGACCTCGGGAGGTCCGAGGCAAAAGACCTCACAGGTTCGAGACAAATGCCCGCTAAAGGGTACATTAAGACCTCGGCAGGTCCGAGGCAAAAGACCTCGCAGGTTCGAGGCAAATACCCGCTAAAGGGTACATTAAGACCTCGGCAGGTCCGAGGCAAAAGACCTCACAGGTTCGAGGCAAATGTCCGTTAAAGGGTATATCAAACCCTCGGAAAGACCGAGGCAAAAACTTCTTAAAAGGAAGGTTAAGACCTCGGCAGGACTAAGGCAGAAACTTGTTAAAAGTAAGAGTAAGACCTAGGTAAGGCCAAGGCACTTACCTACTTAAAAGAAAAACAAGACCTTGGCATATCCGAGGCAAAAGTCAAAGAAATGATTCATAAAACCTCAGCAGATCTGAGGAAAGAGTTTGTTGAAGAAAAGACTTGTGCAAGCAAGACCCATGCTTTCTCTTAAGAAAGCCGAAGTGAAGTTAAGCAATGCATAACTTTAATCCAAGTCAGAACCTGATCACAACAAAGCAAAGTTTATGTCAAACCCGCACAGGATTCAGCTCAGTCCAAGTGACAGGTTTATTCTGACTTGAAGACTTAGTCTGCTTTTCAATGATATTCGTCAAGTTTATTCAGACTGACTTAAAAAGTTAACATTGATGACATTGAAAAATAAACTTGGTAAAGATATCAAAGACAGAAAATATAACTGAGCCAAAAAAGTTAGAAATTTCATTGATTTAAACATTGAAGTACATTTTGATGCCTGGTCTACAAAAAGCAAAACAAAGAAGAGCCCTACAGCCTAATCATCCTTATCTTCATCCCTCAAGTCAGCTCCATCAACAAATTTTTGGAGTAACTCTTCAAATTTCTGAGCTGCGAGGGGATTGTAGAGTTCGGCAATACGGCGGTCTTCCCTGTTCAGATTTGGATGAACTTGAGCACAGGCATCAATAGAATTTCTCTGGCCGACCTCCATGGCTGAGCCTTGTATCAAAAGTAAATTCTCTTCAAAAAATCTGGACTTCCTGAAATCCTGAAGAGTCTTGATCTCGGCGTCCGTCAAGTTTTGGCGCAGCAGATTAACCATCTTCTGATCAGATTCGATTCTCTGCGCCATCTCAGCCATGTTCTTTTTCAAGTACTCAACCTCATTGAGAGATTGAGTGGAGGCCAGCTCAAGGTCAGTCACCTTATTCTCCAACTCATCCACCTTCGAGTTGGAGGTGGCCAACCTCACCTCAGCATCTTCGGCCCTCTTCTGGAGTTGGGCGGTTCCCGTTTCTAAGTCAGTGACTCTCTGGGTCAGCTCGGTTCTTCTCTTTTCAGATTCTTCAAGTTGTTTTCTTGTAGTTTCTAGCTTCCCGAGAAAATCTCTGCTACGAGTAACCAACTCCATCCCCTGGCCTCGGATCTACCCAAAAAGATAGTGTTAAAAAGAAGTCCACCAACAAGAATAAGTAAAGTACTCAAAAGGAGACTTGCTTACCATAGCAAGATTGGACATGTAGGCGTTGGTCAGGGCCGCAAAATCAGTCGCCCTGAATCTCTGAAGATCTCGGGGCAGGATTGCTGCTCTGTTAAGCTTTTCGGCCACAACAGGGTTCTCATCAGAATCCTTTTCAGAAAACCCAATCAAGATTGGGTCTTGGACATTTTCCGGCTGAGGCAGGATTTCCTTAACCGGGTCAGCAGTGATCATCTCCGGGGGCTGAGATGGCCTCGGATCACGACTGCTAGAGCCTTCGCCCCGTTGTCTCTTCCGGAGGCGAAGGCTGGAACCTTCACCAGCATCTGCTGGGATTTCAGATTCAGTTGGAGCTTGGGGCTGGACCTCAGCCTCATGATCATCATCAACAATGGTGATGGGCAGAGCTGAAAAGAAATGAAAGCAAGTCAAAACCCAAACAAGTGTTAAGACACTTAGAAAAATTCCTACACATGAAAAAGGGGTTTACCTGGCTCAGGCTCCGCCACTTTGGGCTCAGCAGCAGCAACACTTGGGGCTGGGGGCACTGCCGAGGTAGAGGCTCCCCCAGAACCAAGAGCTGCTAGCCTCCTTTCTCTCCAAAGCCTCTTTCTGGCTTAATTCTCAGCCATTATCTCAGCACGGGTTGCGGGCCAGCCATTGCACCTACATCCAGAGTTAAACAGTTAAGACACGAACAAGAAGAGAATAAAAAATGCTGAGAACAAAAAAGTTACAGTGACCACCTCGGATGATGGTTAGTTGGTCTGGGGAAAGAGCTCGATAGTCATCACCAAGAGCCGAATGGGCTACGTCGGCGGCCATCCAGACCTCATAGTCCACCTTATGCCAGTCAATGACAATTGGGGCTGACCGAATTCTGTCTGCTTCATCACAGTACTCCTGGCTCGGCAAAGTATTTTGAACTCTGTCGTGCTTCCAGATAGTCCCGCTTGGCAGCTCAGATCTTAAAATATAAAAGAATTTTTCCTTCCACCTCTTATTGGAAGAAGGAATATTGATGGCAAAAGGAAAATCAACGCCAGACCTCCCCTTGCTGAAGTAATACCAGCTGTGTGAGGTCCGGCATGCAAAAAGAGCTCGAAAAATAGTGGTGTTGAATGGAAATTCAATGAGTCTAAGAAGAAGAAGGTAGCAAAGAATAAGCTTGAGGCCATTTGGCTGAATTTGAGGAAGCCTGAGCCCATAAGCCCGCATAACACGGGTAACGGGCTCAGGAACAGGAAGGCTAAAGCCCGACTTAAAGTAGTCTTCATAGACTGCTTCATAATCCCTCGGGGGATCAAAAGCAGTCTGACCAGGCAAAGGGAGAAGAGGTTTAAAACGGTTTCTATCGATCTTATAGTACTTACAGATCCTCTCCAGGTCGGCCTCGGTCAGAGTTGAAGTCGTTTCCTGGACCATAGGGGAGGGCCGACCTCTCTCTAAGACACCAGAAAAGTGTGAAGGGTCCCTCGTGGGGACCGGAGGATTTACAGACGCCGGAGCAGGGGCAACCCTAATTGGCTCCGGCGAAGAACTAATTATGGTCAGGGCTCTGCTGGACTGAGCAGAGTCCCCGGTGGACTGAACCAGGGTACCGATAGGCAGGTCATCGGCAGAGGAAGACCTGCCGGACGGTGACAGAGAAGCGATGGCCTCTCCGCTCCCGGCGGCGTAAAAACCGCCCTCAGAAAGATTCTGGGAGTCATGGGATGAAGAAGACATTACGAAGATGAAAGAAGGACTTACAGAGAGTTCGAAGAAAAAAGGACACCGGAGGAGGACGGGACAAAGGCTGAAATTCGCCGGAATCAGGAAAACTCGCCGGAGAAAAAAGCAGAATGCCGGAGTGAAGGAATGAGAGCAAATAAAGAGTGAAAATGATCTGCAGAAGACCTATTTATAGGGCTTCATCTCGGTAGCCCAAGCGTCGCCTGAAGTAAATGGCCACCGGTTCGTGAAACGGCGGAATTCAAAAAGCTGCCCAACTGACGCTTCGTGCTCTGCGCGAACAGTAAATGCGCAGACCGAGCCAACCAGAATCAGACACGTGCCAGAGTAGAAAACTTGACAAAGAATCTAGTCAGAATTAACTGATCAGTTCGACCAGAAGCTATCATTAGCGCTTCGTACATTATGCCCCTAATAAGTACGTTAAGCGGCCTAATCAGATCTTGACACGTCATCAAGGGAAGGACAACCCGGGAAAAATCTGAGCAGATTAGCCCGCCCTTTCAGTTCAGCTCGGCCAGACTAATCTGGGGGGCAAGTGATGAGCCAAAAAATACCTCCCGTTAGTCAATAACGGTCAACGCTAGAGTAAGGCGTAAAAATGGTTAAGTATGGCGGGTCGGCCCGGAGGTTGACAAGGTTAAATATGGACAAACAGTCCATCTCGGCCACAGGGCCCCACCGCCATCTCGCCCACAGGACCTCTCGGCCATCTCGGCCATATAATCTCAGTGCCCCCTGGGGGCTAAGGATTTCGCCTCGGTCTAAAGGCCTCATGCAGGCCTAAGAGTTTCATCTCGGCCTCAAGGCCTCACCTCGGCCCGCAGTTCCATCTCGGCCAAAGAGTTGAACTCAGCCTTGGATCTGATCTACCCACTGATCTCGGACCACCTTTAGTGGCGTCAGCTACGAACATCATGAAAGGCCCACCAATGTTCTTTGAAGTCGGCCACTCTCATGTCGGCAAGCTGACCCCACATCATCAACTATCTCAGGCACCTCTGAGTGCTTCTAGAGAACTTCATCCCGGTTCTAGGAGTTTACCCTAGGTAATTCTACCAGGTGAAACTCCCAGCCAGGTGTCCCAAGCTAGCTTACTCAGCTCAGCACCGAGTCACGTGGCGAGCATGCAAGAGCAAGAGTCATCCAAATGACCTCCTTGCCTGTCACGATATCCGGGCTCTGCCCATGCATTGGCTCAAGCCGACATATAAAAGGGCCGAGCAGCAGGAGAGAGAAGGACAAGTAACAACAAGCTCTGAAAAACTACACACCAGTAACTCATCTTCCCTACAGTGAAAACGCAGGTTTACCAGAAAACCTTAATTTACAAAACCTTCATCATATATAAACCTCTCCTAAAAAATGGCCTTGACTGACTTGAGCGTCGGAGGGTATTACCCGGGGCCATAGATCCCGGGTCCCCTGACCCTTTTTCTTTGTGCAGGTCAGCGACTCGTTCAATAAAGACAACTGACGGAGTTCTAACGGCACCACATCAAACAAATACTTGGTGATATAATCCGACATCATCAAGTTAGTACTTTAGAATTGGATGAATTTGAGTTGGAAACATGAGTTTCCATACATGAAAATATGGCTTTGTAGGTTAGGATGATGCATAAATCATTTTGATAACCTCACTGAACCTTAAAAGGGAGGTCGAATGTTAGAGATGAAGATGAGTTTGCCTAGGAAAAAAAGAGAGGCGTTGAACGTTTAGTATGACTACCTTTAAAGTTTTGTATCCATTGGATGCATGGACGAACACTAAATTGGGTAGGCCAAACGTTTAGAATGGCTAGTCCAGCCATACGATCATATTTTAGTCATATTTTAAAATCCGAAACTCTGAATGAGGTGGTTTAAAGTATCTTAGAAACCTCTTGTTGAGCTCTACAATTCTGAAATGTTAAGACAAATGTTAGAATTAAATTTTATGAATATATAACGATGCTATCCTTATGATGACAAGGTAGGTGATGTCCAATGATTATTCTATGTTGTTATTTTGTTAGTAACGTGATGAAAACATGTTAAATAAAGTGATTTAAGCTTTTTAACGGTTATGATTCACATTTATATTCATTTGTATAAATTATGTTGTTTTATAAAGTCAAGTATGAATACACCCATAAATTCAGGGTTAACCCTTTTTCTTGTCAGAAACAAGTTAGCCATTTGTGATAAAGTTTAATAAGTAGCAAAAGAGCCGTAGTATGTTTCAAAGTGGCTTCTTATGATGGTATATCAGGACCTAAGCTCATATATTATCCATGTATATATGGGGACTTATGCACATACTTATGTATCATGCAACAAATAGGAACCTAAGCTCAAACGTCGCATTGTTGCATATTGGGACCTATGTCCATATATTACCTATGTAAGTATATATTGAGACCTAATCCTATATGTATGTATCTATGATGTAACGAATGGAAATAAGACTATATGTATGTATATATAACGTAACGGATGGAAAACTACGCTCGGACAACAACAACAACAACATTACCCCATTGCTTTAGAGGCTTCTGTCTATAACGAGGTATGAGAAGGTCGTATGTATGCAACCATATCCATGTGTTAGAAACTCAAACCATTATAAATACAATCCCTAAATCATTAGTTGGACAAGTAACCCAGTTTTAGACGTAAACGGTTGGTGTTCAGGATACTTGACTCAGACATGCTTCTTATAATATGAATTGTTGAAATTAATGGTGGACTTCTCTTGTCTTAATTTTATGATATAAAAATAATTCAGCTAAGACACTTTGGGTTATATTTGCATATTTTAAATAAAACTCTAAGATGGACCTTGGAGTAACTTGTAAGGTTGTTGCTTTGTGATCTTGAGGTCACGGGTTCGACCTGCAGAAACAGCCTTTTACACAAAGTGTAGGGTAAGTCTGTGTACATCAGATGACAAACCGATCCGACTCCTCCCGGATCTTATGCGAACACGGGAACCCAATGCACCATAAACTTAATTACTTTTTTTTTAAAAAAAATAAAACTCCTTTGTTTGATTCTCTTCGCTATTTATTTCTTCTTCCTTCGTTACCAAAAGTATCAACAACTTGCAACTTACAAACAGTTATTTTTGTGAAGTTTCTCTAATTTAACTTAGTGTCCTTGCTGTGTCAACACCGAATTCTTAATAAAGTTTTTCAATATCATTCAACTTCATTAATTTCCTTATTAAATCCACTAGAATAATGACATTTAGAAATAACAAGCACTGTTTTTTTCCTTTAATGCATATAATGGTTACATGTCTATGTCTATAGTTTCTGTTTTTTTATTTGTCATTTTCGTATCTTTTCAATATCGGAAAATAATTGACTTGTTCCTCTACACCTTATTTTGTGTCCTTTTATGGTCAACGAATTTTTTATGTATAAGTCTTCCTTTGATGTAATTAAAAATTACTTCTCACATATATAAAATTGCGATGAAATTTTGTGTTAACGAACATTAACTTAGATCCTGAAGGGTTTTATCTGAGATTTCATTTTAATTTATGCAATATATGCCAATTATTTGACACAGTCAAGGAACTGTTTATATGGAATGGCATCCTCATTTGGCAACATATAATGAGATAATCTGTTTTTTAGTTTTGAGTGACGTGAACATGCATCATTCTTCGATACGCATATTCAGAATATAGGGTTTAATTGTAAGTCAACTCTATGAATTTTATTCATATAATACAAAATATCGTTAACTTAATAATTTGAACGTTTGCGATCGGTTTCTCTTTCTATCTGTGTACATATGTATATATTTATATATATGTGTATATAAGAAATACATATAGTATTCTAAACAATTAGTTGGTCCAAGACCAAAATAAAATTTTGGTACAACAATTACTAAGCAACTAAGTAGTAGGCGTCCCTGTTAGGCTGTCAGCCAATACCTCTGGTACCAGATTCACCGCGGAAAATCAGGAGAAATCCAATATCCCAAAAATACCAGAAAAAAGAAAAATAGATAAATAAAAGAAAATGCTGCGGCTTATAAATTGCCACCCTATTACCCCCTTCTTCTTTACCATTGCTCCTGGTAACACCGCGTGTTTTTATTACAAGAACCTCAATTTCAATCAAACTACCACAGGCCGGCCACCAGCTTTACTACTTTCATTCCCCTTTCGGCATTGGCTAGGCAAGAAAAGAAAAAGGCAGTCTTTTCGTAAGAATTCCGGAGTGATCATCGGAACCCATAACGGAGGTGAATTGAAAAAGGAAGTTGTGGTGAAAGAGGGACAAAAAATGGCGACGACGATAAATGAAAGCTACATTGTGTGTATGTTCTTTGCATCGCTTATTGGGTTTCTTATTCTTTACGTTCTGCGTCTTAGGACCGTTGGGCATAAGCGAAAAAAGCATGCAAAGGGCCTTGATCAGGCGATTTTGGCTGCCGGTTCCGAATGCCGTGAATCGAGTATTGGATCGTCGGATACTGACGTCATAATCGTCGGGGCAGGTGTTGCCGGTGCCGCGCTTGCTTATACCCTTGGCAAGGTTGGGCCCTAATTATTATCGACCAAAGATTTGTTCTTTTATGTGGGTTTTTTTTATTTCTTTAATTTATTAACTTTGTTTTTTAACTCACCAATCATAAAGACGAAATTTTTATTTTTGTTTCTCTTGAAAAGAGGTAAAGGTTGCATGTTTGATGACTTCAGAAGAGAAATTACTTTCAAGTATGTTCTTTTTTTTTGGTTGATTACTTTAGCATGTGACAAAGCTCTACAATCATTACAACTGAACGGGAAAGATTGAGAAATAGTTAGCATGAAAACTTTACTGTACTTCACTGTGTTGTTTAATTTGTACATGCAAAACAAAATACGGCATATTACGGATTAGAATATGGAATAATTACTGATCCCAGGATTCTGAAAAAGTTGGTCTTTGGACTCATTTTATGTTTCTTGCCTCGTCTTTCTTTTGAATAAAGTCTTCATTTATAGTTCCTCACTAATCAAAGGACATTTCATAATTTCGGGAAGGGAACAAAATAAAATCTTGCTGGAGTTTAGGTGAAATTTTAAGCATTCTTTTCTGTTTCCTAGATTAGCCCTGTATACAAATGGAAGATGGTCGTGATAACGTTCCAACTGCTGTTAGAGTAGAATCTAAGAACACTGTTGAAGCAGACAGACTATCTGTTCAGGTTGGAACTTAATTTATAATTTACATGCTGGTGCAATTTCCCAATTTGATTCGTAGATTGTTGATGAAAATGGTCTGAGGGCCAGAGCAGCCCAGCGTTAAAAAATCTTGAACCTTTAAGGCTTGAAAACAGTAAAGCACCTCTCAGTATTATACGGTTGTTCTGATTGAAGTTCATCCAACGTCACTATTAGCATCTGGATTGTCTATCAGTTGGAAGCTGATATAGTTATTAAATTGTTTCAGGATGGACGTCGTGTTCATGTTGTAGAAAGAGATTTGACGGAGCCTGACAGAATTGTAGGTGAACTTTTACAGCCTGGGGGATATCTTAAGTTGATTGAGCTGGGTCTTGAAGGTGCATAAGAAAAGTTTTTCCTTTTAATTTTGTATTCTTAATTAGTCTTCATTATTCTACTCATGACAAAATTTTCTTTTCTATGTTTTATATGGGGATAATTGGTGAACTACTAGTGTTTCTAACCTCAATTTTCCTTTTTGTTTTATTTTCCTGTTTGGTGTTTCATAGATTGTGTTGACAAAATTGATGCCCAACGGGTGCTTGGTTATGCCCTGTATAAGGATGGAAGGAGCACAAGGCTTACTTACCCCTTGGAAAAGTTCCACTCAGATGTCGCTGGGAGAAGCTTCCATAATGGAAGATTCATTCAGAGGATGCGTGAAAAGGCTGCTACTCTTCCAAAGTATGTATAGTATCACGTCTCCAGCTGATTCGAATTTCATTGTTTATTTTCAGCATGAAGAGGGGTATTTTTTAGTGTTCTCAAATGAGCTATTGCCATTGAACATGAAAAACAGATCAGGGTTAGTAGAACTTGATGTTTAAAACTGTTTGTTGACTTTTCTGTGCATCAACTAAATATAGGGTGGAGTTGAGTTTTTGGAACTAGCCACCCATAACCTTTCTATCAGAATATTCAAGTATCGTCAAGCAGAAGGGAAAGAAGCTGAATGGATATCTAAGTCATGAAAAATCTAGCACACATGCTCAAGTTTAGGTGCATAAGCATTAAAGTTTACAAATTGATCTCTGTATGTTTAATTCCTGTAGATGGGATTTACTAGTAGTTGATGCCTGTTTAGCTTTGCTTGGAAGACTGCAGCCGTATTCCAATTTTCTACCTAGCTTTAAGTGTGAATACCTGTCGCTATTCTCAAACTTCAGTTATTTCCTCGAAAATTACTTAACTTTTTTTGTATTTCTCGTGTCCATCATCAATCTTCTCGCGCAATATTATAGTGTGCGACTAGAGCAAGGTACTGTCACATCACTACTTGAAGAAAATGGCACTGTGATCGGTATCCAGTACAAGACAAAAGCAGGCGAACAAGTAGAAGCACTTGCTCCTCTTACAGTAGTTTGTGACGGATGCTTTTCAAACTTGCGCCGCTCTCTTTGCAACCCCAAGGTAACTGGTAATCCATAAAATAGTGAAAAAGTACTTTGCTTCTCTTCTCTTCAGAACTGAATTGTGCTGACAGTTAAGAGGTCGGAGGGGCTTGAAGTTGAGTTCACATTGTTATGGTGTACGTTTATTGTTCTGTTTCTTATCGTCAAATCCTTGTGACTGCTGACTGTCTTTATTGTACTACTACTAAGCATGTGCCTATGCATGAATAACTCGTACTCCGTAAGTTAGTCTGAGGTTACCAAACATTGCATCTTCTGAACTATTTGGTATTGTTCAATAATTCATCAATGAACTTGTTTTGTCTTGCAGGTGGATGTTCCATCTTGTTTTGTGGGTCTAGTCTTAGAGACTTGTCAACTTCCTTTCCCTAATCATGGCCATGTTATTTTGGGAGATCCTTCACCTATCTTATTTTATCCCATAACTAGTACAGAAGTTCGCTGTTTAGTGGATGTACCTGGCCAAAAGCTTCCATCTATTGCAAACGGTGAAATGACAAACTATTTGAAGACGGTGGTGGCTCCGCAGGTATCCTTATATCAAACTTCATGCGTAGAGATTTTGAAACTGACTAAAATTTGAAGGAGATGTTGCTAAGGGTATTTGGAATTAGCTTAGGTTAACACTCCAAGATTGTTTAAATTTTGCATTAGGTTCCTCCTGAAATGCGTGAATCATTCATTTGCGCAATTGATCGCGGAAGTATTAGAACCATGCCAAACCGCAGCATGCCGGCAGCTCCAGAACCTACTCCTGGAGCAATCTTGATGGGTGATGCTTTCAATATGCGCCATCCTTTAACTGGTGGAGGAATGACGGTTGCTCTTTCTGACATCGTTGTGCTACGTGACCTGCTTAAACCCTTGCACAACTTGAATGATGCAGAGTTGCTGTGTAGGTATCTTGAAGCCTTTTACACGCTTCGCAAGGTAAACCACTTGGAAGGCCTTTTATTCTTTCAATCAAAACCGGCAGCCTAACTCGAATGTGGAATTTCGGCTTTTCAGATTTATTTTTTGTTTAAAAAGTGGATTAGGAAAGTGCTCATTGCAAGTTAACCAACACCCCAGAATAATATATCTTGTTTACAGGCCCAATTTGTAGGTCCATAAGAGTAATTTCAATTACTGGCAACCCCTTTTTATTAAGATCTTTACATGTTAGGGGGTGAATGTGTTGGTGTTAGATTTGATTCCTTTTAGTCTTCTTTGCGTGGATATTGACTCACATGCAATATGCAGCCGGTGGCATCTACCATCAATACATTGGCTGGAGCCCTATACAAGGTTTTTTGTGCTTCTCCTGATGAAGCAAGGCAGGAAATGCGCGAAGCATGTTTCGATTATTTGAGCCTTGGGGGTGTTTGTTCCTCAGGACCTATAGCTCTACTATCAGGACTAAATCCTCGTCCTTTGAGCTTGGTTCTTCATTTCTTTGCTGTTGCAGTATATGGTGTAGGTCGTCTATTGACACCTTTTCCTTCTCCCAAGCGGCTCTGGACTGGAGCCAGATTGATCTCTGTAAGTGACTGCTATCCTTATCCTCCTTTTCCCTTATCTGTGTGTGATTATGTTCTCTAGTTCTGTTACATCTTAAGCTTCAAGATTCAATATTCCTACCGTAAGTTTTGCTGAGTAATGCAATTCCTTCAGTGCACCAAATAGGCTAAGATCTGAACTCATATATTGCTGCCCTGGAGGTCTTCTATTCCATTGTCCCCTGTTGTATCTTTTAGCATCAAATTCAGACCAACATGTCCTTGCACGTGTCAGTTGATCTTTGGATTTTCTTCTTCATTATTGATGTTCATCAAACAGTATGGACGTATATTTCCCCATGTGTCGCCCTTTCTAACGGAGATTTTTTGTGTTTCAGGGTGCTTCAGCTATAATCTTCCCAATCATAAAGGCAGAAGGAGTCAGACAAATGTTCTTCCCTGCAACAGTTCCAGCTTATTATAGAGTTCCTCCTCAAAAGTGATTTAGTAACGATTCTTTAGCCTGAAGGCAGTATATAAACCAGAGGCGGCAGTATATAAACCAGAGGCATCATCTTCCTTTATTAAATCTTGCAATTTAGTTGAGTTCTCCTGCCAGATGGAGAGGTATTTTTGCCATAAGCAGAAGCGAACTAATAATGTTCTCATGAGGAAAGATTAAGAAAATGGAAAGTTCACCTAAATCTTTATCACTTTCTGAGGTTTTTCATTTTCTCAACTCAAGCTTTATTAGAAAGAATAAAGTAAGACTAAATTATCAACACAAATCCATGAAATTAAATAAAAAATAACATTTCGGCCTTTTATTCTTCCTGACTGGGTGAATGTTGCTTGGCCAATGAATCAAATCGAGTCATAATTACATAGAAAATCAAAATAAGACAAATATGGAGCTTAGAGTTATCTCAATCAATTGAGCAAACTTTCGAATGCATGCTTTGGAACTGGTTTTCGAACTTTGTCAAAGACTGCCTTTAAAACCAGAGGGATCCGATTCCCACCCTTCTTCAGCTTTTCATTCTGGAGACATGTTTTCTGAAATCTTTCAATGCTAAGACAATTATCCTTCTTTACAAATAACAACACCTAAAGTTATATGTATCGTGATTATGTTACCTTTTTGATACATTGATTTTGAATCGGAGTTTTGTTCAGAAGGTTCACCGTTGATTGCAAATGATCGTATCCGAAAAGAATCTAATTCTTTTGTCCTCTCTTTTGCCAATGTCGTCGACTTTTGGAGAAGAATGACGACAACAGATTTTTCTTTCCGTTTTAATTTCTTTTCCTCAAGTAACGCTTAGAATAAATAATAAATACATGGTAAAATTACTCTTTTTTCTTCCTCTTTGAAAATCATTTTCTGTTATATTACGTTTTTCATCCTACTAAAATTTAACTTTTATCATGAAATAATAATCCTATTAATCAATATCCTTGCGTAAAAAAGCTTTTTTTTTTTAGATTAAAAAGCTGATTATGTTGAACATTTATATGATTTATGTTAATCAATTGATGAAATCAAATTTGTTAAGTAGACTGATTTAAAATAAACAAATCTATTCAATTTAAAACAAATAAATCTATTTAATTTAATTCAACCTATTTCTTCCATTTACGAACTCCCCAAACTGGCCCTGGCGTCAAGAAAGCTTTCCTTTCAGCTTCAAGCACTGTACTGTGCGATCTGTGCCGGTGGCTTGCAGTCGAACACTTCGACATAGAACAATAAAATCATCACCGCCGGAGCCACTCCTTAAGCCGCCGGGAGATACCAGAAATGTTGAGAACGATATCCCAAATTCATCTCAGATCAACCTTCTTACTCAGGTCACTCCCTACCATTTCATCCACTTGTCCCACTTTAACTTCCCCGCCAGCTTCAGTCTCAAATTCCAATAATTTAACCTATCAAAATTCCCCTAATTTCTCAACCCTTTCTTTCCCGTTTTCAAGCTCCCAGATTCTGGGGAGACGGCATAATAGTAATCCCTATGATGACGATGACTCTTCTACTGAACCTCCGAAGCTATTCGTGGTGCAGCCGAGGCTCCGGCCTGAACCCGTTTTGCAGTCCAAGCTTCTGGAGGCTCTGAATTTGGCTAATTCGCTTGAAGAGCAGAGGGATGGGTACTACGCCACTGAGTTCTCGGAGAAAAGGTCGCCCCCTCATCTTGTTGTTCAGAACCCAGTTTACCGTTCGCCTCGTGCTGGTGAGGTTTTTCCTTTTTAATGCTTTTTTGGGATATGTTTTGTGTAGAATGTGTGGATAATTGGACTCTTTACCTTTGATAGAAGCCAAAAGATTCCTTCTTTACCTCATTCTACAGCTAGTGAAGTGTGTCATATTAGAATATCTCAATTTGGCAGCTCGATGAGCTTCCGTATGAGTAAAATTGTAGCTCTTAGTTTGATGTACTTTGTACTTGTATGGTTTGAATGAATTGCAATGATGGTTAAAGAAGCAAAAGAGAATTAGGTTTGATATGTTTGGATTGATTTTCTACGGTGAAAGAGAAGGAGAAATTCTGCCTTCTCAAGTGTCTCAAAGCAGTGGTTCCTAGTTTGGATAAATGAGGGTTCTGTAAGATTGGAAGTAAATGTAAAACTTTCTCATTAAACATGAATATGGTGGCCGGCCCCTCTAAGTGGGAAAGGTTTGAGGGTGGTGGTTGTTGTGAAGGGGAGGGAACAAAATGCCGTCCAAAATTTCAGTTAATAAAGTTTTGACATGGTTTAACTGTGAAATTTATTTTCTCTTTTATCTAGTCGTAGGTCTCTTCAGACTGTAGTTTGGTATTACTTGCGAACATTTCAGAAAATCTAATTTTCCCTTATACTAACAGTTTAAGCTGTTCTAATTGTGTTAACTATAAATCGTTTTCTTTTGAAAGAAATATGTTTGAAATGGTTGCTCCGGAGACACCTAACCAGGCTGCTTTTACTTATCGTATGTTGTTATGGCTGTCAGAAAAGTAATTTCAAGGTAAATTTATTAGATAATGTGGTAATCATCTTCTAGAGTTCAAGCGGACAGAAGCGGAAAGATTTTTTGATCTTAAAATGATATAAAAAGACCTGTGTTGTTGTTGCTGAAAAGGATAGAAAATCTGTGATCTTTTGACGACTGACCGATTTTTCCGTTCTCTGGCCTCATGACTACTCCAAGCACAATATGCATATAGTAACCGTGTTCCTTGTTCTTTCGCCCTAGTAGTTGAGAATCTTCTTCTACCTTTGGATCAATTTTAAGAAAAGGGAGAAAAGACGGAAATGCAATACTAAGGTTGTTATATCCTTTTTCTTTCCTCCCCTTTTGTCCCTTTTGTGATTCTCTGCTAGTAATGCAATTACCATTAAGGAGAAGATGAAGTAGTTAGACTGACTTTTGTGCACTAGACTCCCTGAGAAGCTGCTGGAGAACATTTCGAGATCTCTTAACTCCGTATGCTGACTTTCTGCTTTTATCATTATTCCAGATACTTATTTTGGACCCGGGACAGTTGACACTGTAAAATGCAATATAAATGCACTGAAATCAGAGGTAGGATCTTATTTAGATGGACGTTTCTATGATGTGAACATCTTTTTAATCAGCAAACCTTCTAGGATATGGTGGATGCTATATTTGTGAATGCAACACTTACAAGCATTCAGCAGCGGAACCTGGAGGTAAGCTTCGAGATGCCCCCCCCCTCCTTTCTTTTATGTGTAGTCTGTTCTGTGCACACTATTTTATTCCACATCTTAATAATTATCTCTTGCCTTGCCCTTACCTTGTGGCAGCGGGCTTGGGGAAAACCTGTACTGGACCGCGTGGGTTTAATAATAGAGATATTCAATGCTCATGCTCAGACAAAGGAAGCAAAGCTGCAGGTATTGTGATGGTTTCTTGGATTTGTTACTAAAATGCATTCTTTATAAAAGAGATTTCAATCTGGTTTTGTATACAGGCTGAGTTAGCTGCTCTTATGTATAAGAGATCTAGGCTTGTTCGAGTCCGTGGCCCTGATGGTCGCTCTACTTTTGGTGGTATTGGAGAAATGGAAGTGGTTAGTGCTAGAGGGTCAGTACTTTTCTGAACATTCTAGTTGTAACTCGTGGGCATTCTCTGAAGGATAGCTTGTAGAAAGATAACTAACTTTTAAATGTTTGTTGCAGAAGTTGACCACTAATCTGTGTATTTTTGTAACCAAAATATTTAATGGTTTTGTGAATGACTTGCAGGAGAGGAAGTGGAGGTCAGGGTTTTATGAGTGGTGCTGGAGAAACTGAACTTCAGCTACAAAAGCGAAGGTTTGTTCATTTACTCTGGAATGTATATATTTCTAATGGTACACGCAGACACCTTTTTCGAGTTATGAAGTTCTTTGTCTAATCCTAATTTGCAGACTTCAAATTTGGTAAGAATTAAAGACCTTTTGCAAGTTTGCTGCCTATTTTATCGACAATGTGTCGTACTCTTTACTGTTTTTTCCTGGACGTGTACAAATAAATAAAGAACAAGCTATAAAAGACCTTTTGCGAGTTATGAAGTTCTTTGTCTAATCCTAATTTGTAGACTTTAACTTTGGTAAATAATTAGAGGGGAAGTAACAAATGAATCATCATCATCATCATCCGGACCCAGTATATCCCAACGACAGCAAAAGCTATCGTTAGGGTCTGGGGAGGGTAAGTGGTAGGCAGACAACACCTCTATCCTAAAGGATAGAGAGCCTGCTTCCAGTGAGACCCCCGGCTCTATATGTGCCTGCATAAATGACATGATAATAGAGATGTGTTGTGTTAGTGTGTTAGTGAGGAAATTCAAGAAATACAAAGAAAGGACTTTCGATATTAAAATACACATCACGTGTATATGTACATGTAATGTAAAACAGCGGTATAACATACGCAACCAAGTGGAAAGTCAACCTAAAGCGTAGATAGTATCTACGCCTATCTATGTCCCTAAATATACTTTAAAGTGTCTCTATATATGACCTATACCTCGTTAACCTTAATCTTATGTCTCCATGACCTTCTATCTTGGACCATGTCCTCAGAGAGGTGTAAATCTAGTAGGTCGTGTCTTATCTGCTCATCCCAAGTCAGTTTGGGTCTGCCTTTACTCCTGTTCCCCTCTACAATGAGGCTTTCAATTGCTCTAACGGACGCCGTTGTCTGTCTCCGCTTGACATGCCCAAACCATCTCATTCTGCCTTCCCTTATCTTATATACTATACTAGCCACGCCTAACCTTTCTTGAAACACCTCGTTTCTGATCCGGTCTAGCCTTGTATGCCCACACATTCATCTTAACATCTTCATCTCTGCTACTTCCATCTTCTGTAATTGTGACCTCTTGATGGCCCAGCAGTCTGTCCCATATAGCATTGCCGGTCGCACTGCCACCCTATAAAATTTTCCCTTTAATTTAGTTGGGAAATTTTTGTCACAGAGCACCCCTGAGGCCGTCCTCCATCTACACCAGCCTGCTTGAACTCGATGTACTACATCATTATATATGTTGCCATTCTGCTGCACAAATGATCCTAGGTACTTAAATTTACTTACCTGTGGTACCACTTAACCATCGATAGTGAGCTGACTATCCTCACTGTCTGCTACGCTGCTGAAGTCGCAGTGCATATATTCGGTCTTAGATCGGCTAATCTTTAAGTCTTTTCTCTCTAAAACACCTCTCCACTGCTCCAGTCTCATACTCAGGGTATGTCTACTTTCTGCAACTAATACAATATCGTCAGCAAAAAGCATACACCACAGAACTGCCTCCTGTATCGGCTTTGACAACTCGTCAAGGACAACTGCAAAAAGAAATGGGCTCAACGCAGACCCTTGATGGAGACCGATCTCCACCAGAAAGAAGTCTGTATTCCCCACAGGCGTACGAACGGTTGTTTTTGTCCTAGTATACATATCTCTAATTATGTCTATATACTTCATAGGGATCCCTCTTGCATCCAGACTATCCCATATCAGGCTACGTGACACACTATCATACGCTTTTTCGAGATGATGAAAACCATATGTAAATCGCGCTTTTTCTTCCTATACTTCTCCATTAATCTCCTGAGAAGGTGTATTGCTTCCGTAGTTGACCTTCCTGGCATAAAACCAAATTGGTTCACGTAACCTGAGTTTCTCTCCTAATTCGAGTGTCGATTACTCTCCCATAACTTCATGGTATGGCTTAGCAACTTAATCCCTCTATAGTTCCCACAACACTGTGCGTCTCCTTTGTTCTTATATAGGGGGACCACGACACTCTTTCTCCACTCATCTGACATCTTCCATGTTTTATAAATACGGTCGAACAGAGTAGTTAGCCATTGAACCCCTTCCTCTCCTAAATACTTCCACGCCTCAATGTGTATGTTATCTAGGCCGATCGCTTTAGCTCTTCCCATCCTCTTCAGTGCTCTCATCACCTCTCCTTGTGTGATGTTCTGACAGTCGGAGTTATTATGTTATCGTTGTTTGTTAGTGGTGCTTTCTCGTTCTTCATAGTCGGCACTACTGCCGTTGAAAAGATTGTGAAAGTATGTTTGTCAATTCAACTTGATGACTTGTGCTTTGACTAACACATGTCCATCTTCACCTTTTATAAACTTCTCGCCTCCTAGGTCCTGCCTCTTACGATCCCTAGCTTTGACGATCTTGAACATATCATGTTCTCATTCTTTTGTTTCTAGTCTCTCATACATCCTTTTATAAGCTGCAGTCTTTGCCTCTGCCACTGCCTTCTTCGCCTCCTTCCTGGCGATTTTGTAATTCTCATTCAATCGCACTTTTTCTTCCCCATTTATGCAGCTTAACAGCTCTCTAAAAATCTTTTGTTTGTCTTTTATTTTTTGTTGCACATCCTCGTTCCACCACCACGTCTCCTTATATATGGACTTCTTTCTTGTTGTTACCCCCGAGCGTTTCTCTCGCCGCTTGAGTAATAGTAGTCGATATAGCTTCCCACATCTGCTTATATGTGAGCTGCCTATTGTCATCAGTTCTATCTCGAGAGAGTTTGCTGCTTATTTTGTCAATAATGTGTTTTAGCTTTTAGTGTTTTCTCCTGGACGTGTAAGAATAAATAAAGAACGAGCTATCAAAAGGGAACCTTTTGTGTGCACTTATTAGGTGTTTAAACATGAAGGGTTTCTCTAACCGATGAGTTTTATATACTATAGACTTTCACTTTCTCTCTTTCTCTCATCTCGGTTTATTTAATGTAATTCAAATTCAGAATATCGGATCGGCGGACTCAATTATTATTTGAGATTAAGGAGGTGCGTCGAACAAGAGCCTTGCAACGTGCTTCTCGACGGAGACGTGGAGGTTCAAATGGTCAGGGCATTCCTACTGTTGCTATTGTTGGGTATACAAATGCGGTTGGTTGCCAGACATCCTTAGCTCTTCTAAAATTTGCTTAGCTGTTGTATTCCTTAAGTGAGATCGTATCCTTTTTTTTTTTGCAGGGGAAATCAACATTAGTTAGTTCACTTTCAGACAGTTATCTTTTCTGTGATGACCGGTATGAGCAGATGACTTCTAGTTGGATTCATATTAAATCTGTGTGACATTCTACTGCCCTTTATTTACGGTTTCTTTGATTTAAAGTTGTCTGGAAAAATTACATTAATTGTGCACACATGAAAATCTTGCGGTGCAGGCTGTTTGCTACTGTTGATCCCAAATTAAGCAGCGTTGTTCTTCCATCAGGGTAATGTTATTAACTGTTCTGTTCGCTAAAGCCACTAAACATGTTAAATTCATTGTTTAGCCCCCCCCCCCCCCCCCCCCAATCTGATTGTGAAGTTCAGGAGGCAGGTGCTTCTTAGTGATACTGTTGGATTCATATCAGATTTACCAGTGCAGGTAGCTTTCGATATTTGCTCTGGTCATATTTAAGATAGTGTGTTTCTTGTGGTCCTATCATTTTGCAACTTGCAGTTAGTGGAAGCATTTCATGCAACCCTGGAAGATGTGGTCGAAGCAGACCTTCTAGTGGTACGATTCACCTTCCATAACCAGTTTTTGCTAACAAGTACTTAATTTTGAGAAAAACACTCTTCCTGGGGTAAATTTGTCTTTTGGTTCATTATGGGATTAACAGTCGGTTGTCTCAGCCATGTATTAGCTTGTGACGCGTTATGATGTCTTTGCAGCATGTTCTAGACTCAAGCTCGCAGAATTTGAATGAACAACGGGAAGCTGTGTTGCAGGTGCTTGAACAAATTGGGGTGTCCAAGGAGAAGCTACAGACCATGATTGAAGTCTGGAATAAGGTAACATAGCCCCTCCAGACGAACCAATCTCTTTAACCAAATTCGTACTGATGGAGATGCATTTGTTCATTCCCTATCATCTTCCAGATCGATATTGAATACCCGGAAGTTGACATTGACCTGTATGGTGATGAAGAAGTTGACAAATTATATGGTGAAGGTGATGATATTGCACCTGACCAGTTATCTTGTTCAGATGTTTATGAAGTCGAGAACAGTGAAGATGAAAGGCCTGATCCTTTTGGGAATTTTGCAGAGGACCTGAATGATAACCAAGGGGAATATTCTGATGGTTGGCTTGCAGCAGGAGGACAACTAGAATCATGGGTGGACTATGATGGCTCCTCTTTGGGGCAGGAGGCTCCTGATAATACGAGAGAGTCAACGATTGAGACGCTGGGATCTGTTGGTAAAGATGGTCAACCTGAATCCGAAGTCTCACCTCATGTTAAAACTTCTGCTGTAACGGGAGTAGGGCTACAAGAACTGTTGCAGCTGATTGATGAAAGATTAGAGAGCCAAAATGAAAATGTAGTGGAAAGGAGTGTCTTTGATCGAAAATGGAGGCCACCTCGTTCAGAAGACAGCAACATAGCTGCTGTGCAATAGTTCTTAACAGATGACTAGCTTTTGAACGAGAGCAGCATTGCTTAATTCCTGTTCTGAGAGAAGGTAGGAAGACGTCTCAAAAAGCGCCAGTGATCATGTTAACTTTGGGGATTCCTTTTGCTGATACACAAGGACAGTCGAAGATAAATCAACCAAGCCCACCTCGCAGGATGAATTTTTAGTGCGTGCGAAGCATTGAATTTTGTATCTTAGTTTGGAATAGTGATAAAGAGGTTGTCCTTCTTTTCTTTGAAATATATGTAAAACAGTGATATTGTCACAATGTCTGCTTGAAGGATTTAACACACATCCCACATTAGGCCTGACTTGAAATCATCCCTTGTGCTTTAGTCTGATGAATGAGATCTTTATACTAAGCCTCTTCACTACCAGAAATCCCCACATGAACATATACCATTTTTAAAGCTATGAAATCTGTAGCAATCCCCAATAGTAATCACCTTTTCAGTTATAGCAGATATGACCTTGATTGTTGTGACAGTCTTCACAGATTCGCAGGTTATTCATGACCAGAATAGCTACACCCTCTTTGGTTGATATCAAACCAAAAGCAACTGCGAGCTTCTCGCTATGATACCTATCATCATCTCCTCCAAAGGTATACTGCTGATTTGGCAGTGGCAAACACCCTGCTTGCTTCAGTTTTTCCGACATCTTCTCCCAAAAATTATATACTTCATGTATCAGAGGATGGGAAGTATCATCGGCCACAAAGACATGAACCCTTCTATCTAACCCGATCCAACTGCATCCTGGTTTATTTTTCATTCTATTATCTCGCAAAAGTTTCCTAGGTTTTGCTACTTCTTCCCATCTGCCAGCATTGGAATATACATGTGCTAGGGTTACATATGGACTGAGTCGAGCTGAAGACACTGTTTGGCGGCTTTCTCCGCTATTTGAATATTATTATGAGTTCTACAGGCTCCCTAAACTAGCTAGGAGAACGTTTTGGCTCCTAGTATATTTTTGACAATATTTTGGTCTTTCGCATTTTTTAAAGTGTAACATTGTAATCCTTCCGACCAAAAAAAAAAAAAAAAACTCTGGCTTTTCAAGTATATGTTGAAGTTATATGTATCGTGATTATGGTATAAAGAGAAAGACTCGTCGAAATAAGTAATAAAAATACTATATTGCCCTGTATCTCTAGCTAGTTCGCATGAGTTTTTCGGCAGAAAGATTACAATTTTATGCTTTTAAAAAATATGAGTGGTGAAAATGTTGTCAAAAAAAGATTAGGGTCAAAATGTTATTCTAGGAATAATTTAGGGACCCCTTGTATATTTTGCCCTTATATATATATGCAACATGTTTGATGTTCTATTTAATCTTGCTCCCGTTTCCTTATTACTTCACTTAACCCGTACCAAAAGGGCATCCCGTGCGTTTTGAAAAAGAAAGGAGAAGTTGGTTTGGGTTTAATTATTGTAACATGCAACTATTCTCTAGGCAGCATTAGTTTATTTCTACTCAATTTTATGTCTTATAATTCAAAGCATTCAACATACTTTTCCAACTTTATGTATGAAATCAAGTAAGACGATAATAATATTAATAGATCGGCAAGAAAGCAGTGATTTAATATGGAACCAAACCACGATATCTTTCCCAACTCCGAGAATATGGTGCAACATAGAATGTTTTACACTGTTTAATAAAAATTGCAGGAAGCAGTTTTTGTAGCCACACAATCGCATGACATGTTTCTTATCCCCTCCCCCCCCCCCCCCCCACTTCCAAATGACAGTAGTTTCCTTCTTTTTCTTTAGTATCAGGCCTTTTCCCAATTTTTTTTTAATTGGTCTAAGAAGAATTATAGTGCCATGGTCGTCCAATCAGGCTAATAGTGTGGCTGACATTAAAGAAAACGCACCAACTGGTTGGTTGGGTAGGGCATTAACGCGCACCCTCTCTCATGACAAGAGGTCCTGTTTATTTTGTTTGTTCATCTCCCACTTGTCTTCATTAAATCTAGCTATTAAGATGTTTTCTTGGAGCAAAATGTCATTCTGTGGCTCCGAGGACCTCATCGCTCCAGTCCCAAGAAGATTTGTGGAGGATACAAATTAGGAGTTGGCCTTATATGTTAGGTGAGTACTTACACAGTGACCCACAAATCAGGTCTTCGGTCTAGCAGCGTTGTGAGTGTCACTGGTTAAATATTTTGGTTTGATATAAGATTTCCAATTAAAACGAGACATGCGCTATTGACATGGTTAATGAAACATGATAATGGAGACGACTCCATGCCTTGCACAATCATCACTGATAAATGTTAATTATTTTTTATTTCATTAGTTAATAAATGCTTATTAGTTACTCATTGATTACTATAAAAGTTGTCATCTTTAATTTTTTTTTTTAAAAAAAAAAATTAGTAGAGCTGTCATTGATCATGAAATTATGTTATAAACCATGTAAAAGAGGTAAGTAGAAAATGGGGCACATACAAATAGTATGAAATATGGGGTCGCCCGAGTCTGGTGGATCAGCTGAATCTGACATTAATCGGGGAATATCACTTTCTAATTACTAAAATTATCCCAAATTAACAAATTGGGAGATTAATAATTCATTTGTGAGACCAATCACATGGTTTTCAAATTCTTATGATTTTACCCCACAAAGTGGACTACATTTTTACTCACATTATTCCCTCAAAAAGCACCCTCCATGTCGGACATCGTATTCCCAGTCCCTATATCTTAGGGTAATCATTCCATATTGCAATTATTTTTCTATGTTTGGACAAGAACTAACCTGATTGGTATTCTGTATTTTCTGGGATAAACACAATCCTAGTGCCAGTTCAAAGTTATTCCCATTTTAGCGTGGAGCATAAATACCATTCTCTGGTCCTCGGGATTTCTACTGATTCAGCCTCAAAGAGCATTGTGGAGGATTCAAATGAGGAGCTCAACGGTCTCTTAAGTTGGGTGACGATTTTTGTAGTGACCCACACAAGGTGTTTTTTCTGCAAACGAGGTCTTCGGTCTAGCAGCAGTGGAACACCTGCACTGTGCATGTCCTGAATTCGAACCCTTGACTTCTTGAAGCAAATTCTAACCTAAATACTGTTAGGTCCCTTAGAACACACTAGAAGGGGGGTTGAATAGTGTGTTCACCAAGTATGGATATTTTGTGACTATTTTTCGTTTTTGAGTGCAACCAATACTTGGATGTGTTCTTTAGAAAGATAAAACTTGAAAGACAAGAAAGAACACGAGTATGTATAGAGGTTCAAGTTAAGAGACTCTACTCCTCTACCTTCTTGATGTTTCACAAGAAGGATTTTGAAATGGGGATTGTTATTTCTTTTGGGGGGAAACAACAACCAAAACAAAATCAAAAGAATACAAACTAGGCACCTTGCCTAGACCACAACCAAGAGTTCTAACACTTTGAAGTTTTGCCTCCAAAGATCTTCTTTGCCCTCAAAGAAATCTTGTAGGGAGAATAGTGCACCACACACTATCAACAAACCCTTCAAAGTTTAGAAAACTTAAACAAAGAGCACCCTTGCTCCTTGACCAACAATCTACCATATCTCTCACAGAAAATCTCACCAAGAAGAAGACTCTTCTTCTTACAATAATCACTCTCAACAATAAAGTAAAGATATACAAAGATTACAAATATTTTGAGAGCTTGAGCTTGAGAGAACTTGAGAGCTTGTGTAGTAGAAAGTTGGAGAAGAATGTGGAAGAAACCCTATTTTATCAACTTCAAAGTTTCTTCCCGTTTGAGACCCTCTGCACTGACATTAATGGGTTTTGGCATCATGTGTTGGTGAGTCCTCATCATTGGAGATCTCCCTTTGGCATGTAGCAACATTCTTGGAGAGATTTCAAAATGAATGCCAAGAAAGGAAACCTGAGAAACTTCAACAGAGAGAAGCCTGCAAAAAAGACACTAAAAAGAGAGGGTACAAAGAGTCAACTAATGTTAAAAAGTGAAGTTCAAGACCTTTGTAACGTTGGTCACATGAAGCGCCTAATGTGCAAAAGCACAGGCGTTCGATGTGACATTGAGCGCTTGATGTGAAAGAGAACAGTCGTTCGAAGTCACATCAAGCGCCTAATGTGGGCTTCTTAAGGCGTTCGAAGTCACATGAAGCGCTTAATGTGCTACTTCACGCTTGTTCGAACTAACTCTGACTTTTACTCAGAGAAAGTACTTAGGAGTACGTGCCCAGCCAGGGGAAAAGTACTTTTGGCATGGTGGACTGCATAAAGCGCCTAAAGAGGCGTTCAAAGTGTTCGCACTTTTCAACAGGTCACATAAAGCGCCTAATCAGGCGTTCAATGTGTCCTGTTTTACAAACACTCACATGAAGCGCCTAATCTAGGCGTTCGAAGTGTTCGCATGTCCAGACACTTCACATAAAGCGCCTAATCTAGGCGTTCGAAGTGTACTGGACTCCACCAAGGTACATTAAGCGCCTAATGTAGGCGTTCGAAGTATTCTGACTTCAAACAACACACATGAAGCGCCTAATGGGTTGTTTAATGTGCCAAAATGTGCAAATCATCAAAACTCAACATGATCTAACATTCTCCCTCTTTTTGATGATTTCACAATATGCATAACTTAACAAAGCTCCCCCTTAATATATGCTCCCCCTCACTAAGTGCAATGAAAAAGAAATAACTTGAATGAAATGATGAAACAATTTTAATGAACATCAACAATAAATTCAAGTTATAAAAATTTCATTCAATAATTGCAGAAAAACAATTAACACCAACAAATATAAAAAAAATTTACATAGCACCACCACTTGGTGGTGTAAACCCACTAAAACCAAAACCTCCACTAGCGGCAAAATCCGTGAACCCACCCATGGATCCACCAGCATCACCAGCACCTCCACCAGCACCATCACCACCACCACCACCACCACCTTCTCCCCCTAAATCATCAAAATTAGGAGGAAGGGCCCATGGACTGATCTGCATGAATGCATTGCGAAATGCAGTCATGCGCAGTTCATTTCGCGCATGCCGAGCTTCATGCTCAGCATCACGAAGATGCAACTGCTGAACGGTTTGTTCAAGGGCAGCAATGCGTGATAGTAATTCCGAGGAATCACTACCACCCGTGGCATCAGGAGGTCCTTCTTCGACCTCATCATCGTCAGGAATAGTGGTGGCTTTCCTTTTCTGCGAGTTAACGGCCTGGGCGATGTTATAGTGATCATAAAGATCGGATTTGGCAACGGTGGACAAATCATCATCATTAATAACAATGCCTTTGGATTTGAGCAAAATCGTGACAATGTTGGCAAAAGACAGAGCTTTGGACCCCTTTCGAAGGGCCGCAAACATGACTTCGATGATGATCCAGGCCAGATTCAGATTGGTTCTTGGAGTGTGCAGCTTGGATAAAACTCAGCCTTGATTGGTTCTTACTTGGGTGTTGAATATTCAAACAAAATATCTAAGGAACCAGCCGAAAACTTCATGCCCTTTGATTGGATCCTTGGTTGAGCAGCTTGTTGAATTTTCCTTATTGTTTGTGATTGGTTAAATCATTTGGAAGACTCCTTTCTATTGGTTGAAGGCTTGAGCTGCTTATTTCCTCCTTGTTTGCGTGAGAAGCAATCTGGTTTTTGACATGGGTGCTTGTCACCACCTTGCTTGCAAGCCACTTGAATTTCACTTCTTTGTTTGGCCAAAAATTCAGGTTTGATTTGCATCTTTAAGCTAAAACGTGTACCTGAAAGATAAGGCAAGAATACAACACAAACTATCCTAAAACAAGGTTAACAAACTAAGAATATTAAAAAGAACATATAAAGATATGTACAACATGCATTTGATACAACTAGATCATAGCTTGTATCATATAAACCCAATGGATGTCATCTTTGCTTGGCTCATCTTCTTCATGCCTGTAAAGGAATGATTCAACACAATGTAACAATTTCTTAGCCATACTCCTTGTTATGGGACCACTGTGGGGCAATGAGGTGTCATCGTCAGTGTTTGCATCTACAAGGTTGCCTTTGCTTCTTCAAGGAGGTTTTAGACTCCTTGATCACTTGTGTTTGTTCCTTTTTATTTCCCTTCTTAGATGCATACATGACACTAGGTTTGACTTTCATGCTTGGCCTAGATGCATCTTTATTCTTTATCTCCTTAGCACCTACCCTTGAATCATTTTTCTTATCCTCAAGGGCTTGAGCACATGATTTCATCAAATCATGTTTCTCTTCAAGTGCAATCACATGCATTGTTAAAAATATGTCATGCTCAAGTTGCAATGCAATGTGATTCTCTAACGTGTCATTGTACTCATTTATGCATGCTCTAAACTCTTTCTTGACACGTTGATATTTTAAATCAAGGAGATCATTTTCTTGAATTAAATCATCTCGTTCATCAATAATTTTATAGTGAGATGAAATATTGCATACCTCCTTGTCATCATCGATGGCCATTAGTGCAAAGAATTCCTTGTCGAGATCATCTTCCACCACCCCCGTGAGTGCAAGATCATCCCTATCGCCATTGTCGCTTTCGGATCCGGAAAGAAAACTCTCCCAATAGGCTACCTCCGCTTGCAAGGCCTTCTTCCTTTGGTAGATGGCCTTCTTGTCTTTGAGTTGCGGCTCTTTCACCCGACAATCCTTCATGAAGTGACCAAGCTTCCCACATTTGTAGCATTTATTCTCTTGGTCCTTCACCGTGTCCTTTGGGTATCTTTCCTTGACGAATCTCCTTGCTTCGTCACCATTTTTTCTCGCAATACGTCGGAGTCTTTTGACAAGAAGTCCGACTTCATCATCCGAGTCCTCCGACTCTACAACCAAAGCCTTTGAAGATTGGCGAATAGGATCATTCTTCTCTTGTGCATCTAAATGAATCTCATAAGTGATGAGATTCCCATATAACTCGTCCAAGGTGATTGTTTCAAGATCCTTGGACTCCTCAATGGCCGTCACTTTTGCGTTCCATTCTCTTCCTAAACTGTTTAGGAAGCAATGATTTAAATCTTCTTGTTCTATCTTCTTGCCAACCGCTTTGAGAAGGTTGACAAGTTTGGTGAATCTTTGGATGGACTCTTTAATCTTTTCACCTTTGGGGACAGTGAAGTTGTAGAATTGTTTTATCAACTGTCTCCGTTTAGCCTTTCTTACTTGAGATGTTCCTTCGTGGATCATCTCAAGCTTTGTCCAAGCCTCATGTGCGGATTGAACACCTTGAATCTGAGCTCTCTCATTTGTGGAAAGAGAGCTATTTAAAATAGCAAGAGCCTTGCTATTTATGGCCAACTGGAACTCCTCCTCAGGAGTAGGATCATCAATATCAATGGGAATCATAGATCCTCTTGAGACCTCAACCCATATTCTGTGAGAACAAGAACGCAAGTACGTTTCCATGTTTGACTTCCACAGTGTGTAGTTTAAAGGGTCAAACATGGGAACTTTAACATGAACATTTGAGATAGAAGGGAATAGGGTTTCCTGCCTCCTTCTTCTGGAAATATCAGCAGAAGGAGAACTCACATCCTCATCAACAGAGGCCTGCCTCCTTCTTCTGGAGGTTTCAGCAGTAGGAGAACCCAAATCATCAAAAACAAAGGGATCCATACTAGAAATGATCAAATCTTGTATTTGGACTCAAATAAGCAAGATGAGGCTCTGATACCAATTGTTAGGTCCCTTAGAACACACTAGAAGGGGGGGTTGAATAGTGTGTTCACCAAGTATGGATATTTTGTGACTATTTTTCGTTTTTGAGTGCAACCAATACTTGGATGTGTTCTTTAGAAAGATAAAACTTGAAAGACAAGAAAGAACACGAGTATGTATAGAGGTTCAAGTCAAGAGACTCTACTCCTCTACCTTCTTGATGTTTCACAAGAAGGATTTTGAAATGGAGATTGTTATTTCTTTTGGGGGGAAACAACAACCAAAACAAAATCAAAAGAATACAAACTAGGCACCTTGCCTAGACCACAACCAAGAGTTCTAACACTTTGAAGTTTTGCCTCCAAAGATCTTCTTTGCCCTCAAAGAAATCTTGTAGGGAGAATAGTGCACCACACACTATCAACAAACCCTTCAAAGTTTAGAAAACTTAAACAAAGAGCACCCTTGCTCCTTGACCAACAATCTACCAAATCTCTCACAGAAAATCTCACCAAGAAGAAGACTCTTCTTCTTACAATAATCACTCTCAACAATAAAGTAAAGATATACAAAGATTACAAATATTTTGAGAGCTTGAGCTTGAGAGAACTTGAGAGCTTGTGTAGTAGAAAGTTGGAGAAGAATGTGGAAGAAACCCTATTTTATCAACTTCAAAGTTTCTTCCCGTTTGAGACCCTCTGCACTGACATTAATGGGTTTTGGCATCATGTGTTGGTGAGTCCTCATCATTGGAGATCTCCCTTTGGCATGTAGCAACATTCTTGGAGAGATTTCAAAATGAATGCCAAGAAAGGAAACCTGAGAAACTTCAACAGAGAGAAGCCTGCAAAAAAGACACTAAAAAGAGAGGGTACAAAGAGTCAACTAATGTTAAAAAGTGAAGTTCAAGACCTTTGTAACGTTGGTCACATGAAGCGCCTAATGTGCAAAAGCACAGGCGTTCGATGTGACATTGAGCGCTTGATGTGAAAGAGAACTGTCGTTCGAAGTCACATCAAGCGCCTAATGTGGGCTTCTTAAGGCGTTTGAAGTCACATGAAGCGCTTAATGTGCTACTTCACGCTTGTTCGAACTAACTCTGACTTTTACTCAGAGAAAGTACTTAGGAGTACGTGCCCAGCCAGGGGAAAAGTACTTTTGGCATGGTGGACTGCATAAAGCGCCTAAAGAGGCGTTCAAAGTGTTCGCACTTTTCAACAGGTCACATAAAGCGCCTAATCAGGCGTTCAATGTGTCCTGTTTTACAAACACTCACATGAAGCGCCTAATCTAGGCGTTCGAAGTGTTCGCATGTCCAGACACTTCACATAAAGCGCCTAATCTAGGCGTTCGAAGTGTACTGGACTCCACCAAGGTGCATTAAGCGCCTAATGTAGGCGTTCGAAGTATTCTGACTTCAAACAACACACATGAAGCGCCTAATGGGTTGTTTAATGTGCCAAAATGTGCAAATCATCAAAACTCAACATGATCTAACAAATACCAATCGAGTTAAGCCATGGACTATTCCCATTTAAGCTGAATGTGAAGAGGGAGAGAATTACTGCTATCTATTGCCACTTGTATTTGACTTTGCGTTTGACTTCCCCTGTTGATATTGCCATGATCCCAACTCCATTTATGCTTCAATTCGTTTCTTTGTTTCACCAAATCTATATATTTCTTTCCCCTATATTAAAACGTGGAGAGTAGTTTAATGGTGTAAATGATAGGCTATTCCAAATGATTAACATTGTTCTCTCTTCGATATGAAAAGGCTTATGAAAAAATTACTTAAAAAGCTACCTTATGTAAAAAAATCATGTTCTAAATCGACATATGAAGTAGAAACTATTATATGACATCTTCATACTTACTCATTTAAAAAAAATACAATAATGAAGACACGCTTTCTATATTGTTGCACAAACATATCAATCCCTCTAAATATGTATACATATGTATCAAATGATACATTCAACATTCAACCGTGAATCCTATCTAGAACGAACTCTGTATGACTACCAAGAAGCATTTTGTCATAGCCAAAAAAAAAAAAGTTCAAAAAATGTATTCCGAATGGTATGAGGTTTATAATAGAATCCAGATGTGACAGTCCAAAGACTTCTCCTTTAAGTATCCAAATGAAAGAAAACTTCTGAATATCACATCCGAAATAAATTTCTAAATGAAAACAATCTACAAGAGGTTGTTATCCATACATTTTAGATATAACCATTAGACTCTCAAGCAGGCAGGCGGTTCAACGAATCGAACAGTTCGAGTTTCGTCTGTGTTCGATTCGTATTCGTTTGTTAATTGTTTGTAAACGAGCCGAATTCAAACAGATGTTTGGGTTGATTTACTAAAACGAGTCGATTTATTTGCGAACTATTCGGTTCGTTTAAACAGTTATAGTGTTATCGAACCGAACTCGAACCAATTTTAAAATACGTTTAATTAAACAAATCCGAATTCAAAAACTTAGTATTCGGTTCTACTCGGTCTGTTAACGGCTCTCTAACAATTTTCCTTCGTAATTCATGAAGAATGGAAAAAAGAAAACAAAAAGGGAAAAAGACGGACCGACATGAAGTAAAAGATGGGGCATCTTTCGTCGGGAGGGAACACGTCGGTCATCTCATGTCCCTGAAATTAGGGTGGGGCTTTGAGTACCCATTTTGCCACTGTCTACTGAGGGATCTTTCGCCTGTCGGTTCCCAAATTTTATGATGAATATCCATTTGAATGCGGATAATTTAATGTTAAGATCAAGCAGATATAAAACAATTATTGATTAATAAAACTCAGATCAATCATATCATTTTTATGGTTTTTTTTTTTTGTATTAGTGTCTCGTATATATTCTCTAGGTGTTGAAATGACATGAGAATATTACGTAACATCAACTTTCATTCATCACCATTTCACGCTCCATCTATATGGCCTGCTGGTGTTTTTTAATTTTGAATTGTCGTAACGAGAAAAAGTTATAGAACAACAACATTATCCTATCGCTTTAGATTACCGTGTCTATAGCAGAATATAGAGAATCAGATGTACGCAATCATAACCATGTGTTAGAAGTAGTTGTTAATCCATGATAAAAATTGCATCAAGCTACTTTACAATATAAAAAGCGCAACTAATTTAGTGAGTCATTTTATATTATTCCATCATTTTTCAAAGTCAAAAAAATTATATCTTAACTTCATTGGAAATGAAAACATAAAACACTTATACAAATCCGTTTAAATATTTAATGCGCTTGCATCAATGCTCTAGATGATTGTACCTGAACTTGAATCATGCACTACTTCATCCATTAATGAATGATAATGGTATGCAACATCGGAATTATATGGTAAATTTTTTAGCGATTGAATCTATTAATTTTCAAATATATCTTCCTGTTATAAACTCGAACAATAATATAAAGAAACAATACCAAGATTGTATAATATATCTTCTTCAAAGGTGTTACAAATCTTACAAGAAGTTGTCGATATGAAAATTGTAACCTATTCTTAAGATTAATACTCACTATCACCATGATCCTTAGTGGGTGTTAATGACCTTAATATTTGGACATCCACTACCTTAGTGGGTATAAATATTTGGTATCCACTATCCCCACTAATACTATAATAATTCACAATACTCCCCCTTGGATGTCCAAATTTTATAGAATATGCCTCGTTAAAACCTTGCCAAGAAAAACCCAGTGGGATAAAAAACTTGGTCGAAGGGAAAAGAGTACACATTCCTAAAATTGGTAAGTGTGATATACTGCCTCGTTAAAACCTTGCCAAGAAAACCCTGTGGGACAAAAACTTGGACGGAGGAAAAAGAGTACAATATGTATAGTAATCACACTCCCCCTGATGCTGACAAGAGGTCTTTGAGTTGACGCATTCCAATGCTGTAGACCATCTTTCTAAATGTAGTTGTTGGTAGTGCTTTGGTGAACAAATCAGCAAAATTCTTATTTGATTGTATCTGCTGGATATCAATGTCGCCATTCTTCTCAAGATCATGAGTGTAGAAAAATTTTGGCGATATATGCTTCGTTCTGTCTCCTTTGATATAACCATTCTTAATTTGAGCAATACATGCAGCATTATCTTCAAACAATATCGTCGGAGTCTTTCTTAGTGAAGATAATCCACATGATTCTTGAATATGTTGAATCATCGACCTTAACCATACACATTCACGACTCGCTTCATGTAATGCTAAAATCTCAGAATGGTTGGAAGATGTGGCTGTTAATGTCTGCTTCACTGATCTCCATGATATAGCTGTACCTCCACAAGTAAAAACATATCCACTCTGTGATCTTCCCTTATGAGGGTCAGATAGATATCCAGCATCAGCATATCCCAACAACTGTGACTCAGAATTCTTTGAATAGAATAAACCCATATCTATTGTTCCACGAAGATAGCGTAAAATATGCTTGACACCATTCCAATGTCTTCGCGTTGGTGTAGAGTTATATCTTGCCAGTAAATTCACTGAGAATGCTATATCTGGTCTCGAACAATTTGCAAGATACATTAAAGCACCAATAGCACTAAGATAAGGTACTTCTGGACCTAATAATTCCTCATTATCTTCTGATGGTCGGAATGGATCTTTCTTTACATCTAATGATCTTACTACCATAGGACTACTCAATGGATGAGCTTTATCCATATAAAATCTCTTCAAGATCTTCTCTGTGTACGTAGATTGATGAAGAAAGATTCCATTAGGCAAATGCTCGATCTGCAGGCCGAGACAAAATTTGGTTTTTCCGAGATCTTTCATCTCAAACTCTTTCATGAGGTAGTTAGCAGTTTTGGTAAGCTCTTCAGGAGTTCCAACAAGATTCAAGTCATCGACGTACACTGCAATTATAGAGAACCCATTTTCATATCTTTTGATAAATACACATGGACAAATTGGATTGTTTATATATCCTTCTCTAATGAGATACTCACTGAGACGATTATACCACATCCTGCCAGATTGTTTTAGTCCATACAAGGACCTCTGTAATTTGATTGAGTATAATCCATGTGCCTTTTGATCACATTTTGTAGGCAATTTTAATCCTTCAGGGATCTTCATATAAATATCATTATCTAAAAATCCATATAAGTATGCGGTAACCACATCCATTAACCGCATATCAAGGTTTTTAGCAACTGCCAGGCTGATTAGATATCGTAATGTTATGACATCAATTACTGGGGAATATGTTTCATCATAATCAAGCCCAGGTCTTTGTGAAAAACCTTGCGCAACAAGACGTGCCTTGTATCGCACAATCTCATTTTTCTCATTGCGTTCTCGTACAAAAACCCATTTATATCCAATAGGTTTTATCCCTTCAGGGGTTCGGACTACAGGTCCAAATGCTTTGCGACTTTTTAATGACTTCAGTTCTGCTTGGATTGCATCTTTCCACTTTGGCCAATCATTTCTATGTCGACATTGTTCAATGGATCTCGGTTCAGGATCCTCATTTACAATTTCACATGCAATACCATAAGCAAAAACATGATCAATAATAACCTTTTGTCTATCCCAATTTTCTCCTGAACTTACATAATTCAAAGAGATTTCTTCAAAATTTTGTTCACTTGCTTCTTTAGGAGCAACTTGTTTATCAATTTTAGACTGATCAGTTTCAATTTCTGTAGCGCTTTCAGGTAGTGAACTTCTTTGCTCTTCTGGAGTTTTCTCTTCGGGAGCATTAACTTGTACCCTTCTCTTTCGAGGGTTTTTATCTTTAGCACCGACAGGGCGCCCACGTTTTAGACTTGCTTTTAGTATACCATTATCACGTCTTTCAGAGACATCAAGTCGAATTGGCGTATTCATCGCCGGAACGTGGGATTTTGTTACCTTTTGACTATCAGTAAATGCGTCAGGCAACTGATTTGCAACATTTTGTAAATGAATTATCCTTCTTACTTCTTGCTCGCATTGATTTGTCCGTGGGTCAAGATGAGAAAGTGAAGGAACATTCCATGTAATTTCACGTCGTTCTTCAGTAAACGTCACTTTGTCTCCCCCTAACGGCGGGAACACTTTCTCATCAAAATGACAATCAACATATCTTGCCTTAAATAAATCACCCGTCAGGGGCTCAACATATCTCACAATAGATGGAGAATCAAAACCCACATATATGCCTAGACGTCTTTGAGGACCCAATTTTGTCCGTTGTGGTGGAGCAATCGGAACATAAACCGCACAACCAAAAATCTTTAAGTGTGAAATATCAGGCTGCTGGCCAGATACCATTTGCAATGGCGAATATGGTTGAAATGAACTGGGTCTAAGCCGGACCAAAGCAGATGCATGCAAAATTGCATGTCCCCAAGCCGATGTGGGTAAATTGGACCTTAAAAGCATAGGTCTAGCAATCAGTTGTAAACGTTTTATAAATGACTCTGCCAGGCCATTTTGAGTATGCACATGTGCCACTGAATGCTCAACATCAATACCAATCGACATGCAATAATCATTAAAAACTTGGGAAGTAAATTCACCAGCATTATCAAGACGAATAGATTTAATTGGATAATCCGAAAATTGTGCTCTTAAGCGTATAATCTGAGCAAGAAGCTTGGCAAATGCTACTGTTCTTGTCGAAAGCAAACTCACATGAGACCATCGTGAAGAGGCATCCAATAAGACCATAAAATATCGAAATGGTCCACAAGGGGGATCAATAGGTCCACAAATATCTCTTTGTATTCTTTGTAAAAATATAGGAGATTCAACATGAACCTTCATCGGAGATGGCCTCTTGATTAATTTCCCTCGTGAACAAGCAACACACACACAATCACGAGGTAAAAGAATCTTCTGGTTCTTTAAAGGATGTCCATGTGAGTTTTGTACAATTCTACGCATCATTACCGATCCCGGATGGCCAAGTCGATCATGCCATAACATGAATAATGTTGGATCATTAAACTTCCGGTTCATCACAATATTAGATTCTACTGGATGTATAGTCGCATAATACAATCCAGATGAGAAAATTGGAAATTGTTCTTTTACAAGCTTCTGGCCTGATTGTTCGTATGTAATACATAAAAATTCCATATTCCCTTTATTCATGGTTTCAATATGAAAACCATTAAGACGTATGTCTTTGAAACTCAACAAGTTTCGTTTCGACTTGGTAGAAAATAACGCCATATTTATCAATATATGTGTACCACCGGGTAGTATAATAGTTGCTCTTCCAGAGCCCTCAATCAATGATGTAGTGCCTGAAATTGTACTAACATTTGCTTTTGTCAATTGCAATGTCGAAAAATATTTTCGATCACGAAGAATTGTGTGTGTTGTTCCACTATCAACCAGACAGATGTCTCCACCATTCATCTTGAATATATGTCTAGCAGAATATATCCAATTTTCATAATCAAATTTAATTCTAAAAAAAATCAACACATAAATAGAAGTTATAATATAAACAATAACGAAATTTTATTTATGCAAACAAATAAGTTGAAATTAAAACAAAGGTACATACTAAGACGTCATAAACAAAATGAAAACTTATCCAAAAAAAAACATGACTAATAACTAGACATCCTGCATAATTATGCTTGACCATTGTTATTTGTAACATCATCTATAAACTGAATTCCATTGCCATCCATACTAGATCCCATAAGGTAATCTTCAAGATCTAAATCATCAAAATGATTTGGGATTGTGTCATCATTATCTGCTATGTTTCGAAAGTCTGCAAAATTACTTTGTTTTCCCTTGCCTTTATCCTTCTGGGATGCCTGATAAAGATCAACCAAATGTTTTGGTGTACGGCAAGTACGAGACCAATGTCCGTGAGATCCGCATCGATAACATGTCTCATCGTGATGCTTAGCCTGTGCACCATCTTTTGCAGCTTTTGCCTTTTCATGCGGCTTTTCATTATTTTCCCACTTCTGGTGGTATGGAGCAAAGCTTCTACCACGGCCACGACCTCTACCGCGACCACGACCACGGCCACGACCACGGACATGACCGCGACCTCTACCACGACCATTAAAAGTTGCATTCGCTTCAGGGAATAGTTTTGACCCGGTCGGGTGAGATGTGTGGTTTTTCATTAACAGTTCATTATTTTGTTCAGCAACTAAGAGACATGAAATTAGCTGGGAATATTTTTCAAAATGTCGTTCCCTGTATTGCTGCTGCAGGAGCATATTCGATGCATGAAAAGTAGTGAATGTTTTTTCTAACATATCAGCATCAGTAACTTTATCTCCACACAACCTCAATTGGGAGACAATAGAAAACATAGCAGAATTATATTCATTGACTGTTTTATAATCTTGCAACCTCAGGTGCAACCAGTCATAACGATCCTTTGGGAGGATAACACTTTTATAATGATCATATCTTTCCTCCAGATTTTTCCACAACTCCCGGGGCTCTTTCACCCCAAGGTATTCGGATTTCAGCCCGTCGTGAAGATGATGGCGAATGAATATCATGGCTTTAGCCTTATCTTGCTCACTAGCCACAACATCATCTTTAATTGTATGCCCGAGGTTCATGGCCATCAAATGGATTTCAGCATCAAGAACCCATGCCATGTAATTTCTGCCGGAAATATCAAGGGCAGCAAATTCCAATTTGGTGATGTTTGCCATTGGTCTGATTTATACATAAAGAAAATATATCAGTAGATGATATATTCACTCAAAACTACTGGTTTGAGTAAATATTATATGCTTAAGGCATAAGAAATAGATCATGATAAATTGTACTGGCCATTTCATGAATACTTACTAGTAAGAGTTATTAGATGCATCAAACTCAATGCAACAGTATAAGGATATCACCGAAACATAGAAACCCAAATTCAATTTGACTAGATCAGGATGTGAAAAAGTTGAGACATACGGAAAACTCCTACTAACCCTAGCTTCGATAATAACAATCACCTGAACATATTTGCTTTCTCACATATTAGCCCTTGAACACCACAGCAAAAGAAATACACTTGACCCATTAATATTTATATACTCATGCTTAATAGTCTCCATGCAAGAGCATATTCATATACACCATCATTGCTATTATATGAATGCAAAGGACTATATACTACACACAGACACAACCCTTCGGCTACTGATCATCCATAAACATACATGGTGCACACATCACATATGATATATTCATAGTAAATACACCAATGTTACTTACCACAATGGATCTTCTATAGTAGGTAAAGCGTCGTGCTGATAACGTGTTATAAACTCGAACAATAATATAAAGAAACAATACCAAGATTGTATAATATATCTTCTTCAAAGGTGTTACAAATCTTACAAGAAGTTGTCCTATTTATAGGACATGAAAATTGTAACCTATTCTTAAGATTAATACCCACTATCACCATGATTCTTAGTGAGTGTTAATGACCTTAATATTTGGACATCCACTACCTTAGTGGGTATAAATATTTGGTATCCACTATCCCCACTAATACTATAATAATTCACAATACTTCCATCCAAAGAAGATTAATATTTTCGATTTACAACAATACGGAAATGCTAATTAGTCCCTTGTAACGGAATCTGCTCAATTGTATGGATTTGCAATTTCAAATACTGAAGTATTTGTCACTCAGACTCTGCCAAGTGGAAAGAAGTATCTATCACTTGATTTTGTCTAATCTGTCGAATCTTCCAATTGTTGAAATCAATGTCATTTCAAGGTCTGAACGTTTCCTTTCCAAATTACATTAGTGGAAGGAGTATGAAGTATGAACGAGGACCCCCCCCCCCCGGTTCTCCCTCCACAAAAAAAAAGAAAAAAAAAAGAAGAAGAAGTATAACATGCACCACTTAAACAAATTCTGTTTAAAAATACTTAATAAATGATATCAATTACGCTGATAGAAAAAATACATTTTTTGAAGTTGTCGAAAATGCGATTGCCGAGAGTAGATTAGACATAACCTACTAGATTTGTATCTTTCTAAGGACATGGTACATGATAAGAGTTTATGAAGTCAGAGGATTAAGGTTAACGAGGATTAGACAGGATATAGAGACACATTCGAGTATATTTAGGGGCTTAGATACTATCTACGCTTTATGTTGACTTTGCGTTTTTTGTTTTTGTTTTTGTCTTGTATTAAATGTGCATATACACGTTTATAGCTATTTTAATAATAAAAACTACATATCTGTGTTTACTGCATTCCTTCAATAACACACTAACACATCATATCCTTATTATTTTGTCATTTATGCAGGTACATATAGAGCTGAGGTCTCACTGGAAGCAAACTCTCTACCCTTTGCGATAGAGGTATTGTTTACGTATCGCTCACCCTCTTCAGACTCTAACGATAGATTTTGTGACCGTTAGAATATACTTGATATGATTGAGTGGGCATGTAGAGATAAACTACTAGGATACTGTCCTGAAACAAATATACATGTGACCTACATGTGCAAGTGCCTTTTACTTTCCTTGTGTGAGAAAATATTGCTCCTTTTTCCTGGTGTACTAGCCATATTAGATTATTGAGCTGACTCAATCTTTTGACCTAGGGTTTTCTTTGAATCCTTAGGTTTCACTAATGTCGAATTTTTTTGCGTTGAAATGACATATATTATATATACAATATATGTATGTGTGTGTTGTGGTGTGATATTATTAAAAAATATAGAATTGCATGTACAAATAAAATTTATTTTTGATAATATAATTCTTACTGGTAAAAATAATTAATACGAGTGATAGTTTGTGACTACGAAATAGAGTATCGCGTACACGGCTAAAACCTCTATTTATGGGCTTCAGAAGTTGCCGTATGGATGCTCATCTCGCTGCCAAGTCCAATAACCTCTTTTTTTTTTTGGGCAAAGATCTTCATTGCCCGTCTCTCATAACTCCGAGCTATTGCTCTAATTTCTGTCTCGACCTTGTAACAATATAATTTTTTTTTTTTGGAGTAGGTGGCTAAATTCTCTTATTCTTTTCGGGCATATAATCCTGGGTTGGATATTCTTACATCATCCTTGTAAAAGAATTTAGAGTTGCATCAACATGAAGCTACTGTCCAGGAAAGCCACGTGCAATTCGCATGGGCAAGACTCCTCTTACTTCCTAGGATGGCAAGAGTACGAGAAAAACCCGTACCATGAGGTTCAAAATCCCACAGGAATAATCCAGATGGGACTTGCAGAGAATCAGGTTAGAATGCAAGTTACTTTTTTCTCCTTGTTTTTACATAAATAATTTGATATGATCTAACACTATTAATTTCAATATTATGGTCAAGGTACGTGAGAAGTAATCACTTTGTTAGTTAGTAAATTTTGTTTGCGTGCATCCATATTATGTATAAAATTTAATTTTATATTTAACCCATGCAGCTTTCTTTTGACCTATTGGAGTCATGGCTAGAGAAAAATCCAGATGCAAGTGGGTTTAGGAGAAATGGGAAGTCAATATTTAGAGAACTAGCTCTATTCCAAGATTATCATGGGCTACCAGATTTCAAGAAAGCATTAGCTGAATTCATGGCGGAAATTAGAGGAAATAAAATCACATTTGATTCAGAAAAAATTGTTCTTACAGCTGGAGCAACTTCAGCCAATGAGACACTCATATTCTGCCTTGCTGAACCTGCAGAAGCTTTCCTTGTTCCCACCCCATACTATCCTGGGTAAGTAAATCTCTCTTCAAATTCTTCAGCCTTTTCTCATAATAGCATATACGGTTCTTCTAGTACCTTTATAATACGCCAGAATTAACTATGTAGCATTCTATTAATTGTCAATAGCTAGAAACATGACACGTGTAGAAGAAATGATAGAATCTATGTTTCTAAATAAACGTCACAATCTCACTATTCAGTATAATAAAATGCTTTTGGAGTTAGAATTCCATTAGAACCCCCAATCCCCCGGTTGACGGTGACGTCTAATTTTCCTGTCACGTAAGATTCTTCAAATATTTAGGCATGGTTTATTTCGTAATCAAAATATACCCGTTTCCAGATTCCGTATCGTTTTGAATCATCCAAAACGTATCTGATACTGCCTATTTTACGTAATACATTGCGAGGATCTAATGAAACACGTTACATTTATTGCAGATTCGACAGAGATCTCAAGTGGCGAACCGGAGTAGAAATCGTCCCCATTCAATGTACCAGCTCCAATGGTTTTCAAATTACCGAATCAGCTCTTGAAGAAGCATATCGTCAAGCCAGAAACCAGAACCTTAAAGTCAAAGGCATCTTAATCACTAATCCTTCCAACCCTTTAGGTAAGATTCGATTTTATGACTATATATATATATATATATATATATATATATATATATATATATATATATATATATATGTATGTATGTATTTAAATAGAATGAGTCAAATACGTGAGCTCATAATGTAACCAAGCAACACGTAATATGCGATGTTTTTATTGATGTAACAACCCTCAACTTAATAATGAATGGTGACATGACAAAAACGTTAGTTATCTTCTTCCAATTTTCTTGTCTTTTCTGATGGAGTTATTGTTTGTCTCGTTCTTACCATCATCAGAATCCTGCAATAGCTTTTTTTACTGTTAGAATATATTAGATATTGTTGTTGATGTGATTAATTCCTGCTCTGATGCACAACAGGTACCACATTAAGCCGCGAGGAATTAAATCTCCTAATCAGCTTCATAACAGCAAAAGGGATCCATCTAATAAGTGATGAAATATATTCGGGGACAGTTTTTAGCTCGCCAAGCTTCGTGAGCGTCATGGAAATTCTAGAAGAAAAGAAATTAAAGAACTCCGAGGTTTGGAATCGAGTTCATATTGTATATAGCCTGTCCAAAGATCTGGGACTTCCTGGTTTTCGCGTTGGAGCAATTTACTCCAACGATGAAGTTGTCGTGTCAGCCGCCACCAAAATGTCGAGTTTCGGATTAGTTTCATCACAAACTCAGTATTTACTTTCTGTTATGCTTTGTGACAAAAAATTTACTAAAAATTATATTTGTCAGAACAAAAAACGGCTTCATAACCGCCACGCAAAGTTAGTTAACGGATTAAAAAGCGAGGGAATCAGCTGCTTGAAAAGCAATGCGGGTTTGTTTTGTTGGGTGGATTTAAGGCATTTGTTGAGAACAAATAGTTTTGAAGGGGAAATTGAGGTTTGGAAAAAGATTGTGTATGAAGTAGGGCTTAATGTTTCTCCTGGATCTTCATGTCATTGTGTGGAACCGGGATGGTTTCGTATTTGCTTTGCTAACATGTCAGAGAACACCTTAGATATCGCGATACGGCGGCTCAAGAACTTTGTGGTGTCTTCAGCCACCGTCTCAGGCGGCAGGCTTAGTCGCCGGAGGAATTCGGGTGGTTGGAAGTTTAGTATTAAGTGGGTGTTTGGGCTATCGTTTCATGATGGAAGAAATGAACGATAATGCTCCTGCATGAAGGCTTCCGGTTGAGTGTTCTCTTTTTTTTTTTTTTTTTTTTTTTTTTTGGGGGGGGGGGGGGGGGGGTTTCTCAATATTTGAAAAAGTTGAGTTAATTGATGTATATTTGTGTAACTAGTTTTTGTTGCACTCTGTCCATGAGGACGAGGAAGTGGAAACTTTCGTAAATTTTCATGAGTTGTACTATGCCTTGTTCCATCAGAATATGTTATTGTAATTCCATTCAATAGATATTGTTTTTGGTATGAAAAGTCAAAATCTCTCGCACTCGGAACATATTGGCTCAGACTCATGAAGCTTTGTAGAAGATGCAAATCAGATATTTAGCGGTCTTCTAGGTCAGTGAGTCTGCACACAGTAACTCACATAAGGTGATCCATACAAACTAGTAGAAGTGGAGCAATTGTCTCATACAGACTAGGAGAAGTGGAGCACTCACACACTGTCCGTATCTCCGGATTCGAACGCTTACCGTAGCAATTCTTAACCCGAGCCAATAGATATTGTTTTGTTCACATGTTCTTCTTGTCCTCGGATTTTATTTGACTTGTTGCGTTGCATTAAAAAGATTTAGCTAGCAGATGAAAAGTAAAATGGTCAAAACTGTACACATTTCTATTTGCTTTACTTGTAAACTGTAAAATGAATGGATCAATTTTATATAGCAATGTACTTTGATTTTATATTTCGTTATTCTATAAAATTCCACGAATTTACGCATTTTCGTTGTTCGGCTAAAATTAATTATATATCAAATTATCCATTTTTCGCAACAGGTCATCGTTAATCAATAAAAATTAGAGAAATTTATCTATTCATCCCTTATATATGTTTTGACGAGTAACCTCTAAATCGATAGCATTTTCCTTTAACCTTTTAAATCCCTTTGTTGTTTTGACGAAAAAGAAAAATAGAGTTTCTGTCATAGTAACAGAAATTAAAATTTTCGTTAAAACCACATGTATGGGAAAAATAAAATATTTTAAACTAAGGGAGTGGAAATCAATCCTCGAACCACATGAAACAAAAGGTGAAAAACAAAAATTTTATGTTAACATTGAAGAAAAATATAGTTTCTATTTTAGTCCAAAATCACAAAGATGATAAACATTGAATTTTAAACTAGAAAAGGTATATGAGTTATTCTGTCAAAACACCAGTGAGGAAAGGTAATTTTTTTAAAAAATTATCTTAAGCATGTGGCTATCCACTGACTTGATGTTTCTCACCTTATTTGCATATATCTCATCCAAAAGCTAACATATTTAGTATAAATGAACAACACAGTTATACAAAGTAGAATTGAAATAGTTATACCATCTAAATGCATTAAATGCTATATGTCGCCGACCAAGAGAACAATGTGAATAGGATCGCCCGGCCAACCACATTTACTAAAATCATTTTAAGCAATTGCTAACTAGTAGTCACGTAAGAAGTTCATTTCTCACAAATTTTAATTAGTAGTTATTTAAAAAGTTTCCATTTTCAATAGAGTGAAATATACACTCTTCCTTATTTTGAAATATGATGGAACAAATCAAAATGACTCACTAAATTGACTGTGCTGTGGAGTAGCACTTGATCGTCATCTTGACGCAATTTTTGTTATGGTCATCAGGAAACAACCTCTATATATTTCTAACACATAGATATGGTTGCGTACATCCGACACTTCCATATCTCGTCATGATCGGAAGGCTCTAAAACAATAGAATAATGTTGTTGTTGTTTATAAAAAGAAAACGATTTAAAGATCTTAGTCTATTTTGTCCTTTCATCAGGGCAGGCGGAATTAACGGCTAGAGACGCTAAGGAATGAGGCCGACAATGGACGATTGGGACCGTTTCTCAACCAAATACATAAAAATTTTGTGTCGGCGCCGACGTTATATTTTCCGGCTGCCTTTAGGACTTTTTGTTTCAGCCGTATTTGCATGAGACGCAAATCTTTCGTCCACTAAACAATATAATCCATCTTAGAGACTTGAAAGGAAAAAAAGGTCTGGCTTCCGCCTTCACACCTACACATATCTTCACTACGACGTGATTCGGGAATAGGGCTGTTGAATGAATCGAACAGTTTACGAACTGTTCAAGTTCGGTTCGTGTTCAATTCGTATTCGTTCGGTAATTATTTGTTAACGAGTCAAATTTGAACAGGTATTCGAGTTCGTTTAGTTAAACGAGCTGAACTGTTCGCAAATTGTCCGGCTCGTTTAAATAGTTATAAGGTTATCGAGCCGAACTCGAACCAATTTTAAAGTTTGTTTACTTAAGCGAACTAAGCTGAACAGTTCGTTTATCTAAACGAATCCGAATTTGAAAACTTAATATTCCGTTCGGTTCGGTTCGTTAACATCCCTGTTCGGGAATGTACCATCCTCATTTCCTTATCATATAATCAATCAGCAAACACACCCCATAGGTACGCGTATATATACATGTATATATGTACATAAACTAGTGACCTTTAAAAATTATTAAGATAGCTATAGTAATTAGTAAAATTTTAGTTTTTTGTTTCTTGTTCTTTATTAAAATTTAAATCAAAATGAATTTCAAATTTAACTTTTCTCGTGGTCTCTAAAAGCTCCAATGTGCCTTCTTAAACTGCAAAAAAGAAAAATGAGTATAAAAGGCCTCCTTTAATGAATAAATAAAACTCAAGATAGCTAAATATAATTAAATTTTCTAGTATTGACTATTCATACATTTCTTTATGCGTAATTAAAATTTAACTTCACTGAATATAAAAGACCACTTTCAGTTGATAAATTATTAATTTATTGATTAATTAATAATTGATTTAAATTTCAGGGTCTCGATAGTATTAATTTAAAAATGTTCTACTGTATAATATAAATTTACTATTTTTGAACCGTTCCTAGCCTATGTATTTGAAGCCTGGATAAAAATATTATTTTGTAGTGTGATCAATATAATAATCTAATTATTGTGGATGACAGCAACAAAGCGAAGAATTTGGCAGTCCGATTGCTTAGTCAAATTAAAATAAGTCAAAATGAATGAACAATGTCATCCATCACAAGTATCTAAGAAACGTATATTAAGTTTATTATGTACAAGTTTACTGGAGAAAACATACCGAAATGGACAACAAAATTGACAAAATTTCAACCATAAACATTCGATCTTTCTCGTAGGATACAAATTCAAAAGGCAATCAATCAAAGAATTTGTTTTATATGAAGACACAGTCGACAATAACTGAGAAAAACATATTGGCTATAGAAGTTGTTGCCAGCAAAACCCCGACATTTGGCAACATAATTAGACCTTTGAAAATCTGTGCGATAACCGTCGTACCAACGAAGTGGGGATATGATCCCCTGACCGCACATGTGCTGCGGTCATGCGTGACCTCGCGACATGTGGCACTCAGGGAGATGGTGATGCTAGATGCGGACCGTCCATGTGCTGCGGTCAAGCGTGACCGCGCGACACGTGGCAGTCGGGGGATGGTGAGGCTAGATGCGGGTGACTCACATCTAGCCTCACCACCCTCCGTGCTGCCACAAGTCAAACGGCCACAAAGGGATGAGGAAAATGGGGGTTAGGAGATCCCAACCCCGAAGTGGGACGGTACATTTACACACATTGATTTACGGAAACAGAGACATGTATACGTTCTATTTTTCATATGTCTCCAATGGCATTGCCATGGTTTAACCCTACCCATTGTCAACTGTTTCATGCACTTTTATGGGCTTTCCAGTGCAAAGATTACACCAAGATTCATAATGTATTACATCTTAAGTCATTATAATACGTACACATATATACATTATGCACTTCAATCTATTTTGTCCGGGAAGTTTTACGTTTTCTTTCATGAGCTGGACATCGGACACGACAAATATGTTCCAATTTTCCAATTGCATGGCTGTCGAGAGTCATGTGGATCTCACATGAAAGCATTCGGAAAACACGTTCAAGCAGGTCGATCAGGCTCGTTGTATCGAGTAGGGTCGTCTAATTAATCCCACAATATTAATGAAATAACTTTATATGCATATAGCTAGTAAGTATTATGTCGTGGACCGAGTTATGACTATAATTAAATTTACTTTAGGAAAAGCATAACTGATATGATATGTTGTATTATTTTATGGCTACAATGATAACAGCAAGCCGACATGTTATTTGAGTTGGTAATTATTCTTTTTTTATATAGCTAAAATGCTAATATTAACCAGAGAAATCAAAGCATCAAGGGATGTAACCCATACAATAGCCCTACTTGTAGGTCCACATGCCGACCTAAATGTTCTATTTAGTAATGTATAGTAATCTTAAAGTATATGAGCGGCCTCTATGTCTAAGATATGTGGTAAGAGCGTATACATCATTCTATATACATGAGCGCATATTCTATGCGCTACATCCCTAGATACAAATGTTTCTCCTTCAAAAATATATCTGTTCCGATCTTGCCAAATAAAATACATCGTCGCAGCCAAGGCAATTTTCGCTACCTTGGCTTTCAACGCTTTTTCTTTGAGTCTTCTCGATCCCGATACCAATATCCAGTTTATAGAGTGAAATCTCAGTGGGAGTACCAGCCATGATGAGATAGTAAGCCAAATTTATTTGGTAGCAGCTGAGCAGGAGAAGAAGAGGTGATGTAGCGTCTCTTGTTCAGTCGAGCAGCGGTAACATTCTTTGTTTTCTAGATAAACAAGACGTTCCTTGGTGGGAAGGCAGCAAGCCAAAGTGTGAAGGAGTGTTTAGGGGTAATTGCTGAGTCCCAGACAATCCTGCTCCAGCTGACCTTACTGCTCTTATCTCTAAAATACTCATACGCCATATGAGGCTTGAGTTTATCTTCCACTGTCCATGAGGTGATTGTATCTATTGCCGAGCTGTAGGAGCCTTCCTTAACCAGCAACTAATCTCGGATCTCCATAAGTTTCTTTAGGAGGGGTGAGTCTGAGGTGCGTCCTGCCCTCGACCATAGCGTACCCTGTAGTCTATACTTATGATTCATCCGCTGCACCCAAAGTGCGTCTTTCTTGTGGTGCAGATCCCACAGGTGCTTGGATAGCAGTGCCAAATTCCACGCCTTCAGTTGGATAACTCCTAGTCCCCCTTTTTCTTTGGATAGGCTCACCTGAGACCAGGCAACTCAGGCATTTTTAGAGCCAGTGAGGAGCTCTTCCATAAGAAGTGCAGACAAATCATGTTTACCAGAGTCCTAACTGTTGCTGGAAGAGGTAACGCGCTTAGCCAGAACAGTTCACTCCCTACAGAACTGACCTTATCAGTTTTAGTCTACCAGCGTATGAGAGACTTGATGCATTCGATAGCCCGACCTTGTCCATCAGTTTTTTGATGAAACGTGCATAGTGCGAGCTCTGCAGCTTGCGGCCTGTTATAGGTATGCCCCAAATATCTGAAAGGCATGGTTCCTTCCAAGAACCCTATGCTGTCCAGCAACCAGCTAGTTGCACCACCAATGCCGTGGAAGAACTGAGATTTTGTCAAGTTGGCTCTGAGCCCATAACAGTCGCTGAAGTCAGACAGTGCATCCATAATTTTCTTTACCGAGCTGACATCGCCTCAGAGAATAGGATAAGGTCATCTGCAAAGCAGAGGTGAGTTATTTTTTGCTCAGCACAGCCAGAATGGTCGTGGAACTCTTTATCATTTCGCAGTCCACGAAGCAGTCTTGATAGATATTCCATACCAATTACGAATAGGAAGGGGGAGATAAGGTCTCTTTGTCTCAAGCCATGTCTGCCCTGAAAGAACCTATAAGGCCTGCCGTTTAGAGAAACAAAGCTGCTGATAGTGCTCACACACTCTATGATCCAGCCCGTGAGGATAGAGAGAAATTCTAGTCCAATAAGCATTTCCTTGAGGAAGGACCAATTGATGGAATCAAAAGCTTTTTTGATGTCCACATAAAGTATGCATTTTGGGGTTGTCCTTTTTCTCCCATAGTCTTTGATCAGCTGTTGGACTAAAAAGTCATTTTCCATCATGGATCTGTCTTTGAGGAAACCAGCTTGAGCAGGATCCATGAGGGCGGCCATGACTGACGTCGTTCGCATTGCAAGTATCTTAGAGATTATCTTGTAGATCACGTTGCAGCACAAGATTGGTCGATAATCCTAACTCTTGTGACATGAGCATCCTTGGGCACAAGGGCCATTCAAATTCTCAGAAAATTTAGCAATTTTTTAAATCGTTTTGACGGACATATAAAAGTTTTCTTACCTAATACAAACGTTGGTCTTCGGCTAATTATTTCCTTTTTCTGTTTACCTAACTAATTTGGTCTAACGTCTATTTCTTTGACATGGTTACAATTGATACCCCGTAAGCAAGATCACATCCCAATTTTAGGTGTACAAGATAGAAAGAAAGGTTATATTTCTCATTCAAGAAACCTGCATCCTAGACTCGGATGAATCTATGCTACCTTCGCTATGCATATAAAACTATAATTGTCTTAAATATTTACTTTATTTAATTAATCAATAAAAAAATGGCGAATTATTCATCATTAACCAACATGACCGAAATACTCGTCTAATATTTAAAAAAATAAAAGGAATGCATAGTGTGTGCATATATATGTAGGTATATGTGTGTGTATATATATGTCTGTGTGTATGTATGTATGTAGACCTCAACTTGATGTACTCATTTTTAATGAAAGTTAGAAAAGTTGATATTTAAAGTTAATCCCTGGCCTCAAGCCTTCACTGGGGTGTTGTTCATAGATATACTTTGAAGTTCGCTTTATTTCAGAATTCGTCCAATATACTTTCATTTGCTTATATATAAGATTTGCCGTCTCTCTGCATGTTCATTTAACCCACATTGATAATAAAATCCTATTTACCCCATAATCTCTTTTTGAGAAACATTAATACTAAAATGAAGTTGGCATCAATGTGCATAAGCCATTGTTCAAGAGGATGATGTATGAATTGTCATTCATTAGTTTGTTGCACATCATGAAAACGTAGTCAAATCAAAATACATTTTTTATTTATAGCAAAATACTAATAAATGTTATAAGCTACGCATTAGTCTCCACCTGAATATATTTCCTTGACTCAAATGGAAAACACTTGCACGTTTCATCTGGTTACAGAGAAAGATGAGGGTGTGAAAGGATACAGGGAACATGAAAGCAACCTGGTATGCGTATCATGGGAGATGTCCACCTAGAACCCAACAAGGATGCCAAAGTGAACATGATGCCTTGTCCCACAAGTAAGAGACCATTTACCACTGCCCATACCTTATGCCTACTGCTCTTTTGAATTGATTTATTGATACCAAAATCTGCCCCGAAATAGATTGCTATTGTGTTGGAGCTGTTTATTTCAATGATTGTTTCGAAAGAGACATTTCTATAAACAAATATTTGCATTATTTTGTCCATTAGGCATATGTGAAAAATGAAAAGGAAATACTGTTCTATGACATGGATGGATTCAAATGCGTGTAACATAAATACATATACTGTACTTGTTATTTCCTATTGAAATTAGCAATTCATAGTCCCATATTCAACGTTTGTGAAGCTGATTCTTGGAGGTAAAGTGTGGTTTCCTGAGATTAAAGTATTAGACGTTCCATGACATCTGTTCAGAATATTATCTCACATGTACTACTTAAAGAAAAATATATGGATTATATAAAGATGAGATAACAACACCCAATACCTTAAGGTTTTGAGTAGATATGAGTTTCACCTCATCGAAACCCAAATTTTAACATGGTATCAAAACCAGTTTAAATATGGAATCACACCTTGTCTGGCCCATTGTTAGCCATTTCCTGTCTCCCCCTCACTCAAGTCCAGAACCAGTGTAAACATGGACTCACATATTGTCTGACCCATTGTTAGCCATTTATTGTCTCTCTTCATCCAATTCCAGATGTTCATTTCTGTCTTATGGTTTGTGATTGACATTGGATTTTAAGACACATGTATACGTCAAGCCACGTTGCTACGTGAGGGTGGGTGTTGTGAATATTTTTCCACACTGTCCACTTTTAGAAAGATATATTAGGTTATATGAAGACGAAGTACTAGCATCCATTATGAGTTTTATTTTATATAAGTTCAAATTTCAACATGGGTTAGTTATATGTGAAATACTACCCGTCTCACCGTAGAAATTGATTAAAACATGACGTTGACATATAAGTTCACGAACAATCTAATGTCAACCTTTTTCTAAGGAAAAAAAAAAGATTTAAAACTTAACATTTAGTGTTGTTATGATTACAAACAAAACAAAATCTAGGAAGCTTTGTAAAACATTGTAACCAGATATAGATTATAGTTTAGCCCAGCGTCTTCAAGATTTTCACACCTGAAGGGCTTCTTTTTCTTTCTTTTTTTTTTCGTTCTTCATTTCCCCCCGCATTAGATACGAAATGTGAACTATATGTGTGCTAAAGGGCCAATAGAAGTCTCACAGATGACGCTTATAGGCTCTAATATTGAGAAATACTGTACAAAAATTACACTGACGGTACCTAGCTTCCTGAAACTATCCCAGTGGAAGAAGGATATTCATTGTGGGAGATTTTATGGCGACAATATCTGTATGCTGCATAAAAAATAAAAACTATGAGATATCATGCATATGGAGAACATATCAAATATGTTTTCGAGTCTTATAAATAAGAGGATCATAAAAATCAAAGGAGTTCCATAATAGAATTTCGGGATAATACGTCAATAATTGACGAGGAATATATCTTCTGCTTCTTTGAAGGAAGGCCCAATCTGAAAGTCAGCATTCTCATGGAATACACACTGAACCGCAGTGTCCTTTCCTTTCAGAAGACGGTCCAAAAAGAATAAAGCATAGTGGACTCCGCAGGTTCTCCTTCTACAGCTTACAGATATTGGGCTCCAAGTATTCAAATATTTTTCTTTGAAGGGTGTTGTTTTTTCTCCAGAGATTCGTGTGAGATGTTCTGTCCAAAAGTCTATCACATTCTTGGTGTTATGACCGTGTTTTCGGTAAAAGGAAAATAAAAGGAAAGGAAATAAATGTTAAATATAGATAATAATTATCTATTTATATGATTGGAATAGAAAAAGGTATGATAGGATTAAACTCCTTTAGATTAACTTAATATATTTTCTATACCTATTAAGAAACTATTCATATATATCTATATACACACACACATATATGTATATATCTAATGTTATACGAGGAAATTATATACATATATATATACACACACACAACACACACATAACTAAGCCCTATCCACACCCATTTACAACACAATTGGCCAGCCCCCATACCACAATACACACTTTTGGCCGAGCTATTCTAGGAGGAGAAGAGAGAGATTTTTCCAACAAAAACTGTAGACGGTAATTTGGTATAGTAATTACGTTCTAAAGGTAAGTACGTTATCTGTATTCGTTATGAATTTACGAAATACGTAAATTTTATTTTTGCATAAATGAGAGGATCATGCATGTGTATTTATGTTTACATAAATGAGTGGGTGTTCATATATGTTTGTCTGTGTGTATCTATATGTATATATGGATACGAAATTGCAAATTTTGTATTGTTTAGGTATAAAGGTCGAAACTTTTGTGTAATATTTTTATGGGATATTTGATATAGGCAGCGACCGATTGTATGTCCATATATATGATTGAGGTATAATTTCCATATGTGTACGAATTATAATTTATGATATGTGTGTATGGCCGAGTATGTATGGATATGTATGTATAGATGCAAGTTGTGTATTTTATGGTATAGAAAGCCAAAAATAGGTATGGATGCACCCTAGATGTTCCTCGGCCAAACTGATTTTTGGGGGTATGATTGATGTATATATGGTTGTAAGTATGGCCAAATATATATATGAATATGTATATGTGAAATTGTGAATTTCTATGGATTTCGGATGAATTTGATGGAAGAATAAAACCGGATTTTTCATGATTTGAGGGTGGAATAAAGTTGGAAATTACATAAGATGAATTCTGGTGGAAGGCGCGGCGGCGGCGGCGGTGCGTGCGCATGTGTAATATGTTAGCTGTGAATTGTACTTGATATTTATGGTATTTGGTGTGTGAAAATATAGGCGGTGTGTGTTTTGGAGGGAGACCGAAGGATAGAAAGTGAGGTGAGTGAAATTAGGGTTTTAGGTGAAGGGGAGGGGGTTGGGCCGAGGGAGTAGGATGGGGAGCAGGTACTGGCAGGGGCAGTGAGGGGATGAGTTGGGTAATAGGTCAGAAAAAAGTGGATCGAGAGATATACGTGTATGTATATACGTATATATACACATGTTTGGGCATAAGCATACATAGATATATATATACACACATATATATATATATATACATACATATATATATATACATATATATATATATATACATATATATATATATACATATATATATATATGTATATATATGTGTGTGTGTGTACGTATAGATACATGGAAGTTAGGAGTTATTTGATATTTGGAAATATTTGATGATTGGATATTTGTAATTGTTTTGGAAAATTTGGTATCTTAGAACTGACTTTGAAAATTGTTTTGGAAAATCGTGCATTGCATTTTGCGAAATTTAACTTTACAAAGTGAATGTATCGGTAAGCTAGATTGACCCCAAACAAACATCCCGTCAGGACATATTTGACTATTTCAATAGAGCTTCCGAGCATATTAGACCGCCAATCGGAGCGCACATGCATATTTGATTATTCCAATAGAGTGTCTGTGCATATGTGACCATTGGGATGATCAATTCGTCAGTCTTGCAGTATAAGTCACTTGTAAGGAAAGTGTTACAACCATTGCTTCAAAATTGGATTTGGAACTTAATATCGAAAATACCGAGCACAACAGTAAGGCTTCATACAGCAACCAAATTCAATTGATCGTTGGGGGAAAGTGTGAGTTTAAGTAATTTGACATGTCAGCAGTTAGATGAAACAAGAAGAAGAATACATAAGCTGGATACAGGTGATCATTGGCGGAAAAAACATAATCCAAGCAATCTGCCAACTCAGCAAAACAAATAACATCCATCACGTGAAGGAGAAACAGAGTGCAGTTGAAGAACACGTTAAACACATGATCCTATTTTCTCGCGAGGATTGGCAGCCCAAACAAGATATTTATTGGATTGTTAGTTAAAACAGGCGATGGCTATTAGTCTATATACATATATTAGTGGTAGAATATAGAAGTATAAGAACAGATTTAAGTTTCCTACATTTCTTTTGTATGTTATACAGATTTCATATCGATATTGAATAAAGATTTCTTCTCCATTCCTCTCTTTGCGACCAACCTGTCTTCTCTGTGTATTCTTCTTCATATTTACGTTGTATTCTTCACTAAGACCATTTTTCTTAACATGGTATCAGAAAGATACTTCGCTTCCTTGTTGGTATTCTGTTTTTAGTCCTTTCTTTGCATTATGTCCTTAATTTCCCGCTATTTCACTGTTTATTCGAATCATGGCTTCAACATCAACTATTTTTATCAATGATACTATTCCTGAGAATCTAACAACATCCTATGTAAAATGATAGTCCAGCTGCTTTATTGGGACAACAACCACTCAATGGTCATAAGTTTTATTACTGGAGCAGAAGTTTTAAGATGGCACTGACAATTAAGAACAAATCGTGCTTCATTGAATAATCTATGGTAAGATCTAACATAACGGATCCAAGATGTGGAATCAAGGTAACGTCATGGTGTAGTCATGGATTCAGAATTACGTTTCTCCATCAATTGCTCAGAGTATCGTGTGGTTTGACACTGATTGTGAAGTCTGGAAGGATCTCTCTCATGTTTCCTAGATGACAATCCTTTTTGTTTGTTAGATTTACTTGAAGATTTCTATGTTGGTAAGTAAGAAATGTGTCAATAAATTAATATTTCACAAAACTGAAGATTGTGGGAAGAAATGCTTGCTAAGTCCACTTGTTACATATGTTCCTGTAATGTAATGTTAAGATGAATGAGTTTCTAGAAGGAAATTATGTGATTAAAAAGATTAAATAATGAGTATGATGATGTAAGGTCACAAATTTGTCATGTCACCTTTGCTAAGTATTGCTGCTGCTTTCTCTGTGGCTCACTCATATGAAAGAAAGATCATGAATAATGGTAATCAAGCGTGGTTTGTTAACAATCCTTCCATGTTGATGACTGATAGTGTCAGTTAGAAGAGTTTTGTGGCTAGTGCATATAACAAAAGACCCCTAGGAGGAGGACCAAGGAGTAATGGGAAAGGATACCAAAATTTCTCTCAAAGACCAGTGTGCAGTCTTTGTGGAATTACCAGTCATACCGTAGACATATGTTATTAGAAGTTTGGATATCCACCCGGTATAAGCCTAGACCTCAATTTAAGACGATAGACATTCATCAGAATGCCATGGATCCATAAAAATATGATAAAAGTGAGAAAGGGCCAGGATATATGGTGTTTTCACCACACGAAGGAGCTCCAATTACCTAACTTTTTTTTCCATCACAAATACAATGTCGTGGTTAACTTTTATTACATAGTTCAAAATAAATTACATAAATAAAACAACAAAGATAATATTTTTAAACCGAGGAAACATGAAACAAAGTTGGTTCTTCCATAAAAATGTCCAAGGGCAAGAACGTTAGAATTTTAGTTTGTGTTAAACCAAATTTTAGATGGTTGATTTGCCACTTCAACCAGTTAACACAACAGTTGGAACCATTTGATTACATAAATATGTTTAGGACAAACACTTGTACAAACACTAAGAGAGCGAGTTTTAGAGCAACTGACCAGCGGATTTGAGACAGAAATGGCCTCTTACACAAAAAAGTGTAGGGTAAGTCTGCGTACATCAGATCGTGAAGCGATCTGACACCTCCCCAGACCCTGCGTAAACACGGGAGCTTAGTGTACCGAGAACGCCTTTTTTACTTGTACAGACACTAACCAGGCTTGTTTGAAACTATGCCACGTATATCAATTAATCTTATACTAAATACACGTGACATGATCTCATCAAGTAAGATAAATAACGACATATGGAATGGATTAAGAGATCCTAGTTAACCTCAAATATTCCTAGTATAGAGTATAGGCATTAGCTTTGCCCGTCGACCTCGAGAACCCAAGTATTTGGCTATAGTGATTATAATATAATTATGATATAAATATATTCTTAATAAGTAATGTTAATTCAGTTTCTTTTTAAATTTTTCATCAAATAAGGGAAATAATATTTGAGAAAAATAATAACATTAGCTAAAAGCTTTTTATGTCGTTGGGATATACTGGATACGGATGATGATGATGATGAATAACATTAGCTAAAACAAAAAACAAATTACCTTATGTTAAAGGACGTGTTACAATGATTAAAAGTGGATATCAAATTAACTATCACACATTATCTATATTAGTAATTCGTTCTATTAAACTTATATAGTCTTGACGTACAAAAAAATTATTTAGTCTGAGAAGTTAAAATGAATATAATTCACTCATCGATTTAAGTTAACTAATTTAAACTCTAGTTATAATCTTCTATCAGAATAATCATAATACTCTTTTTAAGGGCAAATTTAATGTGGTCATTACGTAAATTTAAATAGTTATTTAACCACGATAGAAAATATAATAAGTAAAGACACTCCTTCTACTTTCTATTTTTATTGGTTTATAAATGTCTATTAGTTACTCATTGATCGCCATAAAATTTATCTATTTCGAAAAAGCCAGTATTATTTCTCGTTTCCAATACCATAAAATAGGAACAAAAACAAAAGACCAATTAATCCGGTATTATTTGGTATAATAATCAGTCAAATGCTAAAATAATCAACCACACGAGTGACTACTTATTTATGAAATAGTAATATATTACACAAACACACGAGAGTTTGTGGGCCATTGGGCGACTGGCGGATCATAATATGACACCCCATGTACGAAAAAAAAAATAGATAGGTCCCCAAAGGGAAAAACCGTCATAATTCCACGCCTAAATGGACCCTATCTCGCTTGTAAAATAATACTAATAAGTCAAAAAATTAATTATAACAATTATTGTAATGATAAATACGATAACAATCAAAATTACAAATGGGGACCTGGGTGCCTTGACTTTGTGTCACAAAAGTAGCCGGCAAAGCTTGAACCGTTTTTGCCCCTTCTCCCAACCACCAAGTCAAATTTAGGTATCCTCCCCAACCAACTTGTTTCCAGGGGCCCTTACCCTTCAAATTAGATCCTAGGAGGCTAAAAGTGAGGTTAAAAGTGAGATCTCTAATCACGCGTCGACATGTGTACAAAAGCAAGGGGTGCTGCAATTTTTTTTTAAAAAAAAAACTAATTTTATACACGTGACGACGCGTGATTGGAGGTCTCACTTTTAGCCTACTAGGATCTCATCCGCTTTCCCTTTCCCTTTCCCTTTCCTTTTCCTCACCTTTCTTATCCTATTGTTCCTAGTGAAGGATGACGAGCAATGTTTAGAATGGAAAAATATACATCCCATCATGATCAAATCTTGTATCCTTAATCTTACTTTCTAATGTTGGATAATATACTTTAAAGTATTTTAGAAAGTGTTCCATAATTTACATAAAAACATATAATAAAGTTGATTGAAGAATGGATATCTCCTTTCAAACTTGAATGGTCATAGACTAATTTTGGATGTTAAATTCTATATGAAAATTAGTACCATCCCGTTAAGGACAGGTTTTGTTGTTCATATGACAAGGGCTGGTAAGATTTTGCGCGTTGTATCGAATTAAACCACATGCTCCACCTCTTGTGCAGGCCCCGTCAATTCAAACATATTGTTTCTGAATCAAAGTCTATAAATACAAGGATCAAAAGGTTTTTTTTAAGTGCTTTTGATAAAATACTTTCTACAAGTTCTGTTATCCATTAAAACTTTTTGAATCTATTCTGAAAGCATGTCGAATTCTTTCTTGTCTTGTTTTACTTTTTTCTCTGGCATTAAAAACTTCAAATAGTTAAGTTCAATCTTTCTTTTGTAAAGCAAACAAACGGCAGACCGCCGTTATATCCTGGAAGCACTTGTCACATAGTTCACCTTACTTAATGGTGGAGCAAAAATTACTTTAAGGATTGTATAACATTTGTTACGTCCCGGCATTTCTCATTCTTCTTTGTTACATCTCTTTATGTTTGATGATTACATCTTCAAAGTTATTCTTACAATCTTGTATATTATCAAAGGAAGTTTGATGAAACATGAGTATTACTCCTTTGATTTTCTCTTCTATTTTTCTTGTATTTCTACTTTATGTTAGTGATTTCTTTGTTGGTTTATCATTTTCCAAGTATTTCTAGACTAAAATTTTCAACATGTAATATGAAACTGCCACGACAAGAAAATGCAGAATTTGACGGTCGAAACACTGAAAACAAAAGTCGCATTTTCTGGTTTGCATCCGCTTAGAGATAGCAAATTGTCACTATTTATAGATTGGTCGATAAAGTTTATAAATCCTTAATAAGTAAACTTAACAATATAAACCTCATAATATGATCTTGTATTATAAAGAAAAATGAAAAAAAAAGAAAAAAAAAACGTTGATGTCACTGAACTGTGGAAGAAAAAGAGATTTACAAGATATAAAGACATCAAATGGAAAGATATAAAGAAGACCAGAGGGATAATTGACTTAAACTCAATTATTGGCACTTTATCATCAATTATTTTCTCTCCACATCAGCTAGTCATTAGTAATAAAGCAATGATAATCAATTAGTCGATACGTACCTATGCCATGCATTTTTGTAAAATCAACTTATCATTCTGGCCTAACTCTATTGGATGACAACTCATTGATGTAAATTGTTAAATAGTGAAACATTGTCTTTATGAACAAAATCAAGAATAAATCAAAAATAGTGGCATGCATGTAATGAAAGCAGACAAAGTATGTGACCACATTTTTATATGTAAAATCAGTCTGATCTCACATCTAACCTGCGAAGTTTCACACCTTTTTCAAATCAAAATATTTGAATTATCAAGTGATGCACTTTCATTATGCAGATGGTATCATGGGACACCATATATACTTTTAGGAAAAGTACTAATAAAGATAAAAAGAATTGTATAAAACTCATACATGTCTCTTTTCACTAGTCAATATCATATGTGCTTTGAAACATTACTTATATTAAAACCAGAACATATGCTGAAACCCTAATTGGTCTAATCCAAAAAAAAATGTGTACCTAATTTGTCAAAGAATATATGACTAAGAGTATTTAAGCTTTAAAGATGTAGATGCATCCTAAAATACTGAAAACAATTGCTTTAGATCTAACAAAATTTACAAGATAAATATGAATCTCTGGTCTTGACTAATCACTAATCACTTTGCATGTCAATTACTCTTATGTTGATCATTACTATATCCTTAGTTACTTTTAGTAATAAAAGTAAAATAAAACAGAAATGTAGATCAATAGTCATACTATGAAATAAGTAGTTAATTACTCGGCGATTCCAAATCAGTTAGCTATCTTAGGAAAGTTATCTTTAAATTGGGATGAACAAGTGATATTTTATCAGTTTTTATTAGACTAACGGTTTCTATTTTGAATGGAGTGTAGGACACACTCTTTCTTGACTTTGGAATATGATGTAATAAAGCAAAATGACTCACTAAATTGGATGCACTTCTTATATTGTGAAGTAAAAGTTGATCGACACAGCTTGACACAATTTTCGTTATGGGTCATCGGAAAACAACGTCTGTGTGTTTCTAGCATATGAATATGATTACGTATATCCGCCCCTCCTATACCCCGTCATAGGCGAGAGCCTCTAAGACATTTCATATACCCCATAAGTGAGAGACTCTAAGACAATGTGTAATGATGTTGTTTTTATAAGACTAACAATGCAAAACGAGTAGTTAATCCATTTAACATGAGTTACGTTTTGGACTTTTCATCACGTAGAATATATAGTTAAGTTGTCTCATGTCTATAGCAAGAGATATATATTGAGAGGAGTCTAGTGCATAAAAAAACATTTGCCTCCAGAGGATAGTTTAGTTGGTACTCTGGTTGAGGTATTGTTTCAAAAAGACGCATGTTCTGACCAGGACATGCGCGGCGTAAGTGCAATACTGCTGTTTGAGCCAGTAATGGAGAATCCATTGTATCTGGCTCAATCGTGTTAGAAAGTTTATTGTCTGATTTACAATAGACACCTTGCAGCGGGTTTCTGACAAAGTCTTACCAACCTAAGAGGTCACTGAACTCCTGGTTTGCATGTTATACGAAGTTCTTTGATGTTGAAATGATGGAGGCTCACGGAGGTTGGGATCTCCTCACCCCCACTTTCCTCACCCCCTTTGTGACCATGTGACACGTGGCAGCAAGGGAGGTTGGTGAGGCTAGATGAGGGTCAACTGCATCTAGCCTCACCACCCCTCTTTGCTTCCACGTGTCATGCGTTCACACGTCATCGCACCTCCTTTGCAGTGAGGGGATCCTATCCTGGCATACGGGACCTGGAGTATTGATCTTTTCCTAGAGAAAAATGCCTTTTTTTTAGTGACCAACGTAACCTAAAACTGTTTGTCATAATTGTTTCAACTTTTGTGTACCTTAAAACCTGGCTACGCAAGCAATGATGCTTTCCATGTGAAATCATAATCAGACAGACCCAGGAAAGTCTTGAAAGACAAAACAACCTCTGTCTTGCCCCCACTCTAAAACTTGCTTTAAGAAAAGTCGGTGCATTTGATAATGTTTGGTTTCCAAATTTTCCTTACAATTTATCAAATGCTTACGCTGCTATGACTTGGACCCTTGTTGCCTATGCACTTTTTCCAAAAATAATTCTACACTATGTTACTATTCTCAGAGCAATCATGCTTGAGTCCCACGCCAAATTATTACTTCTTTTGACAGACTTTTTATATTGAGTTTTGTTATAGTCCTATTATAATCAAAAGGTGAAATCTTTCATCCCGAATGTTCCTATCGTCTCAATCTCAAGAAGCATATGTGGAGGATGCAACTCAAGAGCTCAGCGGCCTCCTAGATTAGATGAGATCTTACAAAGTGGCCCATACAAATTGTCTCCCCACAAACCAGGCATTCGATCTAGCAACAAAAATGTTATAGTCATCCTGTAAACATGTTTCATGGTTATTCATTGACCAACGTTAAATACGCCTCCTACTTCTTAGTGTTTAGTCATCTATATATCCTACACAATTCACAGACAAAAACTAAAATGTTTTGTAATTATTCTTCAAGCATTGGCGTATATACAAATATATTTCACTTCGTTATAAACTTTGGATCTTAGTATATGTATACCTACTAATACACATAAAAACAAAATAAATGTGTCACTTATTAATTAGCCATTTGCAACGTAAAGTGTGTCCAAACGTTATCCTCAAAAACTGCAAAATCATCATCCTCCACCATGCCAATGTGTACGCTTTATAATCACCAAACCCCACGAATCATATCCGAGTGCTACCAAATCAATTATGGGTCCCTTATGTCTACTTTCATCTCTTTTACAAACTGATCCGGCAAATAAAAGTCGAGGATTTCCTATATAACTTTTTAATGTATATGTGTATGTTTGAAATTCACAAATATTACCTTAGCCCCTACAGCCATTTGAATATGGACATGCCTCTACAAGTTTATAATTTCCATGCAACCCCTGACGTAGATCTTGCATAGAAAAAGAAATTATGATATGATTAAACTTATAACTACACAATCTTATTTTTACGTTACATCATAACTACACAATTTCATTTGAAGTTCATGCACAAGAGTCCTAACATATTTACAAGTACAAGCACGTATGCACATACACATGTATGCATATCCATAAACAATAAAATCACATGAGTTTTAATCTGTGGTGATTGGAGGGATTAAAAGTTTTGGATCATTCTTCTACCTTCCGCATTCTCACAGAACACATGACACGTGCAATTTTTCATTATAATTTAATGTTCATATCTTAATCACTCAATTTAACATTTTGCATGGTGCTCCATGTTAGAAAAAATGCAATAAACAAGCAAGAATATAATCAAACAATAGCCGAGACGAGTCTCAAGATGACTCTGTCCTTAAAGCAATTTAGCCTCTACCAAATGAGCAAGGTAGACAACAAGACTAATGCTTCCCAAGATATAACGACTTTCTTCTCGTCCTTTGCTCTAGGAAAAGAAGATTGAAATTATTGTAGAAGTGAAAAAGATAAAGGAGAGTAGGAGAGAAAGAATGCTGAGAATTTTCATAAGATTTTGCAAGGTTGTAGTGTGTATGTTGAAGATACCAAGGTCTACTATATATAGACCTTGAGGTGTGTTAAAAGCTATTTTTAAAACTTGTCTCAGCCTGGTTTCAACCTCCAATGGCAGTTGTTTACCGTTCATAGGCGAAGGGAGATGATCCTTGGACCAAAAGCTGCAATTCAAAGTGAAAAGTTCTGTCCGTTGGCACATCGATCGATCACATCGATCGATCGATGTCACTTCGA
>AP025051.1:31561145-31580119 GCA_036186865.1 Eustoma russellianum
TCGATCACATCGATCGATCGATGTCACTTCGATCGATCGATGTGATCGATCGAAGTCGGACAGAACCTTCAGCTTCTATTTTGTCCTACATCAATCGGTCACATCGATCGATCGATGTCCCTTCGATCGATCAATGTGATCGATCGAAGTTGGACATAATACTTCCGTGTTTGCATCGCACCATACCGATCGATCGATGTATACATCGATCGATCGAAGTCCCATACGTGGATCGATCCAAGTGACCTATTTCAAGTTTAAAGTGTTTCGAACTTCACCTCAACTTCCCAAACAACCTGTTACATGTTCTATATAAGTTTGAAGCACACGGTAAAGTACTTTAACGTACTTTTCCAACACTCCAAACGTGTGATTACATGATATTTAAAACGATAGGCATTTTAAATCATGAGAATGCAAGAACAGTCCATAAACTCAGTTGGATGTTAAATTTAGTCGGTTGTGGATAGTTTTACATGATTCAATCAGATAAGAGTATGATTATTAATTTAATTAATTATTGATTATTATTATAGCCGAAAGTGCAAGTTAGACATTATGAATCACAACGACACATCACAAGACGTACAGTTTCATGACATTTTATGAAGTAAAGTCAACCTTTCCAGGTTGCAAAAGATAAAACTCTTTTAATATATTATTTTTGTAGCAATCTGCTCAAATTAAGACATCATGACGAGGAGCCTCGGCTGCATGGATCCCAACTTTTGAGCATGATTTTGGGTTAGGTAACATTGATATAATTCTTTTTTTAGAAAAGAATATTATAATCTTCACGTATTTGAATTATGTCTCTAAGCTAGCAACCGCTTAACATTTTTTAAATTGTATTTAACATTATCGTCTTTGAATGGGTTGCCCATGTCAATGATATGAATAATAATGTTATGTTTTGCATCAAGAAGACAATGACAGTCAGGAATCGACGGTTCAGAAGGACGATAGAGCCAAGAAATTGATCCGTCAGATAGTAATAACTGAAATGCAAAAAGAAAAAAAACAATAAATTTAATTACATTTCACGTCATACGCAAAAAAAAAAAAAAAAGAAATCTCATAATTAAGTCATTTTGTACCTTAGAAAAAGTCGTTCTGTGTAAAATAATTAGCTTCAAGGCTATGTATAATAATTAACTTAAGTGAAGTTACTGTACATATGTGCCGCTCATTCAATAACGGAGGCATAAAACGAATAAGTTGCTTCCATATATTACATGTCAAAATCCCTTCTCTATAGACATGTGACGGGTCTTTCTAATACTTCATATGTTGTAAAATATAAATTACTGTCAAATTGAATCATAGTTTAAGAAACAATAAAAAAAGATTACGTTTATTCCTAATTTGCTTATTATAAATACCTTGTTTGTTCTAACAATGATGTTTTAATAAGAATAACTTAGTAAATTCGTGACATTTCTCTTATTATTTAGAACAAATAGACTTATATTTCAGATATATCAATAGCGGAAACTTGCAAAATGGTACGAGGGACTATTGTCTTTGCAATTCTATTGGATCCTTTGGTCTGACGCATGATCAAGTTCTCAGACTTTGATATCTTCCAGGATCAAACATTGTCTAACTTAATAGAGCCCTTTGTTTTAGTCATAAAACAAATCGAGAGATATGTTTCAAAATGTTTAAAGATTCAAGACATATATTGAATCAAACGGTCTAAATTTCTTGTTTTATTTGGATATCTCAATCAACAAACTCGATAAAGCTTTTAAAAAAAATTAAAGAGATTCGAACCGTGCACGTTGAAAGCATACCATCTGCCTGAATGTATATATTAGAATTTGAATTAGGTCGTTGATGTTTGGTGATCTTGAGGTTTCAGGTTCGACGCGTAAGAACAGCCTCTTACACAAAAAGGGTAAGGTAAGGTAGCGTACATTAGATTGCGAAATGATCCGACTTAACTTCCAACCCTAGGTAAATACGGGAGCCGTAACATCTTTTTTAAATTACATGTCTGGTTACAAACGCGTTTCGTTTGATTTTAGTCCCACTAAACAATACTAGAATTTGCCATTTTGGGGTTCCGTAAGATAATGACGTGCCAGCGCAATGCACAAGTAGCTGAATAACTCCAAGATTTCGTTACTCTGAGAATATTTGTCTTCTTTGGTTTCAGATTCTCAATAACTTAAAGCTGAAGACAAAAGAATTCTGGTGATTTTTTTGTTCTTAATTCTATTAAATTCATTTACTATTTCTCCGTCATATGACACAAAATGACGATTAATTTGCGTCGGGAATTATAATTTATCCATGTACATTTGGAGTTATGACATATCGCCTAATTTATGTAAACAGTAATACACTTTAACATTGGTTTTCTTAGTTACAGTAACGGCTGTATATGAATCGAAATCTTTCCGAAATAACACAAACATGTATTTCTAAATGTTTAAAACCAAAACATTTAATGCTAAGGTTGATATTTTTACGTATTTCAAGGCTGTTCATAGAATTTATCCCGAATTTTTTTGGTCCATTCGTTTCAGTATCATATGTTTGTGTATCAATCATGAGTGGACTTCACCTGTCCGCCCAAATATGGCAAAGAGTTTGTGAAGTTGTCCTTTAAGGGGTAAAAATTTATAATGTTATGGTTTTCTTGTTTCTTTTCTCGACTTACTTTTTAAGACTGATCTATGTGACTTGGGAACCCATATTTGGAACTTGAATTAATTAGTATTTCAAAAAAATGTAGATAAAAAAGGGACTAAAAACTTTGTAAATAATTTGCATAAAACCCTTAATTTGCCAATAGTTGTAGCTACCTTTTTATTTTCAAAGACAAAACATGTATCAAACCTTTAAGCCAATCATTAATTGACTAATTATCAAATATTTTACTAGTACCTAATTAGCTATTAAGATTAATAACAAAGTTTGTGTTAGTGCATCTCCTGTCCATCAAATCTTTGTATGCTGCCCCTTAAATGAACCCAATTGACGATCCATTTTTTTTTCTATTTTGAGAGTGCTCTACCCTATTATTGTGGATAAATTGGACAATAGTAGTTTTACAATTATACAACAACAATCATACCGAGTATATCCCAACGACAGCAAAAACTATCGCTAGGGTCTGGGAAGGTCGATAGACATACAAATAATACATTCATCTCAAAGGATAAAGAGTTCCTTCGAATGAGCCCCGACTCTATATTTACCTGCATAGAAGTTTTACAATTATACACATTAACTATATTCTTTCACTAATGTCGCTCCTTATTCGGGTTGAGCCCACATATTGGTAGTTCGAGAAGAAAAGAAAAAGAAAGGAAAAGTTTCTACATCAACTTTTTAGTTAAGCAAAGATCGTGATTCTATTGCTTGTTGATAAATTAAACCTAAGCTTGTGGTTAGTAGTTGGCAACATTTGTCCTAAAGTAAACCTTATAAGAATCATGTCGTAAATGTCTCAAACAGAAATAACATTGGAATTACAGATAGTTCGCTAAGACAAATTACTGACAGAAGAATCCGATACTTAGTCCTTGCAAGATTATTTGATTAAAGATATGTAAGCAATTAATTCTTTAGGACTTAAAAATCTATGCATTCACATACTCAATCGTTTCACAATAACTTAAAGACGATAATTAGAGAAAACGTACATTTCTCTATGGTTTGTTGAGCAAAAACTATAGGCAACTCACAACCTTGAATATAGATTTCTCTCCACTAACCCATACTTTAATGTTTATTTTGATGGATAAGTAAAATCAATGAACAAGATAAAGAGAAGACTTTCATCTATATTTATATGCAATCCGAAGGTATATGTATCATAACATTTGGTATATCATCCCTTGATAAATGAATATTTCTCTTTAATGAAGAATTGTGTCTCTTAAACTTAAAAGATATAATCCTTCGAGATAACTCTTCGTAAATACCAATTAGGATTTAATTATAAATCATATAACAATTATTCACAAAGTACACAATCTTACCAGATAGTTCTCTGAGGCCTCTGATTGGTTTTTGGTGTCAACTCCAACCAGTTGACTTATGTCTCATTTCTTCTACATGTCAATAATTTAAGCCTCTAATTATAATTTATATTATTTTCCTAATAAGTATTCGATACGTGTAGATTGAACAGAGAACAAAGTCAGCGGGGCAAGTAACAGCTAAACTGGGTATAGTTATAATTGCGTAACATGAAGTACATAGTTTACCTTTCATTTTCTCCCGAAAAAACTTATGATAGTATTGTTGTACTCTTTAAGTTATAAAAGCACGTTGCAAATATAAATAAAACTTTTAATGAAAACGTATCTCGGTGTGGCATTCGTTGGCCTCATTGTCTTAGAGGCTTCTGTGTATGGTAAGGTATGTGAGGTCGGATGTACGCAACTATACACATGTATTAAAAACACACAGATGTTGTTTTCCGATGACTCATAATGAAAATCACGTCAAACTGTGTGGATCAAATTCTAATTCACAATATAAGGAGCACAACCAATTTAAAGAGTTATTTTTGCTTTATTGTATTGTATTCGAACAAGTACTTAAATAAATTGCTCCCTTTGTGAAACGTGTTTTCACAGAATGCTTTGGATTTATATCCTAACGTTATACACGCTTACGCCACACATTGGCCCTTTAATTCCTAAATCTGCCTTCGTACATAATCGTCCTTTTTTTTATATAGTAGAAGATAAACAATCGTCCTTAATAAATAATAATAACGATAACCAAAAAAGAGAAAGGAAAGGTTTTCATAATGTTTCTGAAAATATTATCGAAAAAACTTATACTAATAACTTTAGCATAATGTTTACACGGAGAACAGTCTTTGATTTCCCGGTTCTCCTAAGAAAAAAAAGAAAAAAAAAGGAAAGAAAAGTGATTTAAATCCGGATCCATTGCTAGAGTTAGGCAACCATGTCTCTCATGTATAGAAATTGATGGTGACTTATCACTGTTTTCTTGACATTTTTCAGGTGATGTCACGTTATACTATAACGATTTCGATATATATACACACACACATGTGGATCACCCCAGGGTAAAGTGGTAAAGCAGGGAAGTTGCGTTTAAATTTTATATGCTTGGTAAGTAATTGTAGATTATGAATCACATAGAATTCCCTTCTCCACCTCCCCCCTTCCCCTGCATGCGCACGCACACATAAATAACGTTCCCGGTGCACTAAGCTTCTAGGTTTGTGCAGGATCCGGAGAGAAGGTGGGTCGCTTCACAATCTGATTTGCGCAGCCTTATCCCGCTCTTTGTGCAAGAGGATGTTTCTGTGAGTCGAACCTGTGAACTCAAAGCCACAAAGCAGCAACCTTACCATTTGCTCCAAGACGCGCACATATATATAATTTATACATGCGATACAAGTTTAAAATAAAAAAATTACTTCGATTACATTTAACTCGTCAAATATTTAAGACAAATACCTATGGTGAAACAATATTTCCGGGTTCATATCAGAGGAGGACTCAAGTGAGGCAAAATATGAGGCCTCCAATCACGCGACGCCACGTGTGCAAAGTTACCTTTTTAAAAAAAATCAAACCGCAGCCACTTTATACACGTGGCGTCGCGTGATTGGAGGCCTCATATTTTTGTTCAGTTGAAGACTCCTATGATCTCAATATTTCCAATCATATGCTTCAATCATTGCTCTAGGTAAAGTAATGTTCCCCACCAATCAAAATTATTGTGTCATTATCTATTTTGATCTGTCTTAAAAACCTTTCTATTTAACACAAAATATTTTCCACTTTATAAAAACATGAAGATATTAATATCCAAAATTTCTATAATATCTTCTATCTCTAATTTACATAATAATCAAGTAAGAGTGAAATAAAAATAATGATCTAGTTTGTCTTCCTTAAATAATGTTCAAATCAAAATAAGAGCAATATTTTTGGATAGAGGAAGGATGAACTTTCTTGTCAATCACGAGTATATACCAAGGTATTACTCCTACTCTTCACAAATTGTCTGTAGGGTGAATCTGGGCAATTTGAAAACATTTAATGGCGCAATCACTAAACGGGGTAACATGTATAATATACATTTCTTTTTCATATGTGAACAGATATGCATCATTTCTTGACATATGATAATAAATTGAGACTTATAGGCGTATATGTTCAGAGAATTATATAAAGGAGTTACTTGCTGTAAAGGTTGAATAGAAACTTCTTCCTTTTTTTAATGGGGTTAGGAAATAATAAAATTTAGATGGAGAAAGTAGCGACAGTCTCTCCAAGATGATGTTTGATTTTTTTTTTTTTTTTTTTGATAATCAACTTTTACCTCGACATTGAACTAAATATTATCTAATGAAATAAAGATAAACTTAAGGGGTATGTTACTTGAACGTCCTAGGTAATCATACGTATTCCATAGCTTTTACTACCATTTTAATTAATTTCATTATCATCATCATCATCGCCATTTTAATTAATTTCATTAGTCCATGATAAATGTTATAAAATGTTCGGAATTTGTTCATGAATGTATTTTTTGTTTTCGTTGGTGTCCAGGTTAGCTAGCACGCACAACTAATCCTTCAGGTCTCGTAGTATCATTTATAAACCTTTTGAGTAATATTTTAGAAAAGCTCTAACTCGAGGCATATAGATAAGGTCTTTATTCTTCAACTAACACCATTTGATTAATCATTAATATATCATTGGCTTATCGGATACATCCAGTCCTATTTCAAAAAGTTTTGAATGTGAACCTAGTCAAAGCTGCACAGAGATAAAGTACGTCATCAATGCACTAGGCTTCTTTGCGTAGGATCCGGTAGCAGATACATCCAGTCATATTTCAAAAAGTTTGGCATGTGAACCTCGTCTGAGCTGAATAGAGATAAAGGACATTCCTGGTGCACTATGGTCCTGTGTTTACGTATGGTTCAGAGAAGGACCGGATATCTTTGCGATCTGATGTACGTAGCCTTACCCTACACTTTGGGGATAGGATCACCTCACCGCAAGGGGGTGCAGTGACGCATGACCGTGCGACACGTGGCAACAAAGGGGGTTGGTGAGACTAGATGAGGGTGACCCTCATCTAGCCTCACCAACCCCCTTTGTTGCCATGTGTCGCACGGTCATGCGTCACTGCACCCCCTTGCGGTGAGGTGATCCTATCCCCAAAGTGTAGGGTAAGGCTACGTACATCAGGACCCTCATCTAGCCTCACCAACCCCCCTTGCTGCCACGTGTTGCGTGGTCACAAAGGGGGTGAAGAAAGTTAGGGTGAGGAGATCCCAACCCTACACTTTGTGCAAGAGCCTGTTTTTGCGGTTCGAACTCGTAACCTCAGGGTCACAAACCAACAACCTTACCAGTTGCTGTAAGGTCCACTCTCTGAACTGCATAAAGATGGTTTTATAAATCCTATATGTATATTTCAATAATTAGATACTCTCGACAGAGCCTGGGATGACTTAACTCTATTCCTACTCCAATTTTTGAGCTAACAGAGAGGAACCCTCTGTCAAAATTCTAATCATTCAAAGAAAAATTAAGAAGCGCAAGAGATCAATCGAAAGAAGGAATAAACGAGAGCAGAAAAACAGCAAGACGAAGAGGGAATTATTTTGTAACTGCCATTCAAAAGTTGCAAAAATGTCTACTGCCTCTGGCAGTTATAACAGACACGAAGAAGGAAAAGAAAACTAACTGTTGTGCAAAGATTACACTTTTGCCCCTGGTTCCAAACTATTTTATTTTTACAACTTAAGGGTAAAATAGTCATTTCCTTCCTTTTTAAACAACTCCCGCCAATGCTCCTTCTTCTTCCTCATCTCCCTGCAGTTCCCGCAGTTACTTTCAATCGATCAGCTTCTCTGCACTTAGCTTCACCAATCGCTGTAGGCCATGATTTATCATCCAGCAACTTGCCTCCTTCAACACCCCCTCAATCCTGACTGCACAAAAGCATTATATACTCCAAGAGCTGCAGTCAGGGTGTTTAGTCTCCTTGCATCTAAAGCTTTAGTGAATACATCAGCTAATTGCAGTCCTATTCTAATTGGCATAGGTCTGATCACCCCTTCCTGAAATTTATCCCTCACAATGTGACAATCTATCTCAATATGTTTAGTTCTTTCATGAAAAAAGGATTTTCTATAATATAGATTGCGCTTCAATTGTCGCAAAAAATCTCCACTGATTCTGGATGCAGCACTCTTAAATCCTTCAACAAATAGAGAATCCATTGAACCTCACAAGTAGCTGAGGCAAGAGCTCTATATTATGCTTCAGAGGATGACTTCGAAACCGTAGTTTGTTTCTTTCCCTTCCAAGATATCAAAGCATAGCCAAGAAACATGCAGTAACCTGTTACAGATCTTCTGCTTTCAACACAACCCCCCTGTCTGAGTCTGAGAATGCTGTCACCTTTAAAGATCCTTTGCTAGGATACAAAAGTCCCTGTCCAGGGAACCCTTTAAGATATCTCAATAACCTTTGAGCAGCCTTCCAGTGCATATCAGTAGGCGTGTATAGGAATTGACTTAATTGTTGCACAATATAACTAATGTCTGGCCTTGTAATTATTAAGTACAACAACTTCCCAATCAACCTTCTGTAGCTAGACACATCCTTGAAGGCTTGTGAATCATTATGTGCTAGCTTGAGATTCTGCTCCATTGGACTGTTAACTGGTTTGGAAGCTAGGTGTCCTGTCTTTTCCAGCAACTCCAAAGTGTATTTCCTTTGACATATCATGAAACCCCTCTGAGACCTAGCTACTTCCAAACCCAAGAAATACCTAAGGTCTCCAAGATCCTTTATTTTAAATGCAGAATGCAAACTGTGCTTGAGAGACTGAATGGCAGGTAATGAATCACTAGCAACTACAATGTCATCCACATAAACTAAAAGAACCAGAAAGAAGCCTTGATGTTGCATTGTGAACATAGTATAGTCATGCTTAGATTGTGAGAAACCTTGAGAGATGAGGAAGGAAGTCAACTTAGCATTCCATTGGCGGCTACCCTGTTTAAGGCCATATGGCGACTTGTGCAATTTTCAAACAACCCCAGGTTCTGTGTTGTAACCTTCAGGAGGAACCATGTATGTCCTGCTCCAAATTCACATGTAAGAAAGCGTTATTGACATCCAGTTGGTGCACAAACCACCCTTTTACAGCTGCCAATGCCAGTAGTAACCGTACTGTTGTCATCTTGGCTACTGGAGAAAACATATCTCCATAATCAATCCCAGTTTAACGGGTATAACCTTTGGCAACTAACCTGTCTTTGAACCTCTCAACGCTTCCATCAACATTCTTTTAGATCTTGTAGACCCATCTGCATCCAATGGGTTGTTTTCCATATGGAAATTGAACAAGGCTCCATGTATGGTTAGCCTCCAAGGCTGCCGGCTCCAAAGTCATAGCCTCCTGCCATTGCACTGGGCTAGCTGCCTGCTGGTAGGATTGAGGCTCATGCTGCAAACTAACATTAAGTACATAGTTTTTGAATTTAGGAACTAACTGATCAACAGAGTAATAATGTTCAATTGGATAAGACACAGAAGGACTGTAACGCAATGCTGCAGATAACTGATTACAATGGTATTCATTCAGGTATGATGGTGGCCTTCTGACTCTGACTGGACGTGAATGCTGAGAAACTGAGGATGATGGAGTTGATGATGGTAAATCAAGGTTGACATCAGGACAATTGTAGGTAGGTGGCTCATGTGACACTGGTGAGGAAATTGAATCATCACGTGTCAGGTAGTCAGTCATATGAGGATTTGGAATAAAAGGATCACATGAAGATGGAGGCAATGGGTGATGGTTGAGTATCAAAATTGTGAGAATGAGATGGTGCATTATGAGGGAGAACTAAGGTGTCTTGAGGCAGGGACGAGGAAGGAAAAAAGAAGAAAGGCTTGTCTGTAAAATGAGAAATATGTTGAATGGGAGTAATGCCAGGAAAATGATTTTCCATGAACTGTACATCGCGAGAGACAAGAATATGATTAGTCTCTAAATTCTGCAAAATATACCCTTTGGTTACAGAAGGAATTCCCAGGAAAAGACAAGGTGTCCTTTTGGGAGAAAATTTGTGTTTGTTTGGTGTAGTGTTGTAAGCATAAGCCAAAACTGGTGTAGGAATGAGATTTATTATGATGGTTGTTTCTAAATAAAAATTTCGTACGGTGTCTTTTGTGATAAAACTAGTGTAGGAATCAGAATTATTAGATGAACTGAATGAGACACTGCAAAGCCCCAATAGGCCATAGGTAACTGTGCTTGAAAGACCAGTGATCTGGCTACCACTAGTATGTGTTGATGCTTTCTTTCCACCAAACCATTCTGTTGTGGAGTATAAGCACAACTGGTTTGATGAACAATGCCATACTTCATGAAAAACTCAGGCATTTTAAACTCCATAACATTATCAGTCCTGGGGACCTTAACATTTGTTTCAAACTGAGTACGCACATGCAGAAACTTTGAAGTATATGTCTGGCTTCAGTTTTTGCTTTCAACAAATATACCCAGGTATACCTACTACAATCATCAACGATAGTAAGGAAATACTTTTGTTCATACAATGTAAGGTACCTATTTGGCCCCCATATGTCAACGTGAATCAAATCAAAAGGCTTAATGGAATTAGAAACTGACACAGGAAAGGGTAACTTCTTCAGCCTAGCTAATGGACAAACTTTACAAGGTTCATCAGGGCAGCTTGATGAAATGGAGTCATCATACTTGTGAATTTCTTTCATCCTGGAATTAGAGACATGTCCTAGTCTGCAATGCCACAGCATGGCTGGAGCACCAGGTACAGAGGTAGTGAAACAAACAGTTTCTTGCTGTGATGTTACTCCATGAAGATAATAAAGGCCATGAAACAATTTAGCTAAACCAATCATCCTCTTGGATAATTGATCCTGAATAAGGCAAGATGAACCAGAGATTTGAATGATCAAATTAGGATTAGAAGCAAGCTTACTCGGGGAAATCAGATTATAGGAAAAGGATGATACATAAAGGACATCTGGTAGTGTAAGTAAAAAAGTGACTGCAACAGAACGAATATGAGTAGCAGGAACAGAAACATTATTTGGAAGATTTATAGAAACGTTAGCTATAGGTTAACAGACAAGAACAATCCAAGGTTAGAGGCAATGTGATCAGTTGCCCCCGAATCTAAAATCCAAGTACTTAAACATTTAGAGTGAGCATTACCTTTCACCTTACCAGAATGGGCAGACATTAACATCTGCACCTTGACTGCCTTCTAATCCCTCGTCATACCTGTTAAGCCAACTGAGCAACTTCTGGTTCTACTGGGGGTCAGAACCAGGGACTGAAATGATTAATTCACCTGAGCATCTTGATGTCCCTCAACTGCACTGTCTGATACTTCACTCAAATTTACTTGATTTCGTGGCTTAAAGCCTGGAGGGAATCCATGCTTCCTGTAACATCTCTCCACTGTGTGTCCTTGTATCCCACAGTGAGTACACTGAAATCTCCTTCCACCATCAGAACTAGACCTACCTCCTCCTCTTCTAAAGTTCAACTGCTGCCCTCTGCCAGAATAAGCAACCATATTTTTTGAAACCTGCCCTTCAGTGATCAAGGCAGTAGGATTTCTATCAAATGCATTACCACCACTATCAGACACCACCTTCCTTTCATATTTCAACGCCATAGAGAAGGTTGTGCTCGTATCAGGCAGGGGTGAAAAAACAAACATTTGAGCTTTAACTGGTTCAAAATTATCATTAAGACCTTTAACAAACTTAATCACATAATCTCCTTCCATGAACTTTTTCATTTTTACAGCAACATCACATCTACATTTTCTACAAGTGCATGTAGGAATTGGCCTTACCGCCATCAATTCTTCCCAAACAATTTTCAGTTTAGTGAAATACTCACTGACATTCAATGTCTCTTGCTTAATACTATAAAGTGTCTCAAGTAAATCTGATAATCTAAAAGGATCAACACTTCCATACCTCAAACGTAGATCATTCGAAGCATCACAAGCACTGTCAAACCACATGATGCTTTGAGCTATCGAATGAGACACTGAGTTCATCATCCAGGACTGAACCATTGTGTTCACTTGCCTCCAAGCTGAATATTGAGGATCCTCAGGACCTGGTCTCTGAATTGTACCATTTATGAAACCAACCTTGTTCTTAACTACAAGTGCCATTTCAAAGGTCCTACTCCAGGTATGATAATTATGCGAATTCAACGGTGGCTGCGCCAGTACAATAGCTGGACTATCATTAGGATGCAAATGGTATGGATTCTGTGATGGACTATCCATAGTCGTATGTTGGTTACCTCTTGAGCCAAACACCACGTTTTGAAGAGGACTGTCACCGGCCGAGGTTTGATTCAATCTAGATGTCGAAGGACCATTATTTTGAGCCGCCATCTCAATTCACGAATTAAATGCAACTTTCAACAAAACAATCAAACAACGATGTTCAGACTAGCATTGCAATTCACAATCACGCCACAAACAACCAATGTCTCTGATACCATGTCAAAATTCTAATCATTCAAAGAAAAATTAAGAAGCGCAGGCGATCAATCGAAAGAGGGAATAAACGAGAGCAGGAAAACAACAAGACGAAGAGGGAATTATTCTATAACTGCCATTCAAAAGTTGCAAAAATGTCTATTGCCTCTGGCAGTTATAACAGACGCGAAAAAAGGAAAAGAAAACTAATTGTTGTGCAAAGATTACACTTTTGCCTCTGGTTCCAAACTATTTTATTTTTACAACTTAAGGGTAAAATAGTCATTTCCTTCCTTTTTAAACAACTCCCGCCCAATGCTCCTTCTTCTTCCTCATCACCCTGCAGTTCACGCAGTTACCTTCAATCGATCAACTCCTCTGCACTTAGCTTCACCAATCGCTGTAGGCCATGATTTATCATCCACCAACTTGCCTCCTTCAACACCCTTTCCAATAGAATGTGCAATAATCCTCGTTTATATACCACATGTATAACCATCAGTATAATGCGCGTCGCATGTATATGTACAGTAATACTTTCTTGTCGAGTCATTATTAAGAAAATTTAACGATTAGATTAAAACGAAAAACTTACATACAACCTAAACATGATTAAAAATTTTTCTATTAGACATTTCGGTGTGACACATAGATCGAGACATTGATTATTTCCTTCCTTATTTCCTTAGTGAGATAGTTCCGGATGATAGAATATGGTGGTTCAAATGGCCAACCTGTGGAAAGTAGGAGAGAGAAAAAGACTTTCATATCTCCTCACACTAAATTCGTTTCTATACTAATTCATTCCATTGATTATTAATCATAGGTAGACAGCCATCCACCACCCATCTTCTTACAAATTACATGCACTCTCCCCCCCCCCCCCCACCCCCTCTTCTTCTCAAAACATATATTACTACTAGCTCAAACTTCTCTTTCATTCTCTTCCCACTTCTTATTCCACACTTCACCTTCTTTCCCACCTCAACAACACCACCCATCTTTCCTCCCATGCCTTTCTAACAAACCACCTTCCCATCTCCCCTAATTCCTTCCCTCAAATCACACAAAGATCTCTTCTTTTTCAACCCTTTTCGATATATATAAATGGGTTTTGATGATATAGCTACCCCAGGTCTTGTTCTTGGTCTAGGTTTCTCATCAGCCGAGCCCAAAAAGCCATCCCCCGCCACCGCCGCCATAAAGGAACCTCTGAATCTTGAGCCATCACTTACTTTAAGCCTTTCGGGTGACCCTTTCGACAAAGTTAACAAAAAGTTGGAGGAAAATAATCAGAAAGCGTTGAACGATCAGAATCCTGTGAATTTGTACCGTCAGGATAGCGCTGCGTCGTCGTTTTCGAACATTAGTGTGAAAAGGGAGAGAGAGAATGTTTATGAAGAGATTGAGATTGAAAGGGTTGGTTCAAGATTGATATGTGATGAAGATGATGATGGGAGTAATGGTAGGAAGAAGCTTAGGCTTACCAAACCTCAGTATGCTATGTTGGAAGAAAGCTTCAAGCATCGCAGCACTTTGACTCCGGTATGATTTTTTAGCTATATTTTTTTTATTTTAAAAAATATTGTTTTAGTTGATTTTTTTTAATATACTTATGATTATAATCAAGAAACCGCAATATTTTTGGAAAGTTATGCAAAAGTGAAATACTGTAATTTTTGTTAATCTTGTTTTGATTTTGGGTTTTCGAATTGTTTGGTGATGAAAAATTGATTAGAGGTCGATGGATTTGCAGAAGCAAAAGCAAGATTTGGCTAGAGAGCTCAATTTGAGACCTCGACAAGTTGAAGTCTGGTTCCAGAACAGAAGAGCTAGGTACAAACTTACCCTCAAAAACATTGAAGAAATTTTCTCACTTATAAAGAAAAGTTATATTAATGTGATTAATATGTGATATTTTAGTAATTTGTTTCCACCATTCATTATCTTTTCAACTTTACAGGAATAAACAATAATTTTGTTTACAAAAAGGGTTTCTTTTGTAATCCCAATCATATGTACATACTACTTATGACGATCTTTTATCGTATATGTAGAAACTTTTCCCTCATGCTTGTGTATGCTTATAACTACAGTTCATACAATTATAGGACATCTATTTATTATTTCAGCTGTCGGGTTGCATATAATTTTGCTGTACTTATGCATCATCAGCCTAGATATTGTAGGGGATGACATCACCTCATTCACTTTTTACTCACCCCACGCGTCATCGCGCGACACGTGTCAGCAGAGGGTGGGTGGTGAGTCTAGATGAGAGTGACTCGTATCTAGTCTCGTCACTCCTGTTGCCACGTGTCGCTCGGTAGTGAATCATAACCCATATTTTAGGGCGTAGATTTTGGCTTGTTGTATTTTTCCTTTATTCTAACTAAAGAAATGTATACGTACATCCTCAACATGTACAGAAATGTATACGTACATCCTCGTCAACATGTAGGATGATCTAGACGATACGTAAATACGCATGCATACCCACACGAGTTCGTTTGTCAAAATACAATAAATGCTATATTTTTGTAAGTACCTTGTCGACAAAGATGTTTATGTGAAATAAATGTTGCACACGTTAGGTGTATTGTCATGTGTTCCCTGCAGAGTTGTTGAATTATACTAATCTACTACCCAACTAATTTAGGACACAAGAAAAAGAAAAAGTATATCATAAAGTTGGGCCATAAAAGCTATATAAATTACGCCCAACTAAGCCACCATTTTTGGCACCAAATTATTTTGTGGGATACGTTATTTTGTCCCTTTCTCAATTATCCGTTGATAAAAATAATCTTTTTAATAGCACTAATTCAACCCTCCATCTGGTATTAAATAAATGGCTTCTTTTTCCCTACGAATCAAATTTTTATTTTATTTTTTTTTGCTCAAAAGGCTATATAAATGTTAAAGTCAAATTGGGTTTTTTATTTTATATTTTTTTCTATAGGACAAAGCTGAAGCAAACAGAAGTGGATTGCGAATTCTTGAAGAAATGCTGTGAAACATTGACAGATGAAAACAGGAGGCTGCAGAAGGAGCTTCAAGAACTGAAAGCACTTAAAGTGGCAAATCCTTTCTGCATGAAGCTGCCGGCGGCGAGTCTGACGATGTGTCCGTCGTGTGAGAAGATCGCCGGAGTTGGCGACAAGGCATCTAAGAGCCCTTTTACTATGGCTCCCAAAACTCATCTGTTCAATCCGTTCCCCAACCAATCTGCAGCCTGTTGATTTTCCTTTTTCTTCAATCATTATTTCTATATATAAGCAACTGCATTATACAAAGTATTTTTTTTAGTATCTATCAGAACCCCTAACCTACCTTTTTTAGGTGAGGGGGCTTGGAATGAAACATTAGACTAGTTGTTTGTAGAGAATTAATTAGTAATATTTGTTTTTAATTTACTTTTTTTTATTCTGTTTAATTATATGGCTGTAAATGATTGAAGCATTCTACGGGAATATACATATTATTTTGTGTTTATAATTCTTATCCTGACTTTTGCTCGTCTTGAATAAATTCTTACCCGCGATTTCCATGATCTTATTTTTTGTCTTTTTATTTTCCCCTTTTACTTTTTGGGTTAGCGAGGCAACAAGGACATTTTGTTAGGGAGTAGATAGGACAAAAATCAAATGTTAGCCATCATTGGAGGGATGTGATCTCCTCGTCGTCTTTCCACTCATCTCACTGTCCACCGTCCGATACATGGTAGCAGAGGGTGGTGAGGCTAGATGCGGATTACTCTCATCTAGTCTTACCACCATCTCTGCTGCCACATGTCGGACGGTGTGCAGTGAGGTGAGGTGAAAAGGGTGAAGAGATCGGGTCTATCATTGGAGAGGTTCAAAGCTTTATAAAAATATTTAATTTTATTCCTTTCTTTTGGTGAAACTCTCCAACTTTGTTCAAGTAATATGCTTCAAAAGTTGATTATTAATCCATATTATAAAACTTAACAACGAAAAAATAAATCAGGTTAATGGATATTGAGAGTTTTCCATAGTAGGCACTGTAGATATTTATTTTTAGGGGAATGGTAAGTACACATCTTTTTTTATTGATAAATGCATATTTTTGTCATTTTTCCATTATTGATTTCATCTTATAATTTATTCTTGAGTGTTGATCAAACAAAAAAGTTGTGTGCATTTACCAAAAAAAATGTATTTATCAACACCCTTATTTTCATACATATGAAAATAAATTGATCCTTACAAATATAAGAATGTATGTATAATCGTCATCTTTGTATTGAGCAAAAGTCTATCTTCTACCTCCTGTTTGAATCGATATCCACAACATACTTTAACTTATCAATGATTTCTGAAAAAGGTAAATGATATGCCAACAATTCAACACTTCAATGTCGTTTCTTGATTAAGGAAAATATGTTCAGGTTGTAAGAAGAAATGCCAGATTTAAGCATCCATAACTCTATTATTGTGTTATTTATGTATGTACATATAAAACTTCTATCTTTTAGGATAAAAGTATTATTTGTCTAGTTCTTATCCTTTTCAGATTTTTAGCGATACTTTTTGATGTCATTGAAATATGTTGTGTATGGTTGATTGATGAGTTCCAATATAACCTAAGATACTTATAGAAAGGAAGGATAACACGCTAAGCAGATATCTATTTTCAACTGCTTTTGGCACCATTCAAGCTAATTGTCAACTTCCCATATCAATATGGCATTATTTTATATGATTTTATATTCAATAATGTCACGATATAACTGAAAGATTTCAAAACATGTCTCTATGTCATAGTACAGTTGATACTCGGGTTGAGATTTACCTCAAGAGTTCAAGAGTTCGATGCTATGGACACACATAGTATGGGTGTTCCTTTGTTGCTAGGCCAAAAGCCTAGTTTGCAGGAAGACACCTTGTGTGGGTCACTGTTTAAGATCTTACCCAATCTAAGAAGCCGTTAGACTCCTGATTTGCATCCTGCACACATGCTTTTTAGGGTCTAGACGATAAAAACCCCCGAAGTGAGGAATTTCACAATCCAATAACATCAACCTTTTTCTATGCCAACAACAACCACCAAATTCAATTCTTCATACTTTCCCTATCCCAAAATTGTTCATCATGGACAAACTTGCACATAGTTTAAAACAAAAAAAAAAGTTAAATAGTTATTTGTTGTTTATACTTTCCCTTTTACCATTAAAAGCAACATTTACTTTTCAAAATACACACAACTAATAAGGACAATGTAGTTATTTAACCACTTTTCTTTTAACATTTATAGAATGTGACAAACATTTTATGACATCTCAAAATAGAAAGATGAACCGTCTTTTCAAAACTTAATGAGTATAATTTATATTTATAATTTTTGTACCGAAATTTCTCAGTCAATTAATAGAAATGAAAATTAAATATAACTATAATCACCATGACTATAAACAGGGCCACGTGATCAAGAGGGGAAGGTTCACGAACAGATGCAGATGAGCTGAAATATGATTGTGATGCGTTAGTTTCTTGACCAGACGAAAAAATGCAAAGAAAATCGTTTCGCATCACCTTCTACTTGACATTACCCCCGCATTAACCTTACAGCTTCCTAATAGCTATTCTTTACCATGGTCTTGACGGCCTCTACCATCCGGTCACAAACAACATTTTGGATGATATAAATTAAAATGCCAGCTGTCTTTTAGGTTAGATGAAGATTTACGCAGTGATTCACATCGAAAACTAGGCATTCGGCCTAACAATAGTGGAACACTTATAGTGTGCGTGTCTTTAGAATCAAACTCTTAATCTTTCAAGACAAATCTTAACCCGAATAGCAACTGAACTATGCCCTAGAGTCAACTAATCTTTATCTAATTCCATTACTTTTGTTGTGATGTATCGTACAATTCTTTAACACCGTCTTTTACGATAAAAAAGTCCGGACTGAAAAAAATGATTATAATGATAGGATGATAGGGTTGGTGTGTGAATCTGAGTATGTGACTAACGGGATAGGATCCCCTCACCGCTACTCTCTCACCGCGTGCGTGACCGCGCGACACATGGCAAAAAGGGGAGGTGGTGAGGCTGGGTGAGGATAACGCTCATCCAGCCTCACCACCCCTACTGCTGCCACGTGTCGCGTCCTGGACCGCGCGGTGACTCACCGCGCGGTGAGGAGATCTCATCCATGACTTAACTACCAATAAGGATATTGGGAGGTTGCCTCACGTGCTTTTGTCTCTTCCTTTCCTACTTTCTCATCACCTACTCTTTCAATAATACCACCATCTTTTCCATTTACTTAAATTCAGGACTTCTGAACTTCAATTCTTCAGAGTATATACCGACCGTATTTTTTCCTTTAAATTTTTGCTAATATAAAGTCTATAAGTCTTGGCTCTACTTAACCGTATATAAACCTTTTCAAATGGACATAGTGCAAAATT
>AP025051.1:31590445-31614306 GCA_036186865.1 Eustoma russellianum
ACTTTCTTGAGCTGCTGCAGCTGCAGCCCGATATTCTGCCTCTGTAGTGGACAGGGACACTGTAGGTTGCCGCTTACTACACCATGACACAGGTCCTCCTCCTAGCAAAAACATAAACCCGGTAGTAGATCTTCGTGTATCGTGATCTCCAGCATAATCTGCATCACAATATCCTTCAAGTTTCAGTTCTTTATTCTTGTGGTATATTACACCATAATTGCTTGTCCCCTTGATGAATCTCAATATGCGTCGAACAGCGTCCAAGTGTGGTTTCTTTGGAGCTTGCATGTATCTGCTAACAATTCCGACAGCATAGGACAAGTCAGGCCTGGTTAATGTTAAGTAGATCAAACTGCCTACTAACCTTTGGTACATTACAACATCTGCAAGGCCTTTTCCTTCATGAGCACTGAGAACTGAATTTGGTTCGATTGGTGAACCAATTTGCTTACACTCACTCATTCCAAACTTCTTCAATAGCTCTGTTGCATACTTCTCTTGATGAAGAAAAATGCCATCCTCTGTGTACTCAATCTGTAGTCCAAGAAAGTAACGAAGATCTCCTAACTCCTTCATTTGAAACCGTACCATTAGATTCTCCTTTGTTTGGGAAATCTCTTCTTTATCATCAACTGTTATTATCAGATCGTCGACGTACACCAATACCACAGCTATCTTCCCTCCAACAGACTTAACAAATAAACTCGAATCTGCAGCTGTCAAGTGATAGACATTGCAAATAAGAAACTCGGCCATCTTCCCATACCAAGCCCTTGGTGCCTGCTTTAGACCATAAAGAGCTTTACGAAGCTTACACACATAATCCGGATGATCTTGATTCTGAAATCCCAGAGGCTGAGACATATACATTGCACGATCCAAATCACCATTTAGAAATGCGTTTTTCACATCTAACTGCCACAAACTCCATCCTTTGCTTCCTGCTATTGCCAACAGTACACGGACCGTGGTAAACTTAGCCACTGGACTGAATGTTTCATCATAATCCAGTCCTTGCTGCTGTGAAAAACCGCGAGCCACCAGCCTCGCCTTGAATCTTTGTACTACGCCATCAGCACTCCTTTTTAGCTTATACACCCACTTGCACGAAATTGGTTTTACTCCTGCAGGTTTTGGGACTAACTCCCACGTTTGATTTTCCTCCAATGCACGCATTTCTTCTTGCATTGCATCCAGCCAAGCTTGGCTACCTGCAGCCTGATCAAAAGTCTCAGGTTCTGGCTCTTCTTCAATCAAAGCTATATTTACGTATCTGGAGTTAGGCCTCCTAATCCTATTGGATCTTCTTGGTTCTTCTGGTATTTGAGTTTCTGTATGGTGATGCACTCCAGTGTGCCATGGATTGCCGTTGGTTTCTCTTGGTCCTTCTTCTTCTTCAACCTCTGTTGCGTCATGATCCATCTGAACTTTCACTTGTTCCTCTTGATGCTCAATTATGGGTGAAGACTGCTGTACTTCTTTGTTCTCCGGCCACCAAGAGGATGCTTCATCAAAAACAACATTTCTAGAAACATAACACTTCCCTGTTATGGGATCACAGCATCTCCATCCTTTGCGTTGTTCATCGTATCCAACGAAAATACATCTCACAGCCTTCCTATCCATCTTGGTGCGCAAATGTTCTGGAACAAAAACATAACACACGCACCCAAACACACGAAAATACTTACAAGAAGGCACTTTGTGCAGCAGCTTCTCAAGAGGAGACTTAAAATCCAGATTCTGTTGGGGTAAGCGATTGATTACATATGCGGCTGTCTTCATTGCCTCTGCCCAAAAACGTCCAGGAACAAACCTTCCATGCAACATACTCCTACACACCTCAGCCAAATGCCTATTCTTGCGTTCAGCCACTCTATTCTGCTGGGGTGTATTAGCACACGTAAGTTGTCTTTGTATCCGGTTTTGTTTGAGGAAGTCACTGAACTCACTTGAAACATACTCTCCCCCGTTATCTGTACGTATACAACGAATGAATCTTCCTGTTAAGACTTCGGCAGCTGTCTTGAATTCCTTGAATTTTTCTAGCACCTGTGACTTCTCCTTCATGAAGTATGTCCAAACATAACGTGAAGAGTCATCAATAAAAGTAACCATATACCGCATTCCCCCAACTGACGTTTGCTTAACTGGTCCAAAGACATCAGAATGAATCAGTTCTAACGCTACTTTTGCTCTAAACTTGGACTTCTCAAATGGCAGCTGGTGAGCTTTTCCAAATTGACAGCCTGCACATACGGTCTCAGTTGCTACTTCTAGACGAGGTAAACCTCTCAGCATTGCCTTCTTCATCATCATATCAAGCTTGAAATAGCTGACATGTCCCAATCGTGAGTGCCACACATCCACAGTCTCATTGCACTTCACTTTGTCAATGTAGGCTTCTTCTGCGGACAACACATAAATAGAATCCACTTTTCTACCCTCTAGTACAGGCTTCTTCTGAACATCAAGTGCAGTATATACCTTGACATCATGCGGGCCAAATACAACATGATGTCCTGAGGATGTCAACTGAGCAACTGAGATTAGATTCTTGCTCATTCCTGGAACGTGATATACATTTTGCAGAGATATCACCGAGGCATCCTGGTGTGGTGTTACGCTAGTGCTGCCAACATGTGCTATAGGCAATCTAGTGTTGCTAGCTGTGACAACAACACGCTTTCTCTTATATTCTGATAGATTTTGTAGTCTGCTCTTATCTCCTGTCATATGATTAGAGCACCCTGAATCTACAATCCAATCAGCCTCATAATTCACATGAGCTGAGGAGCTTAAGACCATAGCTTGCTCATTTTTTAACTCCTCATGGTTCACTGCTTCTTCAACTACTAGTAATGCTTCAACATCCCATTCTTCTTCGTCTTTAGATGTCATAAAATTACTTTCGGCAGTTCTTCTTTTGGACCAGCAATCCTTTGCACGATGGCCCTTCTTCCCGCAGTGATAACATTTTCCTTCAAACCGTTTGTAGTTTTTCCCGTCTTTGTGTTATCTCCGTCACCACCATGTTTAAAACTTCGACTATTTGAGCCATTCATTTGTTTCCTCTTGAATCCTGGCGAACCTTGATTCCTTTCCTTTGCTCACAAACTAGCATGATCTTCAGTTTTGAGAGGAAACTGCACTCATTTGTCTGGCCAAAGGCTTCCTGTCCCGCCAGCAAGTTTTCAAATTCAACAAGTGATGGTTGTGTAGGCCATCCTTGCACTGCAGTAACAAATCCTCTAAAACTCTGATCTGAGCCCATGAACTATAATTCTCTTAATTCTTGTATCTCCAATTGGTGCTTCAGGATCCAGTTCTGAAATCTCCCTACAAAGTGACTTGACTTTGTGAAAGTACTGAGCGAATGGTGAGCTCCTCCCTGAGAGGCTGACAACAACTCACTCTCCAGAAGTTGAAGTCGCGTATCATTCTTCTTAGAGAATAGCTTTGCAAGATTGTCCCATGCTTCCTTAGGAGATTTTGGCCTTTTGAATATGCTCCAAAAACGTCCTCCTCAACTGTTGTCTTCATGCAAACAGTGCCATTGCCAGCCTTAATCTTCCACTTACGCAATGCTCCGTTGAGTCCATCTTCAGGTGGTTGTTACTCTTCACTCCCTTTCACAACCTCCCACAGATCCTGCCCTTGCAAATACGAAGTCATGCAGGTAGACCAGGAATTATAGTTTTGATTTTCAGTTTTTTGATACCACCAACTACTTGCAAATCACCCCATAGTCCTTGTAAATATACGATTCAAACAGAATGCAAACGTGGCTCTGATACCACCTTGTTGAATAAGTTAGAAGAAATAACTAAGCAACTTAACAATTCACACTGGCACACTCTTTGCTCGTTTCGCAAAGAAAACATATGTGTATTGATAAACAAAGGAGAACAACTGCACACAAAAGCTTCTGAAGCCACACAATCATTACCGTTGGCAGTACTCGTTTTAAATAACAAAAGAAACCGAACTTCCTACAAAGAAGGAGTCACAACTCCATCACTACCATTACTTACAACTACTTCCATAAACATAGGACTCTATCTTAAGCATAACTAACAACTAACCTCACACGCTACTTGTTACTAAACTATAGTTAATTAATAACTCGACGTTAACTCTAATTACTAAGATTGGTGTTGACTAGTCTTCAATTATTTCTTAATAGGACCAAGGAAAAAACATTTTCTGATAATCTTGCTGGGATTTTGGGTATTCAACTTCCCAAACCTCTTGAGTGTCTGTCAGAATGATCAAACAAACCGAATGCGGTGTTTGTTATGCCGGCTATCTTCCTATTGGTAACTTTTTGTCCCTTGTCAGTTAAAATTGTAACCATAAGTGAAACCACCTCATGATTATAACCTCAAGTAATTCTATTTAGAATGGTGAGCTTGGTGCTATGAGTGGGAGTGGCACAGATTATACATGTGAAAATAGCAATTGTGGAAGAGCCTTTCACAGCATCTGTCTTGGGGATTGGCTGCGTTCTATTACAACAACAAGGCAGTATGTTTCAGCTCCTTTGGCCTGTTTCTCCATTTTCCATTTAAGTTCATATTTGTTAATACAAGTTTTCAGCACATTTCTTTGGCTCTTTCCTTCTCTTGTTTTTTTCCTTGGCTGTCTTTAACATGAGCTGAACCTCATGAAAGCTTATGGGGTGTTGCTTTTCTCATTAAACCAAGGACTAAGATGGGGGGTAGAGGAGAATACAATGCATGAAAGTAGTCTTTCACGTTACATATATGCAACTATTGTTAGGTGGTCTAGAAAAATGGACTTTTTGGAATAAGATGTCCAACTGACAAGACAACCAATTTGGGTTTCTCTTTATCTGGACAGAAAAAAGCCTTCCCCTTCTTAGTGATTATTGTATGAAAAACTATGACCTTCACATGTCTGTACTTTTCTGACTTTATGTTATTCATCTGATGACCCTAGAATCATTTCCTACTGATAGATCGATTCTAACTTCACTCGCAGGTCATTTGATGTGCTGTTTGGAAGCTGTCCTTACTGCTCTAATCCAGTTGCTGTGAAGATGACCATCATGAAGTGAATATTCATTGTCGTTCTGCTTCCATAGCTATGGTTACAGCTGTAACCCAACATTTTTTCATGTTCTTCCGGGCAGGTTCATCGCCTGTGTCCTTGTCAATGCTGTTGTGATTGATGGCTAAACTTGTAAAGCGATCCACCAAGCAAAGAGGCAGCCCAGTTTGGCATGTGGCCTTTGATGTGTGCTTTTCGTAAAATGCCATTGAATCTTTCAGAAAATATTACTAAACACCCCACCGTCAATTTTGGTTTTGTCACAAAAACTTTGGTTTAAGTCACGTATGAGTAACTTGCAGTGAAAAGGGAAAAATATAACGATGATGAAAACATAGAACCCTTTATGTTATAGATTCACATTCTGGTGGGATTTCAATTATTTGTTCACTGGACATTGTTTCTTACTATAAAAGGAGGCTCCTTTTTTCCAACTCTTGATACTAAGAAACTAAAGTTCGTCTTTCTTTACACAAAGAGTAACCAGGAATGCACGAGTTTGGCTCTTTTCTTCACTTTCTGGATCTCATGTTTTCTTCTGCATTGCAAAGCAACTTTCTTCCAAATCTCCGTACCTTTGAAAGTTATCGTCTTTTTTTTTTTTTTGGATTATTGGTTGTGCTGGTTAACCGATATAATTAAGGTTGGTTAGGTTTGTCTTGGCAGTTAATGATTTGTTATAGCATTTGTTTTCTTTCCATTCTTCCTTCACTCTTTCCGGGGCTTATTGAGCACTTAAGTTTGGCTGTTTATTTTTGATTTTATCTTTCTTATAAGAAAAAGGGAAAAGTTATATGAAGCAGGGGAATTAAGTGAATCAAACAGTTCACAAACAGTTAGAGTTCGATTCGTATTTGATTTGAGTTCGTCTGTTAATTTTTACTTAAACGGGTTGAGTTCGAAAACACCTAAGTAGATCGTTTATTTAAACCATGCTGAATTGTTCATGAATTGGCTCGTTTAAAAAGTTATAGTGTTTTGAGATGGAATTCGAAGAAATTTTATCAAACAGTTCGCTTAACTAACGAATCTGAATTCGAAAACATAGTATTTGTCTCGGTTCGGTTCGTTAACGTCCTACTATAAAAAGGCTTCATTTCATTCTTGATCTATGATACTAATGCATATCTCAGCCTCGCGAACTGCGAAGTAGTCTAGCGTTACCTCCATTATGATTGCATCCACAGCTTTGATAACTTTGTTCAAGATAGAACAGGAAACGATTCCTTGGCTACCTCAGAGTACAGGCAGGTGCCGTTGACGGAGACAAAAATCAATGTGTGGAGCTTCGCCACACTAGAAAACTTTCGACACGAACCTCAGAATACTTCTGCACAAAAGGAGCCTACAATTCAGGCACCAAAAGCATATTCTGACACAGTATAACTTGCAGCGCTAAAAGACAAAAGTGTCCAGACGCTGCCATAAAATAAAGAATTTCTATCTGCCTGTACCTCAATGGTCCCCTCCACATGGCAAATTATGAGAGCCAAGTAAAACACCCAGTTGATATGGGTCGATCCCCAAATGTAAGCCGGGTCATTTTATGTTCTCCAAGTTGGTCTTCGCTAACTGTCTTTAAATAGCTTTTGTCATCAACATGAAAAGGGTTTGAACTTTAATTTCCTACTTGCAGACCTATGAGTTTTTTAGGTACCTACCGTAGAATCTTTTAAGTGATTTGAGTGTCAGAGAATTCTCCTGAAGGAAAACTCCAAAGACTTCTAACTTTTGTTTGTTTACAGGAATGAATCTGTTATAGGTTGCAAGCCTTAGTACCTTTCAACAGTCCTTGCTTGGCAAGAATTTGCAAGGACTTTTCTCCAGCATGTCCCAACCTCATATGCCATAGCTTCGTTGCCTCAGCATCCTCTTTGTGCTAGAAGTTTCTGTTGCTACTGTCCCCACCACTGTATTACCTTGATAGTAGTACAGATTGTTCTTCCTCACTCTTTTTAACATCACCAGTGCTCTGAAGTTGCTTTAAGAACTCCATTTCGCATCGTCACGACTATGCCTTTAGATTCTAAGGCCCCCAAAGAGATGTGATTCTTCTTCAACTTTGGCACGTACCTCACATCTCGTAAAATTCTGGTGGATCCATCATGATTTCGCAGCTTGATTGAACCTATCCCAGTTGTTTTACATGGATTATCATTACCCATTGTAAACAACTCCACCAACAAGTTTCCGGAATTCAAAGAAAAATTCTCGAATAGGACACATATGATAGGTACAACCTGAATCCAATATCCATTCATCTTGATGTAATGATGCTGAAGGCGAGACAATCAAAGAGATATCTGATTCCGCGTCACTTTTGCATTCTGAAATATTTGCATCTTGCGGAGTCTTCCCTCTCTTCTTCAGCTTTGGACAGTCTTTCTTCCAGTGCCCTTTCTCATGACAGAAAAACACACCTCGTCTTTGGCAACTGCTCGGCCTTTGGACTTAGACCTTCCTCTTCTCCCTTTTGTCTGGCTTTGTTGACGACCTCTTGCCACCAATGCTTCTTCTGATGTCGTTGATTTGTTTTTCATCTTATCCTGCTTTCTCAATTCATGACTATACAAAGCAGAACAAACAGCATCTAACGACACATTCTCTTTCCCATGAAGTAATGTAGTTTCCAAATGTTCAAATTCATCGGGAAGAGACGATAACAACATCAAAGCCAGATCCTCATCCTCAAATTTCACATCTAATTCAGCAGGTCTTGCTACTAATTGATTAAAACATAGTGATGTGTTTCACTCATAGTAGTAACTGGTTTGGTAATCAATCGGAACAGTCTTTTCTTCATGAGGAGCTTGTTCTGACCACTCTTTTTCAGAAACTTGTCCTCCAACGCCTTCCACAGGTTTGTGTGCAGAAGTTTCACTCTTGAAGGCATACTTCTGCTCTCTGGAAAAGGCAGGATCGAATAGTTCCGCATGCCAACCGATTGATGATACTCCAGTCTTTATCCTCTATCTCTTCTGGTTTCTTTCCTTCAATTGAAATATCTAGACCCTGTTGGAAAAGAGAGTCCAAGACTTTCCCCTTGCCACATACGAAATAGCCAGTACCATCAACTATTTCCACCGCCAATTTCAAACCGGACACCGGGAACCTCGACCATGATGACGAGGAGCCCGATACCCCCGATGGAATATTTGAGATCACACCCTTCCCTTCTTGATCTTTAGTTGCCATTACAGACTCAATATATAGTATTCAATATTACAACAAATTTCAAACAGGCCAAGGGCGAACCTTCGGCTCTGATACCACTTGTTGGGAAAATCGGATATTTTCCCACTACGACAACACAACTAGTGAAATGCACCAGTTCAGAACTAATGAACTGGACAGAACACTACAAAACTACCCGACAAATAATATTGAATACTATACTACAACAGAAAAGAAAAGAGTAAAACAACGATAAAACGAACAGAACAATAAAAGAGATAAAGAGAGGAAACACACCCAAAAACTTTGCCAATGGAGTTCAGCCAAGATAGCTTGATCTCCGAACACTTGCTGAATTGCTTGCTTCTATTTATATGTAGAAGAAGATACAAGTTTTTGGGGTGATTTACATAAGAGGAGGAGAGGTTTATTTATAACTCTCCATTTCCCTATTCATTCCTAAACCCACGATGTGGGATTTCTATTTAGCCACAAAAGTCAACAATCGATCATGGATCACTTCTATTTTCATAGCCCATTGTCCCATTGAGTTAAGTGTTCATACATTTTAGTCCAATCTTTTGATATTTTGTGTGTTTCCTCCATTAAGCACACTGATAGGTGCATATTAGTTTGTGCTTTTATACATATTAATGTCCATTTTAAAGTCCATTTCATATAGTTTTAGGGTTATTTTATTGTAGAATTGCATATTTGAAATTTAATTCTATATCTATCTTTGTTTCAGGATTTTGCACTTTTTGTGTAGTTATTTGCATTGAAGGAATGAATGGAAGCAAAGGCTTGATGTAGCAGCTAAGGGATGTAAGGAAAATGAAGGCAGAAAAATGTAGGAATGGGGAGCCCTCGCCACTTCCAGAAGAATTTGGATTGTACTAAAAAAAAAGACCACAAGCCTGCGCTGGGCGTGGGGTGGGGGGGTTAGAGGGGCTGCCGTAAGGGGTTGTGTTTTTAAAATTAGTTGATGGCCTGGAGGCTCTTAATTGGTTGCGTTCATTGGGGCTCCACGAGGGTACACCACCAAAAAAGACAAGTAGCGACAGACAAAAGTCGTCGCTATGTCGTCGTTACAGACATTTAGCGACGAAATTGCGACGAAAAAAGTTGGTCGCGATACGCCTTGTCGCAAAGTGAATTTCGTCGGTGGAGCGTCGCTATATTGGGACGGACAAATTTTCGTCGGTGTTGCGTCGCACAATTGCGACGAAAAAATGTCAGTTCTGCGACCAGATACTGCCGTCGTTGTTTCGTCGGTGTATGTAGTCGTCGCTATTTCATAATTTTTTATTATTTTATTTCCTTTCATGCGACATACTTTTTCGTCGCAAAGTTGCGTCGGTATTTTTTTCGTCGCTATTTTTAAAGTTTTGATTTTTTATTTCCGGCCTGCGACATTTCGTTTTCGTCGCAGGTTCGTCGCTATTTTATAATTTAATATTTAATATTAAATATTATATATTTTTAATTTATAAATAATACAATATATTATTAATTAAATAGTTTTTATTATTATTTAATTTTTATAATACAAAAAAATATTTTGTATATTAAATCATTTGTACGAATGTTATACCGAAATACAGTACTTGCGTATTGAAGTTCGTAAACAACACAAACGAAATAGAATCCGTATAAATGTCATATAAAATATAAAACTACAAAGAATATCTCAATACAATAAACGAAATAGACTGTACGAAAAATCAAAAAATGAAATACTATGCAGAGGAAGATGGAGGGGGATCATGCGGAGAAGAGTGACCATCAGGGGGGAGGCTGAGACTGCGAGTTGCTGGAAATCACAGAGATGATGAGATGCGATAGCTGCGAGATTTGCTGGGTCGTCTGCTCCTGCACCTGCATCGTCTGCTGCTGCGCATGCTCAAGCACCTGCTGAAAACGCCTGCTGTGAAGCGACTGCTGCAGCTCCTGCTGGGTCTGAGTCAGCTGCGGACCGCAGTGCTCGTACGCTATCCTCATGCTGCGCCCTGATGGTCTCCACCTCATGCTGCAGCGCCGCATGCTCTGATTCCAGGCGCGAAAGATTCTCTGGGGCCGTAGAAGGCGCGGAGGTGCTGGCCTCAGAGGAAGCACCTGCATACCGAACTTCGGGAAAGAATCGTAGCCTGCTGATCCGATCCCCGTTACACCTCCCTCTTCTTCTTATTCTGAGGGCCGACGGTCCGAACCGCATCCCAATAAGCGCTGGTTCTTGTCGGCCTCTTCTCCCCTAAGTGCGAGTAGTCTGTGTACTCGTCATGAAATGAGAATAAGAATTGTTAGGGTTTAGGGTTTAGCAATAAAATAAAACAAACTAATGAAAAAACAAATGATATCGTAGTCTACTTACACTGATGTCGCGCGCCTTCGCCGATGATCCAGTCTCCGTTCCGTCGGAGGCTTTCTTCCGATGCGTCTTGTAGAAGAGATCGTAGGAGGCTGGCCACTCCCCCCGTCTCCTCTTGCTGAAAGAATGAATAAAATATGTTAGTGAAATCCATAATTTTAAAAATTTTGGCATGACCTATTCGTTTATTGGAGGTATCCCCGGCCTTAAAGGCCTCTCTCAAGTCAAAGCAAAAATAAAAAGAAAAAGGCAAATGAAAACATATACTACTTAAATTAACCATATACGAATACCAAAAAAACAACAGCGCAACATAAGAAATCAATGAATATAAATAATCCACTTAAGTCAATGAATGTAAATAATCCAGTTAAGTCCACGAATCTAAATAATTCAATGAAATCAATGAATCTAAATAATCCAATATTAAAATACTTACCATAGAACGCATCGTGGTGGCGTGGGAAACCGACCCACCTGAGTGTGTGGCAGGTGCTGGGCCCTGTACATTGCCGCTGCGCCGGTTCGCCGCAGCTATACCTTCAAAATAACAACAGCTATCTTTTCTCGGTGGTGGAAAACATCAAAATTTCACACAACAAGATTTCTCCCTTCTATATTTTCGTAGAAAAGTTATGATTTTTGTGTTTGAAATTGGAGAAGAGTGGGAGAGAGTGGAAGAAGAAAGCTGCGTTTTATGGTTCCCAGCCTGCAATATTACCGACGTATTAGCGACGATATAGCGACACTAAGCGACGACCACGAGACACGATCCCGGCAACAAACAAACACAAATACCGACGACAACGCGACGACTTAACGACGACCAACAAACACAAATCCCGGAAACAAACACAAACACCGATGTGTTGCGTCGCTGAATTCGTCGCTACGTCGTCGCTATTCGGCACACCGATGTGTTTCGTCGCTGAGTTCGTCGCTACGTCGTCGCTATTCGGCACAGCCCGACTGTTACACTTTCGATGCATGTACGTCGCGTTTTCGTCGCTATGTCGTCGCTGAATTCCCTATATAAACAGGATGGACCGTGCCCCCAACTACATAGAAAACAAGCTCCTTTATAATCATAAAAAAAAGACCCAAATATGGTTCGTACTAAAGCGCAAGCGCGACGTGGTAGTTGCCATTCAGCGGCAAGACGGCCTATTCAACAACCCTCTTCTTCAGCGGTTCCTCCACCACAAGAATCACCCCCAAATTGGCGATCTCCATAAAGAAATACAAGAACTTCGGAAAACAGTGGATGACCTGAGGGAGCATATTATGTACCAGGATGAGCGTCTCCAATACCTGGACACAAGGCAGATGCGGATTAAATCCAAAGCTGCACAGCTGAGACGCCTCCTGAAGGCGTGCGCAGAGAGTGTTGCTACTCTCTGTTTGGATGACGAACAGTGAATGACTCCTCTCCGTTATTCATTTAGATTAGTTTTTCCCATTATTGTCCTAGTATATTTTGTAATTTATAATTTTATATTAATGAAGTTTTATTTTTCTAATCATCGCTTTCGTTTCTTAATTTAAACACGTGTTTAATCTCTCACGAATTTTGACGACGCTAAAATACAAACGAAATGTGGCTCGTCTCAAATTGACCGACTAAACATCAACTATATACCGACGAAACTTAATACTAAGACGAGAACCTACTAAGCATATCGACGAAAACTTAATACAACGATGAGACGAGAACATATTATCAGCGAAACTTAACGACTGCGCGAATTTATTGGAAATTAGCGACGCTTTACCGACGCCCTAGCGACGCACGACGTTATTTCACCCCATTGACGCTAATTCGTCGCTAAGTGTGTCGCTAACTCAAACGAACCGTCACACCTATTTCATGTTGCGTCGCTTAATTCGTCGCTAAGTGTGTCGCTAACTCAAACGAACCGTCACACTTATTCATGTTGCGTCGCTATTGCGTCGCTATGGCGTCGCTAAGTGTATCACTAACTCGGACGAACCGTCCTGCCCGCACAAAGTTCGTCGCTAATGTGTCTCTAATTCGCACGAATCGTCACACCTGCACATATTCCCAGTTTGGTTAACGGTCGAATAATGCGTCGCAAGTTCGTCGCTATACCGTCGCTAAAGTTAGCTATTTATACCCCAAACATCCGCACATATATATACACACATACAAATTTATAAAATATCAAAATATGCCGCGTCGTTTTAGAAGAACCCCAAGGCGTGGTGGAGGGGCAAACAGTGTCCCGCCACAAGGGCCCTCCTCCCCAACCACCATCGGTTGAGCGGGAGGGTTCCGTATCTGTGTATGGCCCACTACCGCGAGAGGATGCTCAAGAACAAACGCCGGAACAGGATATCGACTACTGTATGCTGATAGCAAACATGCAACAGCAGTCGAGACAACTGCACAGCATGACTAGAAGGCTGCGGAAGTTGAAATTCAGATATTCAAATTGAAGCGCCTCCTCAGAGAGTTCGCAGATAATGTGGCAGCCACTCTTTCTTCCGATGACGAAGAGTGAACGACCTCTCTGCGCCTCTCTTTTAGATTCTTTTTTAATTTTTCGTTTCATAATGTAAAATTTTTATTATTAAATTAATAAAAAAAATTTCCAATCACTGCTTTCTTTTTCCTTAATTATTTACACGTGTTTAATCCTCGACGAATCTGCGACGACACAATGACAAATCGGAATATGAACGAAAAGTAAAACAAAACATTTGCGACATGCGGGTTTCATCGACAAAAAAAACGAAGATACACAACGCCAAGAACCTACTCACGACGAATTTATTTTATCATTGTTCTGGAATTTTTAGCGACAAAATAGCTACGATATAGCGACGTAAGGCTACAAACTACATAGCGACGAATAAAACATACCAGAATAGCGACGCACCACCGACAAAACACCGACGAACGTTTTAATCTGACTACTTTTCTGCTAGCGACAATGCCTTTCATCGTATTTTCGTCGCAATTAACGACGAAAACAAGTGTATCGCAAATGCGTCGCAAATTACCTACGCAACACCGACGAACCATTGTTCGTCGGTGAATTTTGCGTCGGTAAACGAAATTCTTTTGTGGTGGTATGGATACTCAATTTCTCTAGATTTGAAGATAATTTGAGTTTTAGTCTTAGCTTTCTCTCTCCAGATTAGATTTGTTTAGTTAAGTTTATTTCCCCTCACTTCTCTCTAGAATTCTTCTTTACTTTGTAATCGAAATTTTTGTTTTCTAATGAAAGAACAATCAGAGCTTTGGTTCATAAACAGTAATATTGAAGGTGAAAGGGATAACAGTTGTTGGTAACGATTGAAAGCAGTCCATGAACTCTTTTACACTCCCGTTTTAACTGCAAACTATGCATGTACAAACATGAATACACACATATGTGTATATATATTATGATAGTTTCCTAAGCTCCGCCGTAATTCTGCTGTTAGTTCGACTTTCAAGGAACGGCAAAGAACGAGGAGGAAGGTGAAGACGAGGTACCTTTTCTTACCATTAGCTTCTTCATCTCTCCAAACGAACAAAGAATTCGATGACTTTGCACTCAAACTTTTGGTCAATATCCTTATTAGTAGCAGAAATGGTGGGGGCTATGGCAATTGAAGCTATGCAGCAAGCAACATAGCTGGACAAAGATAAATAACCTATAGTTTAAAATAGTCTAGAAGTAACTACTAAAAGTTATACTAACTATTTTTTGATTAATACGAGATAGTTAAAAATTAGTATGTGATTTTCACATTTTAGAAAAAAACCCGCCTCATTTACATAATATTTTCGTTGTGTATATATTAATTATTTGAGAAGTAACTACCAGAATGATCAAAAATATCACAAAAATGCTACTATATAGAAAAAATGTAAGAAGAAAAAACAAGAACAAATAAGTAAAAAACGGACTTGGATCTTCTAATCCTCTCCCTATCTCATCTTATAACCACTTTAATGGAAGAAACACCAATTGTATTTCGCTTTTCTAAATTGGTTGTATGCGAGCATTATTCTATTGAATTGGATAGACAATGAGACATGAAAGGTTAACAATAAGAATAAACTATATGCTCTGAAAAGCGATAGCTTAGTGCTTTTGTTAGGATATTACTGACTATGATCGTTGGCATGTGCTATTAGATGAAGTTGATAGAGCATGGTGGAGATAGGAAGAAATCACCCTTAAAAAGGAAAGGGCAAACTATGAGTTGACACAGAAGGTTCATTTGGGCTAATCACAGTATATCTCTCTCTACTTTCAAAGTCTACCACAGGATAAACTGCGTCACTTTGCAAGATATCTTTGATAAAATGATTCAAAGAAATGTCTGTTACGAAAGGTTGCGTTGAAGACTCAAAGGAAGATCAGATGGATGAACAAGGATGTTGATGGTGGAGGTTGATCGGACTGAAGAATGAAGAAGAAGGAATCGTATGAGGAAGAAGAAGACTCTTGGCGCCAAGATTTGTAATGGGTTGAAATGACAATTGTACCCTTACTAAGTAGATATATGCTGAGTTAGTTAAGGGTTTGTTTTAGTAATTTTGCGCTTTTATTTCTGTTTAAATAAAGCCTGTACCGAGTGTGGTTAAGGCAGTTACTGATTTGGCCTTCTTCTTCAATACAATCATTCTTCCTTTCTTCAGTTTCTTCTTCGTTTGGCTGCGTTTCTTACGAAATTGCGTCATTTGTTGCTTAATCAACACATTTACTTGTAAATTTCACATGGTATCAGAGCGTAATTCATGAATTTTGGTACATTCATGGCAAATAATGATGCTTCCCCTTCGTCATCGCGTACTGCGAATCCTCCCCGAATGCACTGATCCTTCGGATGATCCTCTTTACATTCATCCGAGTGACAAGTCCTTCATTGATTCTTGTTCAGCCTTTGCTTGATGACCGAAATTATCACAGTTGGAGCAGGAGTTTCAGACGTGCTCTTCAATCTAAGAACAAATAGGTTTCGTAGATGGAACCATAGTGAAACCTGCGGAGGCATCTCGCAGATATGCAGCCTGGACTAAGGCTAACAACATGGTGGCAGCGTGGTTAGTCAACTCTGTTAGCGGTCCGATAGGGCAGAGTGTGATGTGGTTGGATGACGCATTGGATATATGGAATGATTTAAAGCATAGGTACGGGAATGCTGATGCCTTCAGGCCTATCAGATCTTCAGGAGGAGTTCTACGCTACTAAGCAAGGTAATTCCTCCGTTACAGAGTATTATACTAGATTGAAAGTGCTTTGGGAGGAATTGCTTGTGTTGAGATCAATTCCTAGCTGTAATTGCCATCGGTGCACTTGTGATTTGACTACACAAATGCACAAATTTATTGAGGATGATTCGGTGATTAAATTTTTAAAAGGCTATTAAACGATGAATTTGAGGCGGTGAAGTCTCAGGTGGTGCTTTCAACACCATTACCCTGATCTAAAAACTGTATTTGCCATGACTGTTAAGTTCGAAAGGAAGCTTGCATATTCAAACAGTCATGTACAGTTTAATAACAATCCTTCGATGGTAATGAATGTAGGAGGTAATCAAAGATTTGGTAATTACCAGGTAAGACCAGGAATGGGAACAAGTAGTACGAATGTGTTTCCTAGGTCTGCTAACAAAGGATTCAGGAGGATGTGGTGAGATCAGGTATACCTGGTTCGAAAGTGCCTATATGCACTCATTGTAATATGCTTGGACATACTGTGGATCGTTGTTATAAGAAGCAACGGGTATCCCCCCGGGTATAAGCCAAGGAGCAGTGTAAACTACGCTAATGCTGAGCAAACTTATCAATGCCAAGAGGAGGAATGTGGACCAATTGATTGTGAAAAGTGCAGCACTTACGATGATGGTGGACACAGTTTCATGACCTCAGATCCAAACATGGTTGCCAAATCTGACGCATGAGCAGTATTTGCAGTTGATTAATTGCTTAGAGAGCACCAGGATAAAGGTCATGGTTCGGCCAGTGGCAAATTCTGATGTCCCCAGTGGGTCACACGCAGTGATGAGTGCCCAGACCCAACAAAGCCAGTGCCTCCGGTAAGTCTGAAGGTAATGCATTCTGTGAGAATTCAACTGTAGGATATTAGACTCTGGGGCTACAGATCACATTTGTTCGTCCATTTGCTTGTTTGAGTCATTTAAGCCTGTCACCAGTATTTCAGTCAGACTTCCTAATGAGGATATTGCCCGTGTCACTCACATCGGTTCAGTTAGAGTAAATCCTTGTCTGGTCTTACATGGTGTATTCTTCATCCCCACTTTCACCTTCAACCTTATTTCTGTCAGTAAGCTCACACAGCTTGGGCTTGTTACTCTCACATTTGATGATCGTATGTGTATGATCCAGGAAAAGAAAACAGGGATGATGATTGGTTTAGCTGAAAAGAGGCAGGGATGTATCAGCTGAAGGGTGACACTGGTCATGCCTCTTGCTTTAGTACTCAGCAGTCAACTACACCCAGAGCTGATGGAATGGTTTGGCATATGAGACTTGGCCACATGGGAGATACTAGAATGAAGGAAATACACAGACAGCAGCCAGATGTCATTAGCATGATAGAGTATGATAGTTGTAGTGTGTGCCCGCTTGCAAAACAGAAGAGGCTGCCTTTTCCCATTTCAGTTTCTAGTTCATCATCACCTTTTCATCTTGTTCATATGGACATTGGGGGCCATATAAGTATCCTACTTTGTATAAGCAACAGTATTTTCTTACAATTGTAGATGACCACACTAGGTACTGCTGGGTCTATCTGATGAAGGCAAGTCTGAAACCAGAAGTATTGTAGAGAGTTTTTTACCAGTTTGTACTTGTACAGTTCAAGTTTTCTATCAAGGTCATTAGAAGTGATAATGGCCCGGAGTTTGGCATGAATTCATTCTTCGCCCAAAGAGGTATAATGCATCAGACTAGCTGTGTGTACTCTCCACAACAGAATGGTGTTGTGGAAAGGAAACACCAACATTTATTGAACGTGGCAAGAGCATTGCGGTTTCAGTCACATTTACCTAGTCAATATTGGGGATTTTGCGTTCAGCATTCAGCCTATTTGGTTAACATTACTCCGTCTCCACTGCTTAATCATAAGTCACCACATGAACTTCTATACAACACTCAACCGCACTATGATCAGTTAAGGGTGTTCGGCTGTTTGGCTTATGCTACCAACACTCAGCCGCACAAGGATAAGTTTGCGCCCAGGGCTATCAAGAGCGTCTTTCTTGGATTGTCATCACATTGTAAAGGGTATATATTGCAAAGTCTTGATTCCAGAGATGTGTTCATTTCGAGAGATGTTATTTTCCATGAACAAGAGTTTCCATTTGAAACCTCCTCATCTTCGCAATATCCCAACAACTTTGCTCAATTCAACAAGCATGGACTCTGTGATGTCCAGTCCACCGTCTGGTCAGAGGAACCTGGGAGATTAGTTGTTGATTCTGTGCCCAAGTGCGAACTTCCTCCAATGATTCAAGTCCCTCTGATAATGGTTCTGTACCACATGTGTCTGACATGGACCCTGAAACACAAAGTCCTCAACATGACACTAATCACAGATCTTCACAACTCCCCGCATAGGACTTTGAGATGCAGGAAGCCACCTTCATATCTTCGGGATTACTATTGTAATCTCATGTCATCTCTTGACTCTCCTGTCAGTGTGCACACAATGTCTAAGCCCAGTTGGTTTCAATGTCTCTAGTCCCACACTCTGGGTAAATACATGACGCTTGCATCTTAGCCCCCACAAGCTATAAGTCTTATACACTGAATGTAAGCAGGCATGTAGAGCCTTCTTCTTATGCAGAGGCAGCTGAAGTGCCTGAGTGGCAAGATGCTATGAATGCTGAGATTGAGGCGTTGGAAGCAAACCAGACTTGGAGTTTGGTGTCATTACCCCCAGGGAAGCACCCAATCAGTTGCAAATGGGTGTATAAAGTTAAATACCGGGCTGATGGTACTGTAGAGAGGTACAAAGCACGTTTGGTTGCAAGAGGTTACACGCAACAGTACGGGTATTGACTATCAAGAAACGTTTTCACCTGTTGCGAAGATGACCACGGTCAGGTTTCTATTGGCCTTGGCAGCCAGGAGGGGATGCATCTTCAACAACTTGATATCAACAACGCATTTCTTCATGGTGATCTTCATGAAGAAATTTATATGACACCACCACCGGGGTTTAATTTACCAAGTCCAGGCATGGTGGTGTAAGCTTCAGAAATCACTCTACGGCCTTAAGCAAGCAAGTAGGGAGTGGAATGCGAAACTCACGAGCTTCTTGATTAGCCAGGGGGTTTGCACAGTCAAAGTGTGATTATACCATGTTCACTAAGTTGGTTGGAACTTCATTGCTAGTCTTGTTAGTATACGTGGATGATATTATAGTGAGCTGTGATGATTTGGAAGCTATACAGAAACTCAAGGATTTGTTGCATCAGAAGTTCAAAATCAAAGATCTTGGTGAATTGAAGTACTTTTTTGGGCATAGAGGTGGCAAGGTCTAGGAGTGGTTTGGTGATAAACCAAAGGAAGTATACACTTGAAGCTGTTGCAGGAGAGTGGCTTTATCGAATGTAAACGTTAGGACACCTATGCAGACTCATCAGGCATTGATGCACAGAGATTCAGATCCTTATTTGGATGTGTCTGAGTACAGGAAGCTTAGTGGGAAAGTTGATTTATTTGAATCTTACAAGGCCAGAATATCTCTTCTCGGTTCAACAACTGAGTCAATTTCTTGATTGCCCCCACAATTAATCATATGAGAGCAGCACATAGAGTGGTTACGGTACTTGAAGGGCACAGTGGGACAGGGGCTAATTTTTCCCAGTAGTGGCAATCTGCAGTTGAAGGACTTCGTGGATTCAGACTGGGCAGGATGCAACGAAAGCAGGAGGGTCCATTACGGGCTATTGTGTTTTCTTAGGAGGCTCGTTGGTTTCTTGGAAGCGAAAAAAACAGACCACGGTGTCAAGGTCGTCAGCAGAAGCTGAATACAGGGCCATGGCCACAGCCACTTGTGAACTTCAATGGTTGACATACTTGGCTAATGACCTGTTGTTGTCTGATCAGAGGCCAATTGAGTTGTTTTGTGATAGTAAGAGTGCTATCTACATTGCTGAAAATCCGGGGTATTCCATGAACGTACTAAACATATTGAGATAGATTGTCACTTGGTGAGGGAGAAGGTGCAGAATGGGACGCTGAAATGATGCCTGTGCGCACGGATCTTCAAATGGCAGATATGTTTACGAAGGCCTTAGATCATAGGAGATTAATGATGATGTTGCAGTCTATAGGTGTATTCAATCTTTATGGCAAGCAAGGCTGAGGAGGGGTGTTACGAAAGGTTGCGTGAAGACTCAAAGGAAGATCAGATGGATGAACAAGGATGTTGATGGTGGAGGTTGATCGGACTGAAGAATGAAGAAGAAGGAATCGTATGAGGAAGAAGAAGACTCTTGGCGCCAAGATTTGTAATGGGGTGTGAAATGACAATTGTACCCTTACTAAGTAGATATATGCTGAGTTAGTTAAGGGTTGTTTTAGTAATTTTGCGCTTTTATTTCTGTTTAAATAAGCCTGTACCGAGTGGTTAAGGCAGTTACTGATTTTGGCCTTCTTCTTCAATACAATCATTCTTCCTTTCTTCAGTTTCTTCTCTTCGTTTGGCTGCGTTTCTTACGAAATTGCGTCATTTGTTGCTTAATCAACACATTTACTTGTAAATTTCACAATGTCAACTCAAAATTAAGGAGAAAGCGATATAGAATACATGGGGCAAGCAAATGTCCAATGTTGAGCTAGCAATAAATAAAGATGCTCTTTTATAGACGTGGAGTTTTTGAACTAATGAAAATAACACATAGGATAGATTATATATTTGACTCCCTATTTTAAACATATAGCATTAACATGACAATTATCACCTATCCGTCGATATAATACTCATCAATGACCAAACATTATGACATCTAATAGTTACTCACTTATCACGATAAATTTTGTAGTATATAATAGATGTTTCGAGACAAACTAGAACTCATTACATCTACTTGATTTATAACAGATTGACTTCTCCATTCTATATATCTAATGCTCCTCACAATCATTAACATTAACCTCCTTGATTATAATGCCAAAAAATGTGAGGCAGTTCTTAAGCCCAAATATGAAGATCCCACGAAATGGGAGTAAACAAAACAAACAAAAGAAAACGCAACATGTAGTTCTAACCCACATTAAAAAAACAATATATGTGCGTCACCCGACATCCGTTGTTGCTTTAAGAAAAATTCAGCGAGCACATAATTATATTTTGAGTTTTTTGTTTTCTTGTTCAGCATAACTGGCACAAGTGGGACTAAGAAAAAAAACAAAAAATTACTTCAAAAATCGCAAAGAAGATCTGGTGGAGAAAAATATGCAAAATCAAGAAACAAAACATTATTCAGATGAATAGCATATCCTAAAGCCGGCAAGAGATATGCTTGTAATTGAAACAATCTTTTTCTGGGCTAAACATAACAAGACGTTTTGTACATTTGCAAAATCTGTAACAAGATAACATCCAAATGATTTACCTAATTATAACCTACTCTCATGAGTCATGAGACATGAACTAAGTTTACACAACGTTCGAAAGTAGCACATGCTCATAAATTTTAAACTAGATCTTGACTCACATAAAATACTTATCAAAGGGTTTCTTTGACTACCAAACATGTATGACCTAACAGTTAGCTACATAATCAAATAACAAATTTTATGATAGTCATAGATCAACTAGTGACACAATTAGATAATGATACATAAGATCTAACTACATGCAAACAAATGAGTGATTGGAAAAGCAAGGATCACACATATCCTATACATTTTATCGGTAAGACCAATTAATCATACTTGATACAATATCATTTAAAATTTTTTGAATAAGAGAATAGTTAAGGGAAGAAATTCATCCAAAAAGAACTCTTGCATGTGTTTATCGTGTATTAAGATCAAGAAACCAAAAAAAAAGTGTTGATCTATATACTTCAGTCACAGCAAAAAAATAGAAAAGGGAAGAAATTCATCAGAAAAGAACTCTTGCATGTGTTTATTGTATATTAAGATCAAGTAATCAAAAAAAAAAGTGTTGAGCTATGTACTTCACTCGCATCAAAATATACGGAAAAAAAAAGAAGAAAAAAAGGGGGATGGGGGGAAGAGGGATAGAGAGAGAAAAAAAAAAAAAAAAAAGTTGCCTGGCTCCCTTCTGTATGCCTCTTTCAAAGCTCCAAAGTGGTGGGTGAAATGTCTTATGAGGAAGTTTCAACACCATTCCCACCTTTTGTGACACAATCCTTCTTCGTCTCCATTTCTTGATGATGCATACATATATTTCCACCCCCATAAATTCTTCAAATTATAACCCATATTCTTGTCCAAATGCGACTTCATCATAACGTTGGAGAATCCGAACTTCATTTCTTGAACCCTTTTCATCACATCCGTAACAATCATTAATTTTTCTACTAATTTTCTCTGAAACTTCTCCGCCTTTGAACTTAATAGCTGAAGTGATCGAGATTTTACCCGTTTTAATCACATAGTCGCGTTTTCTTGGTGACGAGAGTGAAGAGAAGGGAGGAGGCAAAGGGAGATGGAAAGAGCAAAGGGGGAGAAAGAGAATGCTTTTCCCAAGGAAAGTGGGTCCCAGAATGAAGGTACATTTTTTGGTTTGGTTTCCGGGTCGGCTATTTTTCTACTGCTTTTTAGCTGTGGCGTTACAACGGGGTTTGAGATCTCTTCGTCCTAACTTTTTTTATATTTTTTGATCATATGGCACGTGGCAGCAAAGAGGTGGTGAGGGTAGATGATTCTATCCAATAGACGGACTCGCTGAATCAATGCAGGACGGCAGCACCACGCGTGTGTGGACTAGGTCAATTGTCTTCCAAGCTTTCTTTCTTTTTTTTCTTTTTTTTTTTTAAGGATCTTCTTCCAAGTTTCAAATTTCATCCATGTTATGAAATTTGTTCAACCATGTACCAAGGGAAGATGTATTAGTAGGGATGTTAACGAACCGAACTGAGTATGTTATGTTTTTGATTTCGAAATTGATAAGTTTAACGAACGGTTTGGCTCGCTCGTTTGCTGTAACGAGCTTTAAAATCTATTCGAATTCGGCTTAAAAATGCTACAACTCTTTAAAAGAGCCGAACATTTCGCGAATAGTTCGGCTCATTTTATTAAACAAAATCTAATTATGTGTTCGAACTCGACTTGTTTAATTAAAGTAACGAATGAACTCGAATCAAACACGAATCGAACTCGAACTGTTTGTGAACAATTCGATTCGTTAAACACCCCTATGTATTAGTCAGGCTTGTAAATTTTGGACTCATTATTATCACATGTTAATTATTTATTATCTTATCGATTAATATATGTTTAATAGTCATTCATGATCAAAATTTGTCCTAGTATTTAGATATTATGCTTTTCTTACCAATACTTTAGTCACGTAAGTTTTCCCACCTAATTAATATATTATTATCTTTTATTTCACGTAATGCAATCATGTTGTATAAACTAAATTTTCATAAAATTAATACATATGAGATGGTCTTGCACATAGCCAAACATAAACCAATAAAATACAAAAAAAAAATTAATACGAAATAATTATCCATCATTTTCTATAGGCAGATGGGTGCCTTCCAATTGTAAAGAGTGCAGAGATCACAGTTTACATGTACATATAGAAACGAAGGTCTTACTAAAGAAAACTATCTACCTTTTGGGATAGAAGTATTGTTTGCCTGCCGTCCATCCTTTCCAGACCCTAACGATAGCTTTTGATGTCGTTATAATATACTGGATATGATTGACTGATGGAACAGAGAGCACACTTTAGCATTCAAAATAAAAGGACCCTGAAAGACTTTTTCCTGAATTCATTTTTGGTCAATATGGTGGAGGGACAAAAATTCTTCGCCTGTGGTATCATTCAACCAATCAATAATATGCTGTCCTCTTTTGGCCCCCGTGCCATACACTTCCCATCTTTCTTCCATCTTCCTCCAAATGTTTTTCCATTGCCTCAAACATTTTTTTAGATGTCAAAGCATTTACAATACTTTATTTGATGCTTTTTTTCAAATAATTCTTTTACCAAATTATGTGTCCAAGAAATCCAAGTTCACAAGTTGGATGAACAATATAAAGAAAAAG
>AP025051.1:31614316-31665708 GCA_036186865.1 Eustoma russellianum
AACAATATAAAGAAAAAGGGAAAAAAATATTTGGAGCAAAACCAAAAGTTGATGCATACATGTAAAAAGATAATTGCCTCAGAGCATAGCTCAGTTAATACTCAGATTAAGATTTGCTCCAAGAGATCAAGAGTTTTAGGAACACGCATTGAATGAATATTCCACTATTGTCAGACCGAAGGCCTGGTTTGCGGGGGGACACCTTGTATGATTCATTGTGTAAGTAATAACCCAACCTAAAAAGCCGTTGGACTTTTGATTTATATCATTCAAAATGGTCTTTGTGGCTGAGATAGTAGGGGCACTTAGGAGGAGGGAATGAACTTTTATAAATAAGACGCAAACAATCAACTCAAATATGCGACAAGGCAAGCAAGTGATAGGATAGGATCCCCTCACCGCAAGGGGTTGCGGTGTCGCGTGACCGCGCGACACGTGGCAGCAAGGGAGGGTGGTGAGGCTAGATGAGATGACCCTCATCTAGCCTCACTACCCTCCCCTTGCTGCCACGTGTCGCGTGGTCACAAAAGGGATGGGGAAAGTGGGGGTGAGGAGATCCCAACCCGCAAGTGATAATTGATGGATACAAAGTGCAGGCATGTCTTTTGTCTTGTTATGTCGATTTCTACTGTCCCTTTTTATTTTACTTTTTTGCCCCATGAATTTTTAGCCGTCCGTCTTTTTTATTCATTAAAATTGGATGCAACTTTTTTGAATTTTTAAAATTTTTTTACTTAGCGTTGTCCAACTCGACGTACTCTCTGGCAGCCCAAGAACGACGAAAATTTGTTGGAAGAAGGCACAGAACTTGCTCACTCGACGACATCTTTTGATGCCACCAACTGAATAAAATCTCAACTTTCATCATTTCTTTGAATAAAAAAGAAGTCAATTACTTTAGAGATACCAATATGACATCCCAAGAGAAATGCCAAGCAAGGACGGTTATCGACTTGTAACCCTAACGTGTTGTGCAATATATAATGGTGAATCAAGATATGGTTAAAAAGGGTTGAGATCTCATCACCCACAAATCTTTACCCCTTCTCCAACGCGCGACACATGTCATCTATCCCCCTCATACACCCATTGATGTCTACCCTTCATCTAGGCTCACCATCCCTCTTGCTGCCACATGGCGTGTGGTGAGAAGGGGGTGAGGGATTTGTGGAGGGGGGATCCCAACCCGGTTAAAAATCGCAATCTATACTACAACGGCCCATATATCATTTTGTTAATATTTTAATGTCATCCCATCAGACAGGCCAAGAAACTAGTGTTTGTACTGGAATATTTTATACAATGCCTTTTTTTCTCTCCCAAAACCTTGCCTGACTAATCTGGTGTACGTCTTTTAGAAGGTCTGAATGTTTTTTTTTTTTTTTGCTGGGCTTCAAACAATATTGGACTAACATATGAACATTTGTAACTTTTAAATAAATGAATTGGAAATTGGGTTAAGTATGCGTCTAAAATGAACCAGAAAAACATATAATCTTTGCAAAGCAGCCAAAGATTAAAGATCCCTTAAGCTTGGTAAAGAACCCTTCAATTATGATAGGTCCAAATTGGGATTTTGCTTAATCAATCAGCATACCCTATGTGTGATTTAGTTTATCCCTCGTCAAATGCCTCCAAATTCGCTCTTTCGAACTTATGAAACATTGGATCTAGTTTAAATGCCTCCAAATTCACTCTTTCAAACTTATGAAACAATGGATCTCTTGAGTGTCAGATGTGTACGTCCTAGATTCACACGCTTTTTTTACTGTTACAACTGTCCTGTCTTCAAAAATCCGTATGTTTTTTTTTTTTTTTTGAGATTTTCACATATGTTTTTATCTTGGTTATGTTTATCATAACCGGTGCTGAATCGAGGTTGATTCTTATCTCTTAAATACTATAAATATCTATTTTTCATGTTTTCCGCCTTTATCTTCTTCAAATTTCTTACCAAGTAACCAGCAAATCAATAAGTTTTCATCTTTTTTCGTAGGTATGTAACATTCTGGTAACAATTCAGACGAAGGAACTGTTCGGGACTCCAATGGGACATATTTGGAGAAAGCTGTGTTGGCGTATCAACATAAAAAAGGAAAGGAAAACGTGATTGATTAGTCTTTATGATGATTGATTAGTCTTTATGGTGATTGATTTTGTAATTATGTAGTCCTTATCATCATTTCCTAAATTACAGCACTTGTGTATGTATTTAAACAAGGTTTTCAGAAAAGAATAAAATAAGAAGTCGGAGAAGTTCCTAAACATCATCTTCTCTATTTCAATGTATTTCTTCTCTAAATTTGTTTTAAGCCTTGAAACATGGTATCAGAGCGTGGTTCTTCACCCTTGAAGTGGTGAATCACAAAAAGCTCATCACTTACCCAGGAAAAAACTTACCTGAAGCAGCCGCAGGACATGGCCGACCATACCTCTCAGTCCAGCACTTCCCAGTCTGAGGGGGCAACCACGCCAGTACCTGAGTCGATGAATTTGTCCCAAATATTGGAACTACTGCAACGATGGGCACCAAAACAGAGCCCTGCAGAACCTTCATCAAACCAACAAATCAATCTAACAGAGAAATTAAACGATCATAATTACTCTGTGTGGGCAAGGAAAATAAGCCTTGCTATCGATGGGAGGGGCAGACTCAAGCACATCACTGCCCCCTCTCCCAAAAAGGAGGATTCCACATATGAACAATGGAGACAATCTGACTCCATTGTGCTCACATGGATACTGGAAAATATAGAAGCCGACATAGTAAATCAATACATTGATTATCCCACCGCTTGGGACCTATGGAAAGGCATCGAATCCACATACAGCAGTGGACAGGACCCATTACAGATCTACGATCTTACCGTCAAAGCCAACAACTTACGGCAGGGAACACAGTCACTTGAACGAATTTTCAGTCAACTCCAGGCAGTCTGGAAAGACATAGATCGCAGGCTTCCTAATCCCATGCACTGCCCAAAGGACATGACCATGTATAACCAGATTCAGCAACAAAATAGACTCTACCAATTCCTGCAAGCAATCAGCCCAGACTTTGATGCAGAAAAAAGGGACATATTAAGGACGGAGCCTCTTCCCTCAGTAGAAGAGGCGTATGCCCAGATTCGCAGGGAAGCAAATCGCAGGGGCATAATGAAAGGCGGGACAACAGAGTCACAAGGGCCAGAAGCAGCAGGCATAGGCACTGGGCTGATTTCCAGAACAGGAAAGAAGGCAGAACCAGGTTTCCGCCGGGAAATGGGGGGAGGAGGAAGAGGACGGTCAGATTCGGCGAGGAAGGCTCAGCCAGAGTCATCATCCCGTCAAGACGATGACAAAAGTCACCTTCGCTGTACCCACTGTGGAGGAAGCAGACACACCGCAGATGGGTGTTTCCAACTGATTGGCTACCCAGATTGGTGGCCAGATACGCGAAAAAGGGGGAAAAGAGGAGGAGCAGCAGCCTCCGTCACGGGCAACAAAAGGCCACCAACGTGACCGAGACGAAGGAGGAAATGGAGGGCTTTGGAGGCATCAGTCACCACAGCTCCCCAAAAGGTGCAGAGAACGATCCAGAAGAGTGGAGAAAAGACGAGGCAGGCAGGGCACATTTACGAGGTAACGGGCTTGGAGCAAAATTGCTTCCAAGCCCTCCAGCTTTTATAAAGGCAAAAATTCCTGTAATAATAGAAATTCTGCTTGGATATTCGATTGCGGTGCAACTGATACGATGTCATATGATGCGTGTGATTTTTCCACCTTAACTGCACCAATAAAAACTGTCATTCGTACCGCCAATGGGGGATCCTCCTCGGTCAAAGGGACAGGGAGTATTCATATCTCACCAACCCTAAAACTAAAAAACTGCCTTTATGTTCCCTCCTTGTCACATAAACTACTCTCCATTAGTCACCTCACAAAAGAATTAAATTGTATTGTACTAATTCACCCAACGTTTTGCCTTCTACAGGATATTCAGACGGGGAAGATAATTGGGCGTGGTTCTGAACGCGCTGGACTCTACTTCGTTGATGAGGTAAACCAACAAGGAACGGCAACACTAACTCATGGGACAGTCGACAGACAGGCCTGGTTGTGGCACCGCCGATTGGGTCATCCTTCCCTTGGGTACTTGAAATTACTATATCCCAGAATTTTCAGTCATATTTCTCTGTTACCGTGTGAGTCTTGTATTATTGCCAAAAGTCATAAACAAACGTATCCTCAAAATAATACAATAACATTCACTCCTTTTTCACTTATTCACTCAGATGTGTGGGGGCCCTCCCCCACACCAAGCCCCAATGGTTTTCTGTATTTTTTGCTATTTGTTGATGATTGTACTCGCATGACTTGGGTGTATTTCCTCAAACGCAAATCAGAAGTCTTTGAAAAATTTCTCACATTTTACCAGATGATCAATACCCAATATCAAACAAAATTGCAAGTCCTCCGCACAGATAATGGAACTGAATATATCAATTCCCAGTTCCAACAATTCTTCCAAGACAATGGCCTGGTCCACCAAACCACTTGCCCAGATACCCCACAACAAAATGGGGTAGCTGAAAGAAAAAATCGCATACTACTAGAAATCACTCGGGCAATCATGATCGAATCTAACGTTCCCACTACTTATTGGCCCGAAGCAATTGCCACAGCCAATTATCTCATAAACCGATTACCTACAAAAATACTTAAATACCAGACACCACTCAACACCCTGGCCAAATATCATACGGTACCTCTTCATCTCTCTCTACCTCCTCGCGTCTTCGGATGCACCGTTTATGTCCATATCCCGAAAACCCAACGCCGAAAATTTGATCCATGTGCTGTAAGATGTGTATTTGTTGGGTATGGCATAAATAAAAAGGGCTACCGGTGTTTTGATCCACAGACTCATCATCTATATACTACTTTAGATTGCAATTTTCTTGAAACCGAATACTACTTTCACCACCCACCTCAGAGTCAGGGGGAGCCTTCTCAGGATGACTCTTTCGGATGGTTGCACAAACCAGTCTTACCAGACTCTGTTCCGACAGAAAAAGCAAGACAGTCAGCCTCAGATAACGAGGGGGAGCCAGCGTATGCAAAGGATCATGACTCAATATCTGTCCCGCCTGCATATCCTGAGGTAAGTCAGCCAGGTAGTGTTACTATACCTGATCCAGTTTTTGATACACATCTTCCCATTATTGATTCACCTATACCTTCTAATCCTAACCATAACCAAGTAGACTTCCCAGATCACAGATATGTGCTCCCTCCCCGAAAGAATCGTGGAGTTCCCCCAAGGAGATACGAACCAGAATATTCTCCAAGGAGTTCCAAGTACCCAATACCAAAAGCAATGGAAGGACTCTCTGCCACTGCAAAAGCCTTTCAGACGTCTCTATATTTAGTTCAAATCCCAAGAACAGTTGACGAAGCAAAAAAAACACCCAGAATGGAGGAAAGCTATGATGGAAGAGATGAATGCACTAAAGAAGAATAGAACGTGGGAAAAGTGTACGGTAAGTCCAAGGAAGAAGCCAGTAGGCTGCAGATGGATCTTTACCCTAAAGTATAGAGCAGATGGCACTATAGAAGGATACAAAGCGAGACTAGTGGCAAAAGGATACACGCAGACCTATGGCATCGACTACTCAGAAACCTTCTCACCAGTAGCAAAGATCGACACAATCAGAGTTCTATTCTCATTAGCCGCAAATCTTGAATGGCCACTGTACCAGATGGATGTTAAGAACGCATTTCTTCATGGAGATCTAACAGAAGAAGTCTACATGGAGCCCCCACCCGGTTTCTCAGAAGAGTTCGGTCACGATGAGGTATGCAGATTCCAAAAAGCCTTATATGGATTAAAGCAATCACCCTGAGCATGGTTTGGAAGGTTCACTATGACTATGAAGAAGTGCGGATATCGTCAGAGTAATTCAGACCACACACTCTTTCTAAAACGACAACAAAACAGGATCACATGTCTGGTCATCTATGTAGACGATATGATCATCACAGGAAATGATGACGAGGAAATTATCAACCTGAAGAAGCAACTATCTGAAGAGTTTGAAATGAAGGACTTAGGACTACTTAAATATTTTTTGGGGATTGAAGTGCTAAGATCAAAAGGAGGGATATTTATCTCTCAACGGAAGTACATACTTGATCTCTTGACTGAAACAGGGCTAGTAGATTGCAAACCAGCTGACACACCAATAGCAGCTAACCACGGACTCATGATTGAGCAAGGGGCGAAGTCAACCAATAAAGAGCAATACCAACGATTGGTTGGAAAGTTAATATATTTGGCCCATACTAGACCAGACATAGCATATGCTGTAGGAGTTATCAGCCAGTTTATGCACCAACCACAGAAACACCATATGGAGGCCGCAATGAGAGTAGTCCGATATCTGAAAGGGTCAGTAGGACGAGGAATAGTATTCAAGAGGCATGGTAACCTAAACATTGATGTATACACAGATGCTGATTGGGCCGAAAACCCAAATGACAGAAGGTCAACATCTGGCTACTTTGCACTGATTGGAGGAAATGTGGTCACTTGGAAAAGTAAGAAGCAAAAGGTGGTAGCCCTATCCAGTGCTGAAGCAGAGTTTAGAGGCATTGCTCGAGGCTTAGCAGAGGTGTTATGGTTGAAGAAACTTCTTACAGAGATCGGATACCCTCCAAAAATTGTTCCAAGGTTACTATGCGACAATAAGGCAGCTATTAAAATATCAGAAAATCCTGTCCAACATGACCGGACGAAACATGTAGAGGTGGACCGACATTTCATAAAGGAAAAAATAGACAATCAAGAAGTGTGTCTTCCGTACGTGAAATCAGAAAATCAACTAGCCGACATTTTGACCAAAGGGATACCAGCAAGACAATTCCAAGACATGCTGAGCAAGTTGAGCATCGTGGATCCGCTGTCTAAACTTGAGGGGGAGTGTTGGCGTATCAACATAAAAAAGGAAAGGAAAACGTGATTGATTAGTCTTTATGATGATTGATTAGTCTTTATGGTGATTGATTTTGTAATTATGTAGTCCTTATCATCATTTCCTAAATTACAGCACTTGTGTATGTATTTAAACAAGGTTTTCAGAAAAGAATAAAATAAGAAGTCGGAGAAGTTCCTAAACATCATCTTCTCTATTTCAATGTATTTCTTCTCTAAATTTGTTTTAAGCCTTGAAACAAGCTGAGAGGATGGTAAACACCGCTAGCCTTTCTTACAATCTTGATCCAATTTAAGATTTATGTAATGTTGAGACCCGTCGATGATGAAAAGTAAAAGGAAATCGGACTTTGGAAGAATTACTTCTCAGGTTATTAAATATAAGGTGAAGCAAAGCAGCAGAGATCCGCGGAGGCGGTTTCCCTCTGAGCTGTTAGCCTCTGTTTCCAAACCAAACTTTGGAAACAGCTTCTTTTACCATCTGAAGTTGAAAAAATGACAACCTTAATGACATAATCAAACCCCTGGCATCCCAATGATGTCTCAATCCCTTGTCCCACATACTTACACCCTTCTAAGGATGCCCATGTTTCCTTCTGGCAGCATGGAATTCGAGGAGTAAAGCGGGAGTGGCTCTTCTCTTTTGCCGGGGGCGCAAGACCATTTGATCCTGAATCAATTAGAATGCTATCTTTGATCAGTGTAAGAGCTCTGATGCCTGCAAGTTGTTTCGATGCGCGAATGAGGGAAATATCTGTTCCCCTGCTAGCACAATTCGGCTATTTCAGAATTCGATTTTGTGCGTGCAGCCGCCGGGTGATTCTTCCACAAGAAGATCAACATTTGATGCTATCTTGGCCGGTTGCGTACCTGTCTTCTTACATCCTTCTGCTGCTTATGTGCAGTATATTTGGTACCTGCCGATAAATTATACCAAATACACTGTTTCTATTTGGGAGGAGGATATTCACAAGAATAAAAGATTCATTATTTAGTGACCAAAGTTCGTCGCAAATATGTATTGGTAAATTTATCGACAAATAATGATAATTGACCATACCTACTTAATTTAATGACTTGTACCCGATGATTTTTACCGGCGATTATTGGCGAATGTTATCCAGGAATTTTTACCGAAAATTTACAGATGAAAGGTTCATTAGGGACGAATAAGAAATGAATAACTGTCACGTATTGGCGTTTTGCTCATGATTTGGCAGTTACTATTTCTTTGTATAAATATTTCGATTGTTTTTGTTTTCGTCGGTAATCTTTTAAAACTCGTCGCTAAAATATTTCGTCGCTAATTTCTCGCTGACTTTATGTTTTCCTTATCATTAGTCAGCATCTATCGGTTAATCATGATGCCGAACAAAATTTTTCATACGAAATTGGCAGATTCCTACTAGTGCCGGATCCTCCTGTAAGTTTTAATCAGTTGACAAGCCAAGTTTATGTTGCATTTCAAGTTATACTAATCAGTATAATTTAGAGCGAGATTAGACACATAACCATGCCAATAACTAATCTCTAAAGACATCATATAACTTGTGAACATAAAGAAAAAAGAAAAAACCTTGCACCTTATTTTTCATTTACTAAGTTCTACTAAAGCTAGAACTGGTGCGGTTCTCAGTGGTAGAAGAAAGTACAAATTGTTAATCAGAGAATATGGAAAAACTGTATATTTTTCATTGATTCAGTACTCATCCTACACCTTAACTTTATACACCCGTATACTCCTCTGCTATGGTAAGTCATTTACATCACATCCCTTTAATTACGCTACACTAATTACAATCATGAATACAATCATCTAAATAAGGTATGAGTATATTTGACAGCTATTTCCTTAACACTCCCCCTCAAGTTGAGCAGGGAAGTCTTCAATGCCCAACTTGACTAACGTATCGTCAAACGCCCTTCCAGCAACAGCCTTTGTTAGGATGTCGGCTAATTGATCTTCTGATGGAACATATGGCAACTCTACCGTTTTGTCTTCAATCTTCTCTTTAATAAAGTGTCGGTCTACTTCAATATGTTTTGTTCGATCATGTTGAACCGGATTTTCAGAAATATTAATCGACGCCTTGTTATCACACATCAACCTTGCTGGAAGCGTACCTAGGAGCCCTAGATCTTCCATTAATTTTTTCAACCATAATACCTCAACTACTCCTTTTGCAATCCCTCGGAACTCCGCCTCGGCGCTAGATAATGAGACCACCTTTTGTTTCTTACTCCTCCAGGTAACTAAGTTACCTCCGATCAGTGCAAAGTATCCTGAGGTTGACCGTCGATCTGTTACACTTCCCGCCCAATCAGCATCAGTATATACCTGAATATCCAGATGCCCATGATTTCGAAACCATATGCCACGCCTAGTCGTGCCTTTCAGATACCGAATAATCCTCATTACTGCCTCCAAATGATGACTCTGTGGTTGATGCATGAACTGACTCACGAGTCCTACTGCAAAAGATATGTCAGGGCGAGTGTGTGACAAATATATCAGTTTCCCCACGAGTCGTTGGTACTTTTCTCGGTCAACGCTAGGTCTACCTTCCTCACTTCCCAACTTTTGATTCACCAACATAGGAGCTCCTGCAGGCTTGCAATCCACCATCCCGACTTCAGCAAGCAGATCTAAGATATATTTTTGTTGAGATAAAAATATCCCAGACTCACACCGTGCTACTTCGATTCCCAAAAAATACCTTAGATCCCCTAAGTCTTTCATTTCGAATTCCGAGAACAACTGTTGTTTCAACACCCCCATCTCCTCAAGGTCATCACCAGTAATGATCATATCATCAACATAAATTATTAAACACGTAATCCGAGGCCCTCTTCTTTTTATAAAGAGCGTGTGATCAGCATTACTTTGTTTATAGTTCTGTTTCTTCATAAATGCCGTAAACCTTCCAAACCATGCTCGTGGTGACTGTTTGAGACCATACAATGATCGTCTCAACCGACATACCTCATTTTCAGCGAATTCCTCCGTAAACCCTGGTGGTGCACTCATATATACCTCCTCTTTCAGCTCCCCATGAAGAAAGGCATTCTTCACATCATACTGCTGGAGAGGCCATGACTTGGTTACCGCTACTGAAAAAAGAACTCGGACAGTATCCAACTTAGCTACCGGAGAAAACGTTTCAGAGTAATCGATGCCATAGGTCTGAGTATATCCACGTGCAACTAGCCTTGCGTTATATCTCTCGATACTACCATCAGCTTTATACTTTATCGTATATACCCACCGACATCCAACAGGTCGCTTGCCTTCTGGTAAGGCCACCTTTTCCCAAGTCACATTTTTGTATAGAGCCTCCATTTCCTCCTTCATTGCAGCACACCATTCAGGCTGGTTTAAGGCCTCCTCTACTGTTTTTGGTATAGTATGTTCACATACTGAGGACATAAACCCTTTGGCAACACCTACCGGATATAATGTTCCTTTTGTCATCTTGGTCGGAGAATATCTGACTGGCGGCTTTCCCCTGTTTTGTCTTGGTGGAAGTATCCTGCCCGCTTCTGACATACCACCTCTATCCTGAACAGTTTCACAAATGTCTGGGCATGGGCTAGAAGAGTCATTAGGATCATGAATATCATTAGGGTCAGAAGATAGATCAAACTTTGTAGTAAGGGATGGAGACATGGGAGATAGTACCTGATGTTGCACAATATTCGCTGGAGGGCATACCATGGACGGTGTAGAGGTATGAACTGTACTTGTGACAGATAAAGTACAGTTGGCGTCACCTACTTGCCGTGTTGGAACCACCTCTACCAGATTAGGACTATGAAGCCAATCGAAGGTCTCACCACAAGGCTCCCCCTGAGACCAAGATGGAGCGGAATAGAAATACTCGTGCTCAAGAAAGGTACAGTCCATAGTGACGTAGACACGCTGAGTACGAGGATTATAGCAGCGATAGCCCTTTTGAGAGGTGGCATATCCTACAAAAACACATTTTTCTGCGCAGGCATCTAACTTTGTACGTTGAGTAGAAGGTATGTGAACGAAGACAGAGCAACCAAATATTTTAGGGGATAATGTAAGGGCAGAGGGCACTTCATGATGAGATGCTAGCACAGAAAGAGGTGTATGATGGTCTAGAATTTTAGTGGGTAAACGATTCAACAAATAGGCGGCCGTAGCCACAGCCTCGGGCCATAGAGTCTTAGGGACGTGGGATTCTAACATCATGGCACGAGTCATCTCAAGAAGAATACGATTTTTCCGTTCAGCAACACCATTTTGTTGAGGGGTGTGTGAACAGGACGTTTGATGCAGGATGCCGTGTTTTTTAAAAAAATCCCTGAGAGTGCTATTAACATATTCACCACCATTATCTGAACGCAAAATTTGTATTTTGGTGTGGAATTGGGTGGCAACCATATGATAGAAATCGGTAAAAATAGAGCAAACATCAGATTTATGTTTTAAGAAATAAACCCACGTGACACGAGAATAATCATCAACAAAAATAACAAAGTACTGATACCCAAGCAACGTATGAGAAGGAGCAGGCCCCCATACATCCGAATGAACAAGACTAAATGGTGTTTTGACACGTGTATTATTGAGTTTATATGTAGACCGATGATGTTTCGCACGAATGCATATATCACAAGGTAAGGTAACAGTAGACTGAGCTAAAGACGGAAACAATAATTTCATATACCCTAAGGAAGGATGACCAAGTCGACGGTGCCATAGCCATAATCTTTGTTCAGCGGTCCCGGTGGCAAGATTGGACCGGCCCTGTTGTACCACGTCCGTCACATAGTATAGCCCATCCTTTTCAGTGCCATGCCCAATGATCGCCCTCGAGCGAATATCCTGTAACACGAAAAAATTTGGGTACATAAGGACAACGCAATTTAATTCTCGTGTAATTTGGCTAATAGAGAGTAATTTAGAGGACAATCCTGGCACATATAAACAATTTGGTATATGAAGATCAGGTGTAACCGAGATAGTGCCTCCTCCGGAGACTGGAATAAGTTCACCATTGGCAGTTTCAATATGGGTTTTAATTGGCGGTGTCCAATGGTGAAAGTCAGAAGGATTATTGGTCATGGTATCTGTCGCGCCGCTGTCAAGGATCCACGGGAGCGTGGTTGGCACGGAAGGGTTTGGTGGTGGTGGGTGATTTCTGGAATTTTTGGAAGTGCTGGGGGTTATTTTTTGATGTGTATGGAGACTTTGGGCTGAAGTGGCCATTTTGGAAACTGAAGGGGCGAAATTTGTCAGGGCGAAATTTGAAGGGTTGTCTGCGACATTAGGTGAAACCTGCAGGACCAAGAGGGTAATATCATGGGGGGCAGAATAGTCCAAACTCATAATATAAGGGTTGAGGTTTCCCTCAACCCTGATACCTAATTCCTGCGGCTGATTTCCAGAAGGCTCTGGTCCTTTTCCTTCGCTATTCTCTCCTTCCTGCGAGAGACCTCCCCCGCTGGCCATGGCTGCCCCGCCTATGGTAGCTGCTCCTCTTCCCTGGCTCCCTTCTGACTGGTGCTTCTTCCCTTCATACCAATCGGGATATCCGATTAGTCTGAAGCAAGTTTCTTTCGTGTGGCGTTTTTGACCACAAAAGCTGCAGATTAACCCCTCCTTATCTTCAATCCTTCTTGGATTGCTGGTACGAGGAGTGGTCTGGCCTCCCTTGCCTCTGCCCTGTGCTCCGCCCCGTCCCGGACCAGGTCCTCTGGTGGCACGGCCTTGTGCCGCTAGGCCCTGTCCAATCCCCAGTGAGGAATCATTTTCTGAGGGGATTCCTTGTAATACCAACGACCTCCCTTCTGCCCTGCGTATCTCACGGTATGCAGATTCTAGGGATGGCAACGGGTCCCTTTTCAATAAATCATTTTTTTCTGCGGTATATTTATCATCTATTGCAGTCAAGAACTGGAATAACCTCAAAGACTCCATCTTTTTATTGTGTATGTTGATGTCCTCAGTGCATGTCATCGGGTTAGGGTCCTGCGCATCAATGGCTGCCCACAGATCTTGTAATTTGTTCCAGCATCCTTCGATGCTGCCACCTCCCTGTCGTACCAAGCTTGCTCTCCTGTGAAGATCGTAAACTCTGAGGGAGTCTGTCCCGGACCCATACGTGAGAGCCAGTCCGTCCCACAATGCTTTAGTAGTGGGATATCTTGTCACGTTTACAACGAGTGTAGGTTCAATAGTCTGTATAATCCATGTAAATACAGAACTGTCAGCCTGCTCCCAGGCTGGAAATTCGGGATCAGTTGGTGAGGGTGGAGGAGGAACACCCGTGAGGTGATGTCTCCTCCCCCTCCCAATAATGGCACGAAGTACTAAAGGTGCCCAGATGGCATAATTGTTTCCATTCAATTTCACAGAAAAGGTCAGATTTTCGGTGGGTAAAGGTAATTGTGATGTGGTTACAGTCGGTACAACTGGTTTGGTAGGTGTATTTTGGAGTATGTTGGCTACTTGGATAGCCAAATCCGCAAGATTTGGCGTATGAGGCTCACTTGGTTCTGGGGTTGACATATTTTCTGTGTTTTCTGAATGGCAGGAAAAAACAGGTACCCAGGAACAGCAGTAGGCTGCACTTGGTGGATAACTGGCCGAGAAAGGTTGAAGGCCGAGAAAGGTAATGGCCGTCAATCAGGTAATAAGCAGGCAATGATGAAAAAATTCTGAGCCTATACTCAGAATCTCAATCCCTCTGTCTCTGATACCATGTTAATCAGAGAATATGGAAAAACTGTATATTTTTCATTGATTCAGTACTCATCCTACACCTTAACTTTATACACCCGTATACTCCTCTGCTATGGTAAGTCATTTACATCACATCCCTTTAATTACGCTACACTAATTACAATCATGAATACAATCATCTAAATAAGGTATGAGTATATTTGACAGCTATTTCCTTAACACAAATATGTGTATTTCTTCCACTCATTTTAACTAAATCAGGTTATGAACCGTTTAGTTCTATAATATACACGATATAGCGCTCCAAATAGTGAACAAACGCATTCAATAATTGCTGTTATGGAATCATTAGCGCACACGAAACGTTACAATTGATCTACCTTTTTTGAGCTCCAATTACCCATGAAACACATCCAATTCCAGTTCAAAGCAAACAGTAATTGCGAAAATTTTGATCCTAGTAACACAACAAGACATTACCCGTTCAAAAATGAGTCCCACTCATGAGATTCTACCTCATCAGCCGAAATGTTCATCCCCCTCAATTTCTTGACTCTTCTAATAACAGCTTCCACCGCTACATCAAAAGCGTCTTTGAATGTCCGTGATTTTGAGCTCGGATCTGCATATATGATTCTTGGAATGAGATCAATAATCTCCTCCCTCATTTCTTCAACTCTTTGAGGAGATATTTGTCGTAGTGTTTCTTCAATACTAACATTCTTTTTGCGAATATCATCCTCCCATATAAAAACAGAGTACTTGGTATAATTTTTCGTCAGATGCCAGACATACTGTAAATAAGCAGCAGAAGGATGAAAGAAAACAGGTATGCAACCGGCCAAGATTGCATCAAATGTTGATCTTCTTGAAGGAGAATCACCCGGTGGCTGCAAGCAAAAATTGGAGTTCTGAAACAGCTTCATTACGCCAGCAGGGGAACATATATTTCCCTCGTGCGCGCATTGATACAGCTTGCAGGAATCAGAATTCTTGCACTGATCAAAGACATGATTTCTAACTGACCTCAAATCCCATGGTCTTGGTCCCCCAGCAAAAGTGAAGAGCCATTCCCGCTTTAGTTCTCGAATCCTGTGTTGCCAAAACAACACCTCACCATCCTTAGAGGGATGAAAATAGGTGGGATAAGGGATCGCAAAATCATTGGAATCCCAGGGGTTTGATTCCACCATGATGGTGGTCATATTTTCGACTTCAGGTAATAAAAGAAGTTTGTTTCCAAAGTCTGTAGCATTGTCTGAAACTCTTCTGAACTCCCATGTTATTCTTCCTGGTACAACAAAATGGTCCTTCCCTCCCATAATTCTCCATTCAGCAGTGTTTTTAAGCCAATTCACCAAGTCATGAGACAGAGCATCTCTAACCCGAATGTCTTTACCCCATTCAAGATGTTTAGCAACATCAAAACCAGCATAGAACGGGACATAAATGGCAGCAGCAAGCGATGCATTGGGAGTCAAGCAATCGTATTGCTTCATTCGATGATGGAATATCACTTCCAGAGCGAATTGGTGTGTGTCATACCATCCAGTACTAGAGAATGTCCCTTCAACATTTTCTAATTTAGGGCCAAACCCATTGTTTTCCAAATGTCTACACATGTTTGTAAACTTGATCAGATTCTCGCAGTCCTCAATTACGCCTTCATTGAACCTCTTTGGTAGGTCATGCATATAGATATACCTCCCATCACATGGGGCATTTTCTTTCTCCTCTGTAACAAATGGCTCCCTGGAAAAACTGCCCTCTTGCCTAGCCTTACCAGTAGGTATGATTGTGATTTCGGTTTCTCTTTCTCCAGTGAATCCGGACACAAAGCTTGAAACTTGAGAGTCTTGAAAAGGAGGGGTTGAGGAGAGTGATGGAGAAAGCGGGGCACGAATAATAACCCTTGGCAAGTCAAAATAATAATACGCAAAAAATAACCAAAAGGAAAAGCACAAAGGAGCTACTAAGTAGAGCCTTTCCTTACCCATTAGCCAACTAATACAAAGTTACCTCTAAAACTTTTTTAAAAAAAAAGAAAAAAGAAGAAGACCTCAACCTTGCAGTAAAAACGTAAATGAAGGTAAGCCTGATGAATGGAGGAGGATCAGAAAAGAAAGGGACTTTATTTCTGAGAATGCAAATTCAAATAGCGGATCTTGCTCAAAGGAATTGATGGGTAGATGACGATCTCAATACACAGGAACGCATGTAATTGCATAGACCCGCTATCCGCGGGTAGTGATCTTTTGCGACGAACTATGTTTTTATATTTTTTATTTTTTTGAAGCAAGAGACGAACTTTTAAAATGTATTATTTAGTCAACTGCACTTTCTTCCATTTCAGATGAATCTCCTAGCCCAATAGGTTATTCCATTGTAAATCTACATGTTATTACATTGTAAATCTAGGACCCACACAACAACAACAATCATACTCAGTATATCTTAATGACAGCAATATCCTAAAAAACCATCGATGTGTTACACATTAATTGGAGCAAAAAGACATTTCTTGGCTTTGAGGGTCTCCACCGTCCCAATTCAGAGGAGCATGGTGAAAGATGCAAATCAGGAGCTCATTAGCCTCCTAGGTTCGTTGACTCACACAAGTTGTCCCCCCGCAAACCAGGCATTCGGTCTAGCAGCGGTGAGACACCGATACTGTGCGTGTCTGTGGATTCAAACTATTGGTCTCTTGGAACAAATTCCAACCTGAGTACCAACTGAGCTATGTATTGTGGACATGTTACACATTAATTGTTTGCTATAAGTATTATCATAACGTTTGGACAAAATTAGAGTGATTATCAAGATTCTAGGTCTAATTAAGATATCTTATAAAGCATGAATTTGAAGTGTAGATATCAGCTGTAATTTCTATTTATAATGATGTGGAGTAATAAAAGTTAAAGTAGTTAATACGTAGGTTTTTTTTAGAGCGCAGATCTTCTCCCAAAAAAGCCCCTCCCAACTTTCTCCCAACTTTTTTTATCCAACCAACATTTGACACGTGTCTTGCACTTTCATCTTCTCAGCCCCCATCCACTTTCTTCCATCTCCCCATCTCTTCTTGCACCTTCATCTTCTCAGCCGATCCTTCTTCCGCCTCCCCACCTCTTCTTGCACCTTCATCTTCATCTTCAACCTCCTCCACCTGCTCCTCCCTTTCCCTCCACCTTCACCTCAACCCCATGATCCTCCACCATCCTCATCTTCTAACCCCGACAGCTCTAGATCCATCATTTTTAAGTGCTTTAGATTTACCATCATAATCACCATTGGACACCAACTTTTTTTTACCAGAATCTCCATCACGAATCTTCCTCACTAGGCATACAGTAGAGTAAGGGCTGGGGATAGAGGACTAAGCAGGTGGTGTGGTGGGGTGGGGTGGGGTGGGGGTGTGAGTGTAGGTGCGAGTGCGGGGGCAGAAATGGCGGTGGTGGTGGTGTCAGGCGGGCTTATCAGGGGGTTGATGAAATGAAGAATAGAATGAAGACAGAAGACACGTGTCAAATGTTGGTTGGATAAAAAAAAGTTGGGAGAAGGTTGGGAGGGACTTTTTTGGGAGAAGATCTGCACTCTTTTTTTTACGAGTTAATATGCAGGTAAAGGTCCCACAATCAAAATGTGTGTTGGATTTTACACCCCTTGGTGTTAAAAGTTAAAAAAGAAGTAGGTTCATAATCTGAAAAACCAGAGAACCAAAGAAAATCAACAATTTGATTAAGATCCAAATCAAATTTAAGTTATGGATGAATCAAGTGTGCTTCTAATTTATTCTAAATTATTCATGATAATTTATTATGATTTAGATCTAGTTGTGCATAATTTTCGCAATTAAATTTCAACACAATGATCTTGTATATTAATGAGCCTATTATATTGTTAAAAGAGAATTGCGATAATCCACTATGTTTCCTTTAATTAAAGCACGCTGTGTTGTATCAAATCACATGCAATCCTTGAGACGTGGTGCGCATATCTATTGCTCCTCTTATTTTATCTTTTTTTTTCCTGCTCCAATTTTATCTCTGTGTGTGTGTCTATATATATATATATATATATATATATATATATATATATATATATATATATATATATATATATATATGCGCGCACACACGCACGCATACATCATACATAGATACATATCTAAAAATAAATATTTCATGAATGCAGAAAATGTTAGAAAGTTTCCATATCAGATTGAGCAATATTAGCGGTGATTGATTGAGCAATAATTAGAGTTTACAAAATTAGAGATTTGATTAGCGTAATTAGATATTTGGCTATTAATTGTAAATGATTAGACTTTCCTTGTGTAGAGAGAAATACTTGTATATATGTATCATCGTACTGTACGAGAAAAAAGTGAGAAAGAAATACAAGAAAATTCCCATAAAGAAATCCGTTCATAGCAATCTTGTGTTTTAACATGGTATCAGAGCCTCTGATCCAGTAAACAAGTTGTGAATTGCTTTGTCTTTGGTTCAAAAAGTAACTCATCATTGCCAGTATACCTCTCCCAGATCAAGTATCCTTATACCTGTTTGTAACCCCTTGGCTCAGAGCTTAACTTATCACAGCCACGTACCTGTCCCAACCGAGAAAACCAGTATCAAGCGTGTCCATATACCATTCTGATCAGACGCATTTGCAAGAAATAAGATGTCAAAAGGTGCAGAAACCACCCCAGAAACGTCAAAACCTTCGGTTACCTTACCAGAAGGATTTGATTTGAATGAACAGTTTGCACTGTTCCTACAAAGCCGGATGACCTCAAGCCCCACGGTGACTGACAGTGGACAACTTGGTCATCAAAGTAAAACTGAACAGTAATAATTATCCTTTATGGTACAATATTATGAAGAGAGCACTTTTGGGGAGAGGGATGAGTGCCCACATAACTGGGGCTTCTCAAATCCCTAATCCCACTGATCCTGCGTATACCAAGTGGGAGCAAGAGGACCAGCTGGTGTTTACCTGATTAATCGACAACATAGAGGACAGCCTGGTCAGCAATGCATCCAGGTACCCAACGGCAAGAGCCTTATGGGATGGACTGGCCATCACTTATGGCTGAGGGAGCGATAACATACAGATCTTTGACCTACGCCAAGCCAACTCCATCAGACAGGGAGACCAACCAGTGGATGAATGTTGGCGGAGACTGCAAGATCTGTGGATGCTAATAGACATTAAGGAACGAAATCCAATGGATTGTGAAAAAGATATAAACACCTTCAACAAGCGGGTACAAGAGCATCGCTTGTATCAGTTACTCACTGCAGTGAGTGATAAATACGCATCACTGAAACGGGATCTGTTCAAAAAAGACCCCCTTCCATCGGCGGAGATGGCGTACAATGAAATCCGCAGGTCAGATGTCCGGGACAGGGTCATTTTGGAACAAACTCCCTCAGTTTTCACATCACTGGGAGTTGGACAGGGCCTAGTTACCAAAGGGCCAGTTGGCCGTGGCAGAGGAGGAACAGAAAAGGGCATCCGTCCATCTCAAGGTCAAGGGACAACAGAAGGAAGGGGAATACCTTCATCTCGGTCAGGAGGACCATCACCCCGTGAAGATAAGGCAAATCTGATATGCACTCACTGCGGACAGCGGCGGCATACCGTTGATCAATGCTTCAAAATCCATGGCTTTCCCGAATGGTGGGAAGCACATAAGGCATCAATGAAGCAACAGGATAAAGGGAAGGCAGGAGTGACCAAGGCCAGCACAGAACAGGGCAGCCATGACCAACCTCTGCAGGAAGAAGATAGTAAGAACAGAGAGAGCCAGAAGGCTCTAGAACACAGCGGCGGCGAAGGTAGCAGGCCCTATTCCCCTCTCATCTTTAAATAACCCCTATTTTACTTCTCAAGTCCCTACAATGTGTAATATGGTCAAGTTGAGTTCCACAGTTTCAGTCTGTTAAAATCCGCCCCCTGAAAACCAAAATCACAACTCCGGCCCACAATGAACCCCCATAATTACAATTAAGGCCAGAACTTCCAGAATATGTCACCCACGCCCCTGAAAATCCAGAACAATTACAATTAACCCACTATGCCTATAATACCTTTCTAAACCCCCCAACCTTAAAGTCACCTCAGTGGATCTTTGACTGTGAGGCCACGGATACCATGACCTATGACCCCACTGACTTTATAAAATTTACACCTCCAACCAAAACAACCATTGAAATAGCCAATGGACAACTCGCACCAGTATCAGGGGGCGGAACTATCCCTATTACTCCCAACATTACGTTATCTAATTGTCTTTATGTTCCATCATTATCTAATAAATTGTTGTCAATAAGCCAACTCACCAAAACCTTAGATTGCATCGTACTCATGTACCCTACTTTTTGTTTGTTGCAGGATATTCATAAGAAGGAAATTATTGGACGTGGTACTGAGAAAGCCGGACTGTATTATGTTGACACGGTGGCGCAGCAGGGCCGGTCCAATCTTGCCACCGGTACGGTCTCCCGGCAGTTATGGCTTTGGCATCGTCGGTTAGCGCATGCCTCTTTTCCTTATCTTATAAAGTTGTTTCCTGATTTGTTTACCCCTAGTTCCCCCCATATCACTTGTGATACCTGCCTTCGGGCCAAGCAAACTTGGGCTACATATCACTTTAACAATACACGTGTTAGTACTATATTTGATTTGGTTCACTCTGATGTTTGGGGTCCCTCTCCAGTTACTACCCCTTTGGGTTTTCAGTATTTTATAACATTTGTTGATGACCATTCTCGTATGACATGGATCTATCTCCTTAAATACAAATCTGATGTTAGCTCACGCTTCATAGAATTCTACAAAATGATTCAACACCAGTACAATAAATCAATCAAAATACTCAGTTCAGATAATGGAGGTGAATATCTTGATGGGGGATTGGGTAAATTCTTCCGGGATAATGGTCTCATACATCAGACCTCATGTTCTGGGACACCTGAGCAGAATGGCGTTGGCGAACGAAAAAATCGCACTATCATTGAAATGACCGTGCTATGCTAATTAAGTCATATGTCCCTTCGAGTTTTCGGCCTGAAGCCGTTGTCACTGCTGCGTACCTCATAAATCGCCTTCCCACTATGATCCTTCACCAAAAAACACCCTTACAAACACTATCCCTCCAAACGCCACTCCTATCAGTTCAAACTCTACCATCCAAAGTATTTGGTTGTACCGTTTACACTCACATTCCCAGGAATCACAGACATAAACTTGAAGCGTGTGCAGAAAAATGTGTCTTTGTTGGATACGCCACTACTCAAAAAGGCTATAGGTGCTATAATCTCAAAACCCAAAAAATTATCATCACCATGAACTGTGTCGTCGTTGAAACAGAATACTATTATGACACCCATACTAAGGTACAGGGGGAGTCCTTAACCAATGATTCCTAAGTATGGCTTCCGGGATCGATTGAGCCAACAGGGCAAGTAGGTGACGCCGACTGTGCTACCCAAGCAACAGACGTACAGGTCGGTAACCCAGCACCAGACAATACTCCTTTGGTGAATACTCTACAATAAACAAATGGTAACACCCTTGAGTCTCCTGATTTTTCACATGATTCTTCATCTGATAACCCCGAATTAGTCCCTTCTAACTCTGAGTTTTCCTCTGAAATGTATCCCTTGAATGATAATGAAACTGTGGAGGACAACTCTAACCATATTATGCAGGAACAGGTGCGTACTTTGCCCCCGAGAGAAAACAGATGAGTCCTGCCGAACAGATAATCACCTACAAAAATTGTAAAATCCTCCAAGTACCCACTTAATCTCCACAGGGGGAGCATTTCGGAAAGAGCAAAAAGTCTATTTACATCATTGTGTTCGAAGACAGTGCCACGTAATGCTGATGAGGCTGCAAAATCACCTGAATGGAAGGCCGCGATGATAACTGAAATGGATGCGCTACAGAAAAACCAAACGTGGGAAAAATGCTCTCTGCCTCAAGGAAAGAGAACTGTAGGGTGTAAATGGGTATTCACAATAAAGTACAAGGCAGATGGAAGTATTGAGCGTCGAAAGGCGAGACTAGTTTTAAGGGGTATACGCAGACCTATGGCATTGACTACTCTGAGACCTTCTCTCCAGTAGCTTGAATTGATACAATCAGAGTCTTGCTTTCAGTAGCAGCGACGAAAAATTTGCCATTACAACAATTCGATGTTAAAAATGCATTTCTACATGGAGATCTCTCAGAAGAAGTATACATGAAACCTCCACCAGGATTCTCATCAGAGTTTTGTAACGGGGAAGTATGCAGGTTACATAAAGCGCTATATGGACTCAAGCAATCTCCGCATGCCTGGTTTGGGAGATTTACCACTGTAATGAAATAAGACGGATACAAACAAAGTAATGCTGATCATACCTTGTTCTCCAAACGAAGGGGGAATCTTGTGACGTGCCTAATAATCTATGTGGACGACATGATAATCACTGGAAGCGACATACAAGAAATTGCCAGACTCAGGAAGTATCTGTTCACAAAGTTTGAAATGAAAGACTTGGAAGGACTGAAAGTATTTCTTAGGGATTGAAGTGCTGAGGTTGCCGACATGTATTTATATATCTCAGAAAAAGTATATCCTGAATCTATTAGCTGAAATGGGGATGCTAGACTGTGAGCCTGCTGCCACACCAATGGTGGTCAATCATAAGCTCGATGTGATAAAGGGGGCATCAAGTGCAAACATAGAGAAGTATCAGAAGCTAGCAGGAAAACTGATCTACTTGTCTCATACTCGACCTGATATCGCTTACCCAGTAAGTGTCGTTAGCCAGTTCATGCACAATCCTCAAAAACATCATTATGAAGCAGTCATTCGGATTCTTCGATATTTGAAAGGTATACCATGCCGAGGTTTAGTGTTTAAAAATCATGGTCATCTAGACATAGAGGCATATACTGATGCTGATTGGGCAGGAAGTCAGAGTGACCGACGGTCTACATCTGGGTATTTTGCACTAGTCGGAGGGAACGTAGTAACATGGAAAAGTAAAAAAACAGAAGGTTGTTTCATTGTCGAGTGCAGAGGCAGAGTTTAGAGGGATTGTTAAAGGTATAAATGAAATACTTTGGTTACATAAGTTAATGACTGAGCTCGGGTTCCAAGTTTGGCAGCCCATTCAGCTGAAGTGCGACAACAAGACGTCCATTAGTATCTCTGCAAATCCTGTCCAACATGATCGTACAAAACATGTAGAAGTCGATCGACACTTCATCAAGGAGAAACTTGAGTGTGGACTCATTGAGCTTCCGTTTGTTCGCTCTGAAGACCAGTTGGCGGATATATTGACCAAGGCCGTAAATACGCAAGTCTTTGAAGATTCATTGTCCAAGTTAAACATTGATGACCCCACTGTTTAACTTGAAGGGGAGTGTTAGAAAGTTTCCATATCAGATTGAGCAATATTAGCGGTGATTGATTGAGCAATAATTAGAGTTTACAAAATTAGATATTTGATTAGTGTAATTAGATATTTGGCTATTAATTGTAAATGATTAGACTTTCCTTGTGTAGAGAGAAATACTTGTATATATGTATCATCATACTGTACGAGAAAAAGTGAGAAAGAAATACAAGAAAATTCCCATAAAGAAATCCGTTCATAGCAATCTTGTGTTTTAACCGAAAAATCCTCGTGTAGGCTCTTCTTTCTTAACCAGTAGGTTATGGCTAGATATCGTGTAGTATTTACTGATGCGTTGTGTAAGTTTTCGGTGTTTATTGTAGGTTAGTGAAGTCATTATGCAAGTTCTTGTTTATGCTTAAGGATTTTCGTGTAGCTTGTCAAATAAAAGCTAGATTAAGGTAAACATATCAAAATTGTGTAGGTTTTTCGAACATATCATATCATGTAGATTGTGTGAGGGTATTGTGTTATGATTTCACGAACTAAGGTGGTTCATTAGGTAAATTTGTAGCAAAAATTTGTAAAGGCAAAGATGGGTGTAGGTTATCTTTCATAGTCATATAGGTTTTCTTCGATAATAATGTAGTTTATGTAGAAAACGAGTAGTTAACCAACATAAAATAATTTGTAAATACAAAACCACACTTGACGTGCAGAAACCCTACATTTATAGCAAAAAACTAGATAACGGGTAGCCTACCATGGGTCTCTGTTAGTGGTGACCTAATCTGTGGTGAGCTGTCGAACTGAGCTCACCAAATTCAGAGTTGTCGAACTGATCTGACCAAGCTCTGCCCAGACTTAGGCTGAGCTGTCGTCGGCTGACCAGTATTATATTGACGCCTTAACTGATATGTCCTCATACTTTTGTGATTATCTTACCTTGTATAGAGATTTGTGTAGATATATCTTCCCATGTATAATCTGAGGGTATATCATTTAATGTGTCACTATAGTTTTGGTAGGCAGACGACATCATCCTAAGTGTGGTATAAACTTAGTCAGCTCAGTTCAGCAACTCGGAGCTTGGTGATCTCGACAAGTCTGAGTTTGGTGAGCTCAGTTCGGCAGCTCAACACAGCCCAGTTCAGGTCAACACTCAGTCTCACCCGCTACGTGTTCTAAACGCGTAGCGCTACAACGTTCCTGTGTCTCCAAGTAGAACTAAAGAATTTCTAGATCTGGATTCTCCAGATTGGGAGATATTATCAGATTATACAAGAATTTAGATAAGAACTTCACCAGCAGGTCGAAGCTACACGGGGTTGACTTTTAGCATTGAAAAACTTGAACAGAGTTGAGATGAGATGTGTCGGTGGGGATGAGATCTCCTCACCGCGCGACTCAGGACGCGACACGTGGCAGCAATTGGGGGTGGTGAGGTTGGATGAGGGTTACCCTCACCTAGCCTCACCACCCTCCATTTTTGCCACGTGTCGCGCGGTCACACACGCGGTGAGGGGGGAGCGGTGAGGGGATCCTATCCCGTGTCGGTGTAGAATGGTATTTTTATATGGGTTATTTTGCTATTTTTTTTTCCTGTTGATCTTGTCACGATCGTCAGTCAGCTAACTCATGGAAGCTCCTTCATTTGACATTTGACTTTATGGTTTATGCCATCTCCCCCTCATCGCTAATATGACGATCAAACGTGCACGTTTCCATTTTTGTTGGTCTCAAAAAGATTATTCACATTACATACGACAACAACAATATTATTTCTATTGCTCTAGAAATTCTTACCTATGACATGATAAAGATGCGTTGGATATACATAACTTATCCATACGTTGAAACACACAAATGTTATTTTCGAACGACTTATAATAAAAATTGCGTCAAGTATTTCACAAATGACAAAAAAAAATTAGTTTACTAACTTGTTACATTAATTATGCATATCTTAAAACCAAAAGTTTCTTTTGAATGATAAATTGAAAGGTACAAGTATTAAATGAATAGTTAGCCATATTTTTTTAAACATTATACAAGTTTGACATAACAATTAATTTGGAACAGAGAATTCAATCAACAGGGGATTACTTAATTTAGTATTTTCGTTTTGTGTTCTTACTGTCTGCTGCAGAAGATCCGACTATGGTGGCACTTGTTTCTTTGATGAGGGAGTGAGTTCTCCCCCCACCTGTACCAGAGGCCCCTTAGCCAGGTGGGATGTAAATCGAGGGATGTGCTCCACCGGCAGCCCTGCAAAGGGAGAGGACACACGAGACTCAGCCAGCCCAGAGACAACCCTTGTAATATTTCAACAAGGATTGTCTCCAAACGGACTCGAACTCGGGACGTCGGGGTTCTAGCCTCAATCACCTTTGCCACTTACCACTGGACTATGCCCCTGGGGGCTATGGTGGCACTTGTTTCTTAGGTGCATGCCGATTAGTTGGCATATTTAAATCGGCCAGTTTCTCGTTGAAATAGCATATTAGACCGTTATGGACTTTTCCCTACAATGAAAGTTTCTACACGATTTAATAGTTTTTTTCCTCTAAATTTTGGGTGTGATATTGTTACTCTAGGCCTAAGAATATCAAATATACAATTTCAGGTATTTTTTCCATATATTATGTGATTGTTAATCGATCATTATGGGACCAGCGATGCACATGCATTATAATGTCACCGTCAAAGGAACATGTCTATTGAGGATTGAGTTTGTTAATAGAATAGTTTTTTTTTATTAATTTCTTTTATATACAAGAGTTCTATGTATAGTTCTACACTATCGTTAGCTATAGTGGAAAAATAAATACAATAATCGTGATTGATACAATAATTGTGATTGATTAATTTTATGTAAACAGTGATTGACATTTCCATCCCTCCTACTCAAGTTGAGTAGTATGATCTTCAATGTCTAACTTGCATAGTATTAAGTCAAATATCATTTTACTTACTGTTTTTGTAAGGATGTCTGCCAACTGGTACACAAATCGTGCGAAAGGAAGCTCAAACACTCATTCAATTTTTTCTTTGATGAAGTGCAGATCCACTTCCATATATTTTGTCTTGTCATACTGTATTTGATTTTCAGACATGCAGATTGTGCCACACCCAAATTTGTTGGTTGACCGTTCCGTAAGCAAGCATGTCACGACCTTAGTGAGTCACGTCATCAACGTAGTATAAGCTGTTGCGCTCAACACCACGTCCAACGATCTCCCTCGTTCGGATGTCATTCAAAAGACAGAAACAATGATACATAAGCATAATAAAATTAAGTTCCTTGGTCACATGACTGAGTCTCCATTTCCAATAGAGTCAAGGACACATTCTTCATTGACTTTGAAATATGATGGAATAAAGCAAAATAACTCATTAAATTGGATGCGCTTCTTATATTGTGAAGTAGCAGTTGATCGACACAGCTTGACGCATCATTATAGGTCATCAGATTATAATCTTTGTGTGTTTCTAATGCATGGGTATGGTTGCATACATCCTACCTCCCATACCCCGCCATAGGCGGGAGCCTCTAAGACAATGGGGGTAATGTTGTTGTTGTTGTGGTCACATGACTGATGAACAATAATTTTAATGACAATGTTAGGATATAAAGACAATTATTCAATTGCATCTACGAGGAGAACGAAATAGACCCCCTCCATAAACTATGACTAATTCTCTGCTAGGTGTTTCAATATGGGTTTTGTAAGGTCATAGGTGATCATTAGTCATAATATCAGTGACGGTACAGTCAAAAATCCGCTCAGTTGGTTTATTCGAGGTTTGTACAGTCATATATAGAGTTCGATGTGCTTTAGGCAAATATTTAGGCTTTCTCGTTTTCAAGGACAAATGTGTAATTTCTAAAGAGTCTAGGAAAAAAATGCAATATCGACAAAATTTTAGGGTGATTTTGCAATTTTTGAATAATATGGAAAGAATATGTAACATTCACAAAACTATGGGACAGTTTTGTAGAGTCAGAAAATTATGGGGGCAAATACACAGTTTGTAAAAATATTTGAGACTTTAGGTTGAGGTTTTCTACCTTCCCCTCTTATTCCTTTTGATCCTGCTTCTCTCTCTTGTGCGCTCCTGTTCTTGCATCAACGGTCAGCTTCTTCGGTCATTCGGCCGTCACAACTCTTTTCTCTGGCTATTGGGACGTCGTTGTCACTGTCGGTGGCCTTCAGGATGCCTACGGCGGTGGCTCTCCTCCATTAGTTTCTTGGTATTTTTTTTATTCTTTCACCAATCTAGGTAGCCAACGATCTTAAAGCAATTCTTTCTTGTGTGTATCTTCATCATATAGTGGGTGCAATGAAGATGATGCTTATCTTCCTTATCCACACTTTGCAATGAAGTCTTTGAGTGAAGCCTTTCGGTCGTCCGATTTTGTGTCCATTAGCCTCAATTCGTTGTGTTCTTAGCAGCCAAGCAAATACCAACCCTTGATGATGCATCTATTTTGGCTAAAGCGGCAGATTTCAATATAGTCATTCGGGCTTCTTCTCGTCGGATGGTAGCATACACAGTGGTTCTTTTTTCAGAATTTCCCTTTTTACCATTTTGAATTTATCATATAGAGCTATCAAGAGTTGAAATAGTCTCTGTTCTTGAAAATTTTTTGTTGTAGATTTTGATATCTTTTAAATCCTTCATCAGATTTGGATACATTCTGTCTATTGTCATCCAAATGCTTTGGAATTTGTTCCAGCACTCCTACAGTATGTCTGGCCTTTGCCGGGTTGAATTAGCTCTTTTGTACAAGTCGAACACTTGCAGTGAGTCGGTGCTGAGCTTATATGTGATGGCGAGTCTATCTGATGGCCTTTACTGTCGGATACTAAGATATGTTATTCACAATTTTGGTTTTGACATTTTGAATCAATCAATTGAAGATGCACTGATCATCTTGTTCTCATCGTGCACAGGCAAGTTCGGTTTTTAAGGGGTGGAGGAACCCCTCTGAGGTGGGAGCCCCTCCCCCTCCCTCCGGTCACTTTCTTTATTAATGTTGTTCATACAAGCAATATTTGTCGTTAAGTCCAATTTCTAGAGACAAAATTTTGGAATTGATTTGAGTTGGTTGTGTGTCGAGACTGATGTCTGGCAGATTTTCCAGTTGTATCATCAATTCATCAGGAACGTTGCATGTATTTTAGGTTTTTTTGGTGTCTGCATTATAACTGATGTTTGACATGATTTGTTGGATTACAGGTTGGATTGTTTGTGGATTGTTTCTATGGCTGAAACATTGCCGTGGTTTTATGGCTTTGTGCGATTTTTTTTGGCTAAGAACCTGTGTTATTAGAGCCAAGTGGGATGGAGTCCTCTAGCCCATAGGTTAGTTCCTTAGTCAACTAGGCCCTCTTGGTCGGGGGTCCATATAAAGTCCCCGCTGAGCTGGATTCACCTCGGTTCGGCTGAGGCAGTCCCCCGGCGATAATGTAAATAATAGAATTGACCTGGGGTTGACCTGCAGCCCCACGTCTGCCCTGATCCTCGTCATCATCCGATCTAGGGCACCGATGTGGTGACTTTGACGGCACTTGTCCTTCTGAGAACTTTTGCAAAAGTCTAACCGATTATGCAGACGTGCGCATGGGTCGTAAAATTGCTTCAAGTGACCCTGCTCTATTAGTTGCTGAATGGCCTACGCTAACTGCCTGCAGTCTTCGGTGTCATGGTCAATATATCGATGATACCGGCAGTATAGTTTTGGATCCCTCTTATCCTTCGGTCCAAATAGGGGCTTAGGATCGACCCTCAAGCCATCTTTCTCCATGACAGATAGAATTATGTCCTTAGAAGCCAGAAAGGGCAGACCCTCTCTACCACCTTTGTCTCGTCCGCCCATGCGATCGAACGCACTGCGCCGATCGTGGTCTTTTCCTTCACGGCGATCTCCTTTTGAAGAACTAGATCGGCCTCCCCCCTCCAGAGCTCCTTGTTCGGCGTCTCTTTTTAACGTGTTTGCCTACTCTCCTTGGGCAAACTGATGAGCTTTCTTCAGGCGTCTCTTAGGGACGTGGGCCCTTCCTCAGCTAGTTGGGAGAAGAGGCGCCCAGCACAGAGACCATTTATAAAGGCTGCTGCCTTAACGCCCTCATTTTGGTCACTGACCTGCGGTGATTCGTCCGAAAAACGTTGCATATATTTTAGCACTGACTCTTCTGGACCGTGCCTCAGGGTCATCAAATGAGAAGAGTTCTTAACAAATGGCGTGCTAGAAACAAATTGAGATTTAAACTTCTGTGCCAATTGCCTGAAGGATCCCACGGACTATGGTGGGAGTTCTTGGAACCATCTTCTGGCCTTCTCCCGCAAATACATAGGGAAGGTATTGCAACGTAGCAGGTCCGGGACATTCTTGAGACTCATAGCTGTCTCGAACTGGAAAAGATGGTCAGTTGGGTCTGATGTCCCTGCGTAGGTATCCATCTTTGGTACCTTGAAATTATCCGGTGCCAAAGTACTCTGTAATGTCCCAGGAGAAAGGACTTTCCTGTATCGCCTGCACATACTCTTGTCTAGGTTCATTATGATGACTTTTTGTGAATGAAATTGTTTTTCGTTAATTTCGTTTGTATACAAGAGTTTTATGTATAGTCTTATGCTATTGCCAACTATGGCGGGAAAATAAATACTATGACCATAATTGGTACAATGATTGTGATTAATTAATTTTTTTTGTAATCATTGATTTACCCTTTCCATATCCTTGGTGTTTTGCTTTCCATCCTTGGTGCTTTCCATCGACGTCTATGAGGCTCCACGTAGATCTCTTTGGTTATTGCTTGAGTTCGGATTTTAATATTATGCAGATCTATCCCTCCATAAGTGAACACACTGCAAAATACCTTCACTAGTCCTTGATTTGGAAATTCAATTTTTAATTGATCATGCCTTGGAGTTTCGGTCAACTTGGAAGTGCTAAGTCACTTCCAGCGCTCCTTGATTTGGCATCTTGAGTTTATGTGATCTTCACTCCATATAACGTTACTATGCTCATCACCTGCATTCTTTTCGGTTAGAGGTATCAACTACTTGATTCAGATTCTCGTCTTATGTTCATCTTTATTGAGAGGTAAGATTTTTGTTATCACGCCATCAGCTTTTTCATATATAAATCAGGATTTTATTTTGCTCCTATAAAATAAAACTCATACTCAGTAAATGTTTTGGCTTATAATTTTTTTTCTTATATGTTCTTTTCTCAAGTGTCTTAATACACAAAAGCACTTGAAATTTTTTTGTTACAGAAAAATGAACAGTATAGGCAAAATAAAAATTCACTGGATGTGCATGAAAGGTACCTGAAAAAACCCGAAAACTACCATGTTTAACGTCTAACGTATCGGTGTTTGTGCAGTTGGTTCGACCGTACAACGTTAAACTCTTGTAGGTGTGGGGTAAAATGGCGAAGGAACAACTTCGTTTGCTGTCTCCCTGGTGCACTTCTTTTTGCCTATTGATGCTTTGTTTATATCTACTGGTTCCAAGAGTTAGTGATCGTCCTTTGGCTGATCTCTCATCTTTTCTGATCCCAAAATCCCAAATATGGGGAAGAAAGATCCAGCCTGATTCTGTTACATCTCCAACAAGAAAAGCTCCCTCCCCCACTCCCCCATATCAAATTGGGGAAACCCAATCTCCTAGTAGAAATGCCAGCCAAGGAGACCCTTGTGCTGGGAGGTACATATATGTTCAAGAGCTTCCACCCAAGTACAATGAAGGCATGATCGAGGACTGCTTTCATTTAACACATGCAAGAAACATGTGTACATACTTGGAGAACTATGGATTTGGCCAAAAAATAAGCAATGAGGATGGAGTATTCTCCGATAGTGGATGGTATAACACGGATCAATTCGCTCTTGATGTTATATTCTATCATGAGATGAAGCAATACGATTGCTTGACTCGCAATTCATCGCTTGCTGCTGCCATTTACGTGCCTTATTATGCTGGTTTTGATTCCTCTAGATACTATGAAGACGATATAAGTGCTGAAGTTAGAGATGCAACATCGATTGAATTAGTGACTTATTTGAGAAATACTCCAGAATGGAGTATCATGGGTGGAAAGGACCATTTTTTGGTGTCCGGAAGAATAACATGGGAGTTCAGAAGAACAGATCCCAGATATAAAGGTAACCACGTGTCTCGTTACTTTCCTATAATTTCATTTGAACGCCTATATTATTTTGAGTATCTTCTGATTGTGTTCTTTCCATTTTGAATGGAGTTAAGTACACATTCTTTCTTGACTTTGAAATATGATGGAATAAATCAAAATGGCTTATTAAATTGGTTGCGCTTCTTATATTGTGAAGTAGCAGTTGATCGACAGACGCAATTTTCATTATGTGTCATTGGGAAACTACATCTATGTGTTTCTAATGCATGAGTATGGTTGCGTACATCCGACTCTCAATACCCTTCCATAGGCAGGAGCCTATATGTTTGATATTGAAGAACATTGTTTGATACAGTAAACATGGAAGAATATAGAGCTAAAGAGGAAATTGTTTTTTCTTGTATTGAAACGGTGGCTGAGCCACGATATAAATATTACAATGGTGAAGCTATTTTAGGAACATGGAATCAATCATAATTAAATACAATAATCACAAAATTAAACACCCTTTGATTTGCTATCTCCTTTGGTTTGGCTCCTGATTTCTTCGTTGATTTTGGCTCCTGATTTCTTTCCTTATGTATTTATTATTCCTGATTTTCTTCCATATGTTGACACTCTCCCTCAAGTTGAGTCAGCGGATCTTCGATGTTCAACTTGCCCAGTATTTCTCGGAACCTTGTCCCTGTTACTCCCTTAGTGAGTATATCAGCTAGTTGTTCTTCTGATCTGACAAATGGAAGGCATATCACATGGTCATCAATCTTTTCCTTTATAAAGTGTCTATCCACCTCTACATGCTTTGTTCGGTCATGCTGCACTGGATTCTCGGAGATCCGAATAGCTGCTTTGTTGTCACACATTATGCTCGGCACAACTTTAGGTGGATACCCTAATTCTGTCAACAACTTTTTTAGCCAAAGTACTTCTGCTAGTCCTCGAGCAATCCCACGGAATTCAGCCTCAGCACTCGAAAGTGCTACCACTTTCTGTTTCTTGCTCCTCCATGAGACTAGATTTCCCCCAACTAGAGCGAAGTAACCAAATGTAGATCTCATATCGTTCGGATTTCCAGCCCAATCTGCATCTGTATAAGCTTGTATTTCCAGATTCCCATTCCGTTGGAACACTATCCCTCTTCCTGTTGATCCTTTTAGGTAGCGTAAGATCCGTAGTGTTGTTTCCATGTGCGCCTTTTGTGGTCGATGCATGAATTGACTTATTACCCCTACTGTGTACGCTATATCTGGCCGGGTGTGAGAAAGGTAGATAAGTTTGCCTACCAGACGTTGATATTGGTCTTTATCAGTAGGATCTGCTCCTTCTACTATCTGAAGCCCATGGTTAGGCATTATCGGAGTATCAGCGGGTTTGCAGTCCAACAGTCCTGATTCTGCCAGAAGATCGAGCACATACTTCCTTTGAGATATAAATATTCCCCTCTTTGAGCGGAGCACTTCAATTCCCAGGAAATATTTCAACAGTCCTAGATCCTTCATTTCAAACTCCTTGGATAATTGCCCTTTTAGATTTGTGATTTCATGGTTATCGTTCCCTGTAATAATCATATCGTCTACATAAATCACTAGACATGTAATCAGGTTTCCCTGCCTCTTTAGGAATAATGTGCGATCAGAGTTACTTTGTCGATAGCCACATCGTTTCATGGCCACAGTGAATCTTCCGAACCATGCTCTAGGTGACTGTTTTAAACCATACAATGCCTTTCGGAGCCTGCACACTTCCCCGTCTTTGAATTCATCAGTTAACCTAGGAGGAGGATCCATATAAACTTCTTCTTTTAAGTCTCCATGGAGGAATGCATTTTTAACATCCAGCTGGTACAATGGCCACTCAAGATTAGCTGCGACTGAGAAAAGTACCCGGATCGTGTCTATCTTTGCCACTGGAGAGAATGTTTCAGAATAATCTATGCCGTACGTCTGTGTATATCCTTTTGCCACAAGTCGCGCTTCGTACCTCTTAATGGTTCCATCTGCCCGGTGTTTCAAAGCGAACACCCATCTGCATCCGACAGGTCTTTTTTTGGGACTCGCCAAGGTCTTTTCCCATGTCTCATTTTTCTTTAGGGCATCCATCTCGTCCTCCATAGCTTTTCTCCATTCAGGATGGTTCTTCGCCTCCTCCACTGTTCTAGGGATGTGTTCCGTGTATAGAGATGTATGAAATGCCAAGGCTGACTCTGATAGTCCTTGTACTGCTTTAGACACCGGATATTTAGAATTCCTGGGACTGTACTCTGGCTCATATCTCTTTGGAGGAATTCCTTGATTTTTCCGTGGAGGAAGCATGTACCTGGTACCTGTAGATACTGGCTCGGTTAGAGAGTGATCAGTAGAATCAAGGGAAGGTAATATAGGTACAGATTCACTTACCTCAGGACATGCATCCGGAGCTGATATTGGTTCATGATCCTGAGGAGCAAATTCTGCTTTGTGGTCAGAGGTCGGTCCGGTGGTTTGGCTTACTCCCTCTGTTGGAACAGTTTCAGGCAAATTGGCATGTGTAACCACCTGAGTGAGTCATCTGTACAACTCTCTCCCTGACTCCGAGGAGTGGTATAGTAGTATTCTGTTTCAAGGAAATCACAATCCATAGTGGTATAGAGACGACGTGTACTCGGGTCAAAACAGCGGTATCCCTTTTTGTTCACCCCATACCCAACGAAGACACATCGTATAGCACATGGATCGAATTTGGTTCGGTGTGTTTTAGGAATATGAACATATACCGTACATCCAAAGATCCGAGGGGAGAGGGTAAGATGCAGTGGGACAGAGTGGTGCTCGGCTAAGACATCTAGAGGGGTTCGATGGTTGAGGATTTTTGTTGGTAGTCGATCGATAAGATAGTTTGTTGTGGCAATTGCTTCGGGCCAGTAAGAAGTAGGTACTTGGGACTCGATCATGAGGGAACACGTAATTTCAAGTAGTATTCGGTGTTTTCGTTCTGCTACTCTATTTTGTTGTGGAGTATCAGGACATGTGGTCTGATGAACAATGCCATTTTGTTGAAGAAATTCTTGAAAGGGTCTGTTGACATATTCAGTGCCATTATCGGTTCGTAGAATTTGGATTGTGGTACAGTACTGGGTAGCAATCATGTGATAGAAGCTGACAAATTTATCGAACACCTTGGATTTTCATTTTACAAAATAAACCCACATCATTCGGGTACAATCATCAACAAATAATAAGAAATATAAAAAACCATTTGGACTTGGTGTGGGTGACGGCCCCCACGCATCTGAATGAATAAGGAAAAATGGTTTGAGTGTTTTTGTATTATTCTGCGGATATGAATGTTTGTGGCTTTTTGCTAAAATACATGTATCACAAGGAAATTGAGAATAACGATTGAATATTTTAGGAAACAATTTTTTCAAGTATCCCAACGATGGATGACCGAGGCGACGGTGCCACAACCAAGCTTGTCTGTCTACCATCCCGTGAGTGAGCGCTGACGTACCGCGTTGGTCCACCTCATCAACAAAGTAGAGACCTCCACGCTCAGAACCACGCCCAATTATCTTCCCCGTCCGAATGTCCTGTACCAAGTAGAATGTCGGATGCATTAGTACGGTACAATTTAATTCTTTGGTTAAGTGACTAATGGATAACAATTTATAAGATAAGATCGGAACATAAAGACAGTTTTGTAATTTCAATGTAGGAGAAAGACTAATACTGCCGGCGCCAGTGACTGCGGAGATTCCTCCATTGGCAGTACGAATGGATTTTTTCTGGGGAATGGTGTTAAATTGGAAATCTTGGGCATCATAGGACATAGTATCGGTGGCGCCACAGTTGAATAACCAGGTAGGAGTCTTGTGGGGGGCTTTTTTAGTGAGAGGGTATTTTTGGTAAATAGTGGTTTGGGTAGAGGGGCATTTGTGTAAATATGGCCGAGTGTCCAGATTCAATGAATCTGGGGAACAAGACATATTATTAAGTAAAGGAGGGCTTGGGTGTAAAATTAACCCCAGCCCTTTACCTCTGCTGCTGATATTATATGATGTCTCTCCATTCTTCTTCCCTGCGTCGACATCTCCATCTCTGGTAACTCCGCAAAACCATGGGTCTTCGCTACCATCGTTGGCGACCGTTAGGTTGCCCGTGGCTCCTCCCTTCTTCCCTCTCTTTCGCGTGTCAGGCCACCACTCTGGATATCCAATTATCTGGAAGCAGCCATCTACTGTGTGGTGGCTGCCACCGCAATGAGTACACCGGAGATGCGTCTTGTCGTCTTCTTGGCAGGATGATGAGTCTAGTCTCCCCTGTTTGGCCAGATTTGACCGCTGCTTGGTAAACCCTCCTGTTCTGCCTGCTGCCTTTCCTCCCCGGGACGCCAGACCACTTCCTATTCCGGAGGAGGTCATGCCCAGAAATCCTTCTCTGCTTCCTTGCATTATCTCTCTTCTGTGAGCTTCCCTGCGTATCTGCGCATAGGCTTCTTCTTCAGATGGGAGAGGATCAGTTTTCAAAAAGTCCCTTTTTTCTGCATCATATTCATCATTGATGGCCTGCAGGAACTGATACAGACGGTTTTGTTGTTGAATTTGATTGAACACTGTCATGTCCTGTGGATAGTGCATGGGATTTGGAAGCCTCCTGTCTATGTCTTTCCAAACGGCTTGCAGTTGGCTAAACACTCTTTCCAGGGACTGTGTTCCTTGTTTGAGATTGTTAGCTTTGACTGTTAAATCATATATCTGTAAGGGATCTTTCCCCCTGCTGTAAGTGGATTCAATTCCCTTCCATAGGTCCCATGTCGTCGGGTAATCTATATACTGATTTACTATGTCCGGTTCTATATTTTCTAGGATCCAAGTTAGAACAATGTAGTCAAATTGTCTCCATTGTTCATACACTGGGTCTTCCCTCCTGGGGGGTGGGGCTGTGATACGTTTGAGCCTCCCCCTGCCATCGATAGCAAGACTAATTTTTCTTGCCCATACAGAATAATTGTGATCTGAAAGTTTATCGGTCAGATGAGCTGTTGGTTGGAGGTGTTTTCTGCTGGGCTGGACTTTGGCGCCCATTTTTGCAGTAACTCCAGAACTTGAGACAGATTATGTGCTTCTGTCATTGGATTGGTTGCCCCCTCAGGCTGAGATGTACCAGACTGAGGAGTTTGGTCGGCCATAAGATTTTACTTTTTCTGGTTTGATTGTGGGGATTTCGGACTGATGAGTCTTTAGGTAGATGATGAGCATTTGTATTTCATCACAGGTAAGGATGGAATACTAGCTCTGATACCATGTTTGATATTGAAGAACATTGTTTGATACAGTAAACATGGAAGAATATAGAGCTAAAGAGGAAATTGTTTTTTCTTGTATTGAAACGGTGGCTGAGCCACGAAATAAATATTACAATGGTGGAGCTATTTTAGGTACATGGAATCAATCATAATGAAATACAATAATCACAAAATTAAACACCCTTTGATTTGCTATCTCCTTTGATTTGGCTCCTGATTTCTTCCTTGATTTTGGCTCCTGATTTCTTTCCTTATGTGTTTATTATTCCTGATTTTCTTCCATATGCTGACACTAAAAGACAATGAGGTAATGTTGTTGTTGTATCTTCTGATTGTGTCAATATAATTTCGTCTTTTAGGCAAGAGTCTTGGATGGTGTGTTTCTAACCCACTCTTTCTTCACTCTGGAATATGATGGAGTAAATCAAAATGACTCATTAGATTGGTTGCTAGCAGTTAATCGATACAGTTTGATACAATTTTCATTATGGGTCATCGGGAAACAATCTCTTTGTGTTTCTAACATATGAATATGGGATGTTGTATACATCCGACTCCCCCATACTCCGACATAGACAGGAGCCTCTAAAGTCATGAGTGGGAATGATGTTGTTTGTAGTAGTAGTATAGTGTTGATGGTGTCTCTGATAACTTGTACTATTTACTGTGGATTGTAGTCCTGATAATATTTTATATATCCGCCATACAGGTAACCAGCTACTAATACTTCCTGAAGTGAAAAACATGACGACTCTTTTGATCGAATCAAGCCCTTGGGATTCCATTGATTTCGCGATTCCGTATCCCACGTCGTTTCACCCATCCACAGATGAAGAAGTGTTGATTTGGCAAGATCGGATGCGGAAGGTGAAAAAGCAGTGGCTGTTCTCATTCGTTGGGGCGCCGCGGACTTTTCCTACATCGATTAGAGGCCAAATACTGGAGCAATGTAATCATACGGCAGAATGCAAGGTATTACAGTGCGTGTGGGATGATATACGCTGCCGGTCTCCGGGGCTTTTTATGAGCATTTTCCAAGGGTCTGTCTTCTGCCTGCAGCCCTCCGGCGACTCTCCCACTAGAAAATCGACATTCGACTCCATCTTGGCCGGCTGCATACCGGTGTTTTTCCATCCGGCTTCTGCTTATGTGGAGTACATTTGGCATCTCCCTAAGGATTATACAAAATACTCGGTTTACATTCCGGAGGATGATGTTCGCAAAAATAATGTCAGCATTGAGGATACATTGAAACAAATATCTTCGCAGCGGATACAAGAAATGAGAGAGGAGGTTATTAATCTTATTCCCAAAATCGTATACGCGAATCCAGACTCAAAGGGGCGGAAATTCAAAGATGCTTTCGATGTTACCTTGGAAGCGGTTATTCAAAGAGTAAGGAAATTGAGACGAATCCAAAAGTCTGATGATCATGATACACAACTTGAGGAAGTTTCTCATGAATGGGACTCGTTTTTTAAACCTTAGGAGCTATAAATTTGATATTTTTCCTTTGAAAAGTAAAATGGAAAGACTCATATGAAGTTGGTCCTCTATGTTTTGATATCTAGTGATTTCACTGTAATGGTTTATTGAGTTAATTGCACCTGGTATCCATTCTTTTCCACCAAATTTTAAGTAGCATCCGATCTTTTATGAAACACACTTGCCATCCAGACTTATAGGGGAAATAGACACCTGGCATCCAGATGACCTGCTGGTCGACCGTTGACCGCTGAAATCGATCTTTGACCGGACTTAACCCTACTTTTAACCCGACTTTAACCACAGTTTACAATTAATAAAATAATAAAGTCAAAAAAATTAAAAGTTTAAGAAAAAAATAATTCAAAAATCAATAAAAACCTACACCCCACCTCATCCCCACCCCTTTCATCTTCTTCCCCTGCAAAATCCATTGGAGACAATTATGAATGGTTAAGATTACTTTAGATTCCGTCCTCCGTCGTCGTTTCTAGACCTCCTGCCACTGCCGACGACCACCATACTCGACTCGTAACAATTCATTATATGGTCACGCCAACAGAGGTCCGTCTCTTCCCGAATTCCGCCAGCGTCATGACTTTCAAGAGGAGAAATGGAGGTCGTAACAAGCATGGGCGTGGCCATACCAAGTTCATCCGCTGCTCTAACTGTGGAAAATGCTGCCCTAAGGACGAAGCCATCAAGAGGTTTCTTGTGAGGAACATTGTTGAGCAAGCTGCCGTTAGGGATGTCCAAGAAGCTTGTGCTTTTGAATCCTATGTACTTCCCAAGCTGTACGTGAAGATGCAGTACTGCGTCTCATGTGCTATTCACTCCAAGGTTGTCAGGTCAGGTCCCGTGAAGATAGGAGAAACCGTGAGCCCCCACAACGTTTCAGACGGCCAAGGGATGATTTGCCAAAGCCAGGTCAAGCTCCACGTGTTGGCGGTGCTCCCCCTGCTGGACGAACTTGAACTTCTTTTTTTCTCTCATGGGGAATTAAATATTTAGAAGCATATGATGAGGGGTGTCATGCCCCAGTTCATCCGTGGGCTTTGATTGTTCTGGAACTATTATCCATTTCATCTCTTTTCAATGTTTTAAAAGGAGTTGTTCAGTTTGGTGGCACAGTTTTACCTCAATGTGTTTAATTGTAATGGATTGATGTCTTTGGCTAATAATTTTGTACGTGAATGATAGCTATAAAAAAAAGAAGATGGGTTGGTTTCGCCACCTGAAGAGCAGGATTTGGTTGTTGTTATTGGAAGGAATGGAGGGAAGATGAAATTAACCAGGATTGGGAAAAGTTTGGCGCCACTTGGGGGAAAAGTGAAAAAAAAAGGAAATTTCATAAAAACCGCCTACAGCAGGTCATTCCCCGGTTGCCGGATGCGAGGTGTCTATTTCTCCTATAAGTCTGGATGGCAAGTGTGTTTCATGAAAGATCGGATGCTACTTAAAACTTGGTTGAAAAGAATGGATATCAGGTGCAATTAACCCATGGTTTATTTGATCTTTAATCTTTCTTACCCAAAAATATGTTAGAATATGTTAAGTTTTGATGATTTACTCAATTGACACTTGGAACGCTAGACAACGCGCTTTATGTGAAGTGTTTGAAGACCAGAACACTTCGAACGCCTGCATAAGACGCTTGATGTGAAGTGGCTGGAGACCAGAACATTTCGAACGCCTAGATAAGGCGCTCCATGTGAAGTGTTTGGAAACCAGAACACTTCGAACGCCTAGATAAGGCGCCTCATGTGTCAAGCAGTGTAACAACACACTTTGAACGCATAAACAGACGCTTCATATGTGTTACAAAGTCAAATGGACGGTTCCCCCAAAATGGACACGAATATCAAGTTACTTTTGACAAAACTCAGAATTACTTCGAACAAGTATGAAGGCTGAGATCAGGCGCTTCATGTGACTTCTAACGAGTTCCGTTGCCCACAACAGGCGCTTCATGTGACATTGAACAAGTGTTCCTTATTCACTTAAGGTGCTTCATATTACATTGAACGCCAGTTCAAACACACTTTAGGCGCTCCATGTCACATTGAACGTTTGTTCATAAAACACATAAGGCGCTTCATGTGACTCAACGTTACAAATGTTGTATGCTCTATTTTTCGATGATTACTTGACATTTGTACCCTCCTTTTTAGTGAAACATCACAGGTTTCACTCTTACTTGGAGAATGCCATCTTCCATCTTTGAGCTTTCAAGAAGAAGCTTCATCAAGAAGCTTGTAGTCATCCAAGAGAAATCTAAATACAAGAAGAATGTCATCAGAAGAGACAAAACTCATTATTGTCCCATGCAAGCTTGTCAACGGCCACAAGGTGATAAAACAAGGGCTTTCATCTCTTTTCAAAAAGCAACTTTCTACGAAGAGCTCTCAAGTTTCTCTCAAGCTTTTACTCTCAAAATACTTGTATTATTGTGGATTTTACTTTATTTGTGAGAGTGTGATTTGTAAAGAAGAATAGTCTTCTTCTTGTTGAGTGAAGATTGTGAAGAGCAAGGTGTAGATTGTTGGTCAAGAAGAAAGGGTGCTTCTTGTTTGAAGAAATCCAAACCTTGGAGGGTTAGTTGATGGTGTTGTGGTACACCACACTGCCAACAAGATTTCTTTGAGGAGCAAGTAAGTTTTTTGGAGGCTAGACTTTGAGGGGTTGGCATTTCTTGGTTGTGGTCTAGGTGTATGGCCTAGTTTTCCTTACTTTGTAAGTTTTTCTTTGATTGTTGTTTTTCCCAAAAGAAATTACAATCCCCCATTCAAAATCCTTCTTGTGAAAAACCAAGAAGGTAGAGGAGTAGAGTCATTTGACTTGAACCTCTATATATCTCGTGTTCTTTACGATTCCGCAAGTTTATTCATTTTCAAAGAACACACTCAAGTATAGATTTGTTCTCATACACGAAAATATCAGAAAAATATCCATACTTGGTGAATACACTATTCAATTCTCCTTCTAATATGTTCTAAAGGACCTAACAAAATAAATGCTTACTTTAGGGTTTGAAGAATAAAAAAACGACACTAAACGACACTACCTTCACAAGACAAACCTAGGAAGAGATGGAGGTTCCTAAGAGGTACAAGAATAAAAAAACGACACTACCTTCACAAGACAAACCTAGGAAGAGATGAAGGTTCCTAAGAGGTACAAGAATAAAAAAACGACACTACCTTCACAAGACAAACCTAGGAAGAGATGGATAGGCCTCACCGATATCTCCTTTCCCACAGCGTTTTGGTGGATCTAAGTATTAGACGTGCTAAAAAAAAAAAAAAAAAAAGTCCATGTAAATATTTATTTCCTCGATGTCATCAAACATGTTCTCTGAAAGAAGAAAGAGAAAATCGAATATCAACCAAAGAACAGGATATCCTCCTGTGTGCCTTTTCCATTTACCAAAAAGAAATGGAAAAACATATAGTAGCCGTTAGCAACGTGAGAGTCACGACTACATGTTCTCTAATTTAGAAGCAATTCTTCCCGGGCCGTCCGGCAAGGAAAATTTAATACTGCAAATCGAGATTTGTGACTGAAGTACACAGTGATGCTGATAGTTAAAAGCTGAAGCAGGAAAGAGAGGACAGCATCAAGGCTCAGCACAGCAGCAAGGTTTACTTGATTATTGGCGGGAAAAAGATGAATTCAAATAACTTGCCATGTCAGCACCTAGCCGAAGCAAGAAGAACAACACATAAGCTGAACACAAATGAAATTAACAGGGTATTAGAGAGATTCTTTACTTCCTTACTCATATTCTGATTTTAGTTTTACGTGTGTGCTATTTTTCCGTTTATTTTCTCGATCATGGCGTCGACTTCAACTACATTTATGAATATTGTTGTTCCTGAGAATCCTGCAACAAATCTTCTGTATTTGCAATCAAACGAGAATTCAGCTGCTGTGTTGGTGCAACCACCACTTAGTGGCCATAATTTTTCATTATTAGAGCAAGACCCTTAAAAATGGGATTAATAATTAAGAGCAAACTATATTTTATTGATGGTTCTATGGTGAGGCCTGACATGACTCATCCAAGATTTAAGAAATAGAATCAAACTGATGTTATGGTACACTCTTGGATTCAAAATTACGTCTCTCCATCAATTGCTTAGAGTATCGTATGGTGTGATACTACCTATGTGTTAAAATTTGAACAATATTTGTGATGAAGAACTTGAATTTTCATTCATACATTTTCACTATCGTACATGTGATTCTTATAGTTACATTCCCTACACTAGTATGGTAAGTCAATCACTACAATTACAATCACAATCAATCACAATTACTCCTATGATCCCTATAATTATGCTTCCTATAATCACGCTAATCATGCTATCAACCATACATGGTAAGCCTTCAACACTCCCCCTCAAGTTAAGTAGTGGGATCACTAATGCTTAACTTGTACAACACATCATGAAAACTTCTCCCGTCAACTGCCTTTGTGAGAATATCTGCTAACTGGTCTTCGAATCGTACATGTGGCAATTCAATGAGTCCTTCCTCGATCTTTTCTTTTATAAAATGTCGGTCAACCTCCACGTGTTTGGTTCGATCATGCTGAACCGGGTTCTCTGAAATGCTTATCGCTGCAGTGTTGTCACAGTACACCCTTACTGGCACCTTTCCTGGAAACCCCAATTCATGTAACAACTTCTTAAGCCATAATACTTCCATAACTCCCTTCGCTATTCCTCTAAATTTAGCTTCGGCACTCGATAATGCTACGACCTTTTGTTTCTTGCTTCGCCAGGTTACAAGATTTTCCCCGACTAGTGCAAAATACCATGATGTCGACCGCCTATCATTCGGGTTTCCGGCCCAATCTGCATCTGTGAACACTTCAATTTCTAGATGCCCGTTGCTTCTAAACAGGATTCCATGTCGTGGAGTTCCTTTTAGATACCGTAAGATTCGTATGACTGCATCCATGTGTTGTTTTTGGGGTTTGTGCATAAATTGACTTACCACTCCAACTGCATACGCAATATCAGGACGAGTATGAGCAAGATAAATCAACCGACCAACCAACCTTTGATACTGGCTTTGGTCGGCTGGTGGGGCACCATCAACAATCTGAAGTTTGTGATTCATAATCATAGGAGTGTCACTGGGTTTGCAATCTAACATTCCAACTTCTGTTAGAAGATCTAACACATACTTCCTTTGAGATATAAAAATCCCCTGTTTTGATCGCAATACTTCGATTCAAAGAAAATACTTAAGTCCCCCGAGATCTTTCATTTCGAATTCCGTGAACAAATTTTCACGGAGCTGATTCATTTCCTTAGTGTCATTTCCTGTAATAATCATGTCATCCACATAAATAATCAGACATGTTATTAGCGTACCTCGCCGTTTGATGAACAAAGTGTGATCTGAGTTGCTCTGTTTATATCCATGCTTTTTCATTACGACAGTGAACCATCCGAACCATGCCCTTGGAGATTGTTTTAATCCATATAATGACTTCCGCAATCTACACACTTCCCCCTGGTTGAACTCCTGAGTGAACCCTGGTGGCGGATCCATGTACACTTCTTCTTTCAACTCTCCATGAAGAAATGCATTCTTTACGTCAAACTATCTCAGGGGCCACCCTTTTGTAGCAGCAACAGAGAATAACACTCGGATGGTATCAATCTTAGCCACGGGTGAGAAAGTCTCTGAGTAATCGATGCCGTAGGTCTGAGTATATCCTTTGGCCACAAGTCTAGCCTTATACCGCTCTATATTTCCATCTGCTTGATATTTGATGGTGAAAATCCACCGACATCCCACGGTCCTTTTTCCTGGAGGTAGAATACTTTTCTCCCACGTATCGTTCATAATTAACGCATTCATTTCTGTTTCCATTGCCTGCCTCCATTCTGGTGACCTCCTGGCCTCCTCTATGGTTCTTGGAATGTTCTCAGAGCATAATGTTGTCAGGAATGTGCTGGCATGTCCAGCCAGATTCTGCTTTCCATGATCCACCGGATATCTCGCCTTCCTTGAAATTTTCTATGGGGAGTATCTCCGTGGTGGTATTCCTCTATTCTCACGAGGTGGTAGGACTCTAATCTGCTGCTCCTGTGACTCATGCTCCTGTGACTCATCCGACAAGTTAGTATAATTATAAGGTAACTCATGTGAATCGAATGAACCAGGGGAATCAGGGATAGATGTATGATGTTCAGGGGTAGATATATGATGTTCATGGGTAGATATATGACCAGGATGTACCTCAGGTAACGAGATGACGCCTGCACTTGGATGATCATTTTCACGTACTGTGGTAATAGTCTGCCCTATGTGGGGGGCAGCACAGTCGGCGCCACCTACTGGCCTTGTTGGAACATCCGTCGATCCACCGGGACTATGACACCAATCGATGGTCTCCTGTGTTTTCTCCCCCTGAGATCGAGAGTGGTAGTAATAGTCTTGTTCGACAAAGGTACAGTCCATAGTGATATATAGACGATGGGTTTTAGGATTGTAACAACGGTATCCTTTTTGATGAGTAGCATATCCGACAAAGACGCATTTCTCTGCACATGGGTCAAGTTTGGTGCGTGCAGTTTTGTGAGTATGGACAAAGACTGTGCACCCAAACACTCTCGGGGGAAGATTTAGAACAGAAGGGATGGACGTTTGTGTTGAGAGTGCATCTAAGGGTGTTTGATGGTTAAGGGCCGAAGTAGGTAGACGATTAAGGAGATATGTGGCTGTAGCAATTGCTTCGGGCCAGTAACTCACAGGTACTTTGGATTCAATGATCATGGCACGGGCCATTTCTAGCAAGACACGGTTCTTTCGCTCGGCTACTCCATTTTGCTGAGGGGTATTAGAACAGGAAGTTTGATATAATAGCCCATTAGTGGTAAGAAAAGATCTGAGCTCAGAAGACTGATACTCACCCCCATTATCTGATCGTAGGACTTTGATTTTTGCATTGAACTGTGTTTGGACCATACTATAGAACTCAACGAACTTCGAGTACACCTCTGACTTTTGTTTTAAGAAATAGACCCATGTCATGCGTGAAAAATCATCAACGAATAACACAAAATATCGAAACCCTGGAGTGGTTGAGCAGGGAGATGGTCCCCAAACATCTGAGTGAACTAGGGAAAACATCTGATGTACTCAAGTATTATTAGCTGGAAATGAAGAACGAGTCTGTTTGGCTCGAATACATGTTTCACACGACAATTTATTTGCTGGAAATGTAAATAAATCTGGAAATAAATGTTTGAGATAGCCAAAAGATGGATGACCTAGTCGACGGTGCCATAGCCACAGTTTCTCTTCGGACGTCCCGGTGACCAGATTGGACTGTCCATGTTGCGCCGCTGCATCCACATAGTACAGGCCACCCCGTTCAGTACCATGACCAATGATTTTCCTCGTGCGGAGGTCCTACAAAAGGCAATGAGTAGGGTAAATAAGTATACGACAACTTAATTCCCGAGTAGCTTGACTAAGAGACAGTAATTTTGATGAAAGGGCTGGGACATATAAACATTTAGGCATGCGTAACTCAGGAGTAATTTGTATTGTTCCGGCACTATGTACTGGGACAACGTTACCATTGGCGGTAAAAACATGTGTTTTTGGTGGGTTTTCAGGTATAATAATGTCACGGACATCATTAGTCATGGTGTTGGTGGCTCCACTGTCGAGTATCCATGGGGTCTGGGACTGATTATTTTGGGAATCAGAAATTTTTAAACTGGTGGGCTGGTTCAATGATTTTATTGTTGACTCACTTGGTTCATTTGACCCACATTTATCATTCTCATAATTAACTAAACGTGCAAGGGTAAAATAGGTAGAGCCAAATATAAAAGGGGGAAAAGGGTTTTTAATACCCTTCTCCACCCTAATACCTGCCGCCAGCCTCTCTGTCTCTTCTCCTTCTGCTTTTTCGCTGCTCTCAGCAGCTGCGATGGCTGCCTTTGCTCCTCCTCTGCTTGATCCGCTAGATTTCCTGTCTTCCCACCACTCTGGGAAGCCTATGATTTCAAAGCAGGTTTCTTGCATGTGCCCCTTTTGTCCGCAATGCGTGCATCTGACGGGTTGAGCTCGTGATGATGATGAAGCAGGGCGTGTGGATGGAGATGGAGATGGTGATGACTGCTTCTCGGTGGGGTTATTTCCTCGGCCTTGAGATGGCGTTCTCCCTCTTCCTCTGCCCCGCTGTGTCGGGAACCGTCCGCCTCCTCTTCCTGAGGCACTCAACCCAGCCCCCAATGATGATTCTTCAGGAACTGAGGGGGTTTTCTCCAGGTAAGAGAGTCTAATTTCTTCTCTCTTGAGTTCACCGAAGGCTGCTTCAGCCGTAGGGAGCGGATCTCGTTTGAGGAGGTCCTTTTTGATCCCTTCGAATCTGTTGTCAACTGCATCCATTAATTGGAACAATCTATGTTCCTGTATTTTTTTCTGGTATATGTCAATATCTTTTGCACATGTCATGGGGTTTGGATCTCTTTCATCTATCCGCATCCAAATCCCTACGAGTTTCTCCCAGCATGACTCCAGGGAGCCTCCTCCTTGTCGGACTGAGTTGGCTTTTTGGTGTAGTGTATATGTGTGTAACGAGTCCACCCCAGATCCATAGGTTGTGGCTAACCCATCCTATAGAGCCTTAGCGGTGGGGTAACGACTCACATTGCTAATTAGATTTGACTCTATGTTTTGGATTATCCACATGAACACAGTTTGATCTTCCTGCTTCCACTTGGCATAGCTGCCGTCAGTTGGGTTAGGGGGTGGAGGAACCCCTTTGATGTGGGTGCTCCTCCCTTTCCCTCCTATGGTTGTGTCCATAAGGTTGGCCCAGATAATGTAATTGTCTCCATTAAGTTTGATGCCCACATTGACATTATCTGGGACTGACTGTGGTTGAAATTTGTGGAATAGTTCCATGAATTGCATAAATTCCGTCGTGAAAGAGGGTAACTGAGAGCTGGTTTGGCTGCTCTCAGCCCCCTGACCGCTCTCGATTGCTTTGCCGCCGTCCATGGTGTTTTGAACAGGTACTACACCAAAGATCCGGCTGAGTGACTGAGACAATCTATGAGGACAGTGATGACACAATTGTCTGAGTCCGCAGGATTACCAATCCCGCTCTGATACCATGTTAAAATTTGAACAATATTTGTGATGAAGAACTTGAATTTTCGTTCATAAATTTTCACTATCGTACATGTGATTCTTATAGTTACATTCCCTACACTAGTATGGTAAGTCAATCACTACAATTACAATCACAATCAATCACAATTACTCCTATGATCCCTATAATTATGCTTCCTATAATCACACTAATCATGCTAATCAACCATACATGGTAAGTCATAATTTACATTAATCTGCCTTATTCAACACTATGAAGTCTGGAATGATCTCACTCTCTGGTTTGCCAATGGTGATCCATTTTGTTTGTCTAATTTACTTAAAATTTCTATATTGCTAACAAAGAAAACATATCAATAAATAAATATTTCACAAAATTAAACTTCAGTTGACTTATTCAATTAAACTATAATAGTCACCTATAAGCATATATATATGGTAGATCGTAACACGTATATATGTACTCAGCTTCTGTAACGCTCAGTAAATTCACATGAAAGATCGATCTAATCCTAAAACAATTTGAACGTATAAACAAGCTTTGTCTTTGAAAAATAATGATGACGTTCCCTTTAATATTTTACTTGTTGCGCGTGGAATTAGTAGTATATTAGGAAAGTTTATAGATTGTTTGGCCCAAATTGCTCCATACATATAGTCGGTCGAACTAATAATTCATCCACAGTACAATGTTTTACATTTTTTTTTAAAAAAAAATGACGTTATTTCTTTATCAAGAGAAAAAGCCGCATAGTATTGTGTACAAAAAAAAGTCACCTATGTGAATTCGTATTCCTCTTGCTTCCTCTTTTACACACCTTGTTTTGTTTTGTTGTTTTCAGCAGTGATCTTATTTCAAATTCTAATAGAGTTGAGGATACATTCTTTTTTTGATTTTGAAATATGATGAAACAAAGCAAAATAACTCATTAAATTGGCTCCGTTTCTTATAATGTGAATTAGCATTTGTTCGACACATTATTCTGGGCACATGGATATGGTTGTGTACATCCGATCCTCTCATACCCTGTTATAGGTGGAAACTTTTAAAGCAACGGGATAATGTTGTTGTTTTTAGCATTGACCTCAGCTATTTCTTTTCCCCTGCATTGCTTCCTTATTTATAGCATTGATCTCATATTCTCTGTAGTGTTCACGCATAACAGATGAGGATATTCTTATGTACATATTTTGTTTCAAAAAACCAAATACGCATAGCATGTCTAGATTAGATAAATAAGAAGATGATATAGAAACTTCTCTGCAAAACTAAATCACTTCCAGTGTTCATTGATCTGGCATTTTGACTTTGTGCTACTTTCCATCGTACATCGCTACTATGCTATAATGACCAGCACTGCTACTTGATTTAGTATTTTCTTTTTCTGTTCCGTTGTCTGCTACGGAAGGTTCCGATTATGGCGGCTCTTTTTTATATTTTTTTAAATACCAAAAAGTCGCATTCATAAATGGGCCAGTTCCTCTAACGATGCTACTTGTGTATTACTCTAAATTTTCAATATATTATAATCTATACTATATTAAAAATCAAAATAAAATTATTTTTTTCCACGGAAGATGTGCTACATTAGATCGAGTCTGAGAATTTCATAATTGTCTTTATGTATTCGAAAATTGTTGAATTATGTTGACTTAAGATATTTAAATATATATTTTTCAATTTTATAACACTATAAGAAAAGAGCTGCACATGGATTATGATGTCACCTTCAAGCGGACTCATCTCATTACCTTAAAGACTTCCGTCTATGACAGGGTATGGGGAGTCGGATGTACGCAACCATACCTATATGTCAGAAACACACATGTTATTTTCCGATGATCCATAATGAAAATTGAGTGTCGATCAGCTGCTACTTCACAATATACGAAGCGCATCCAATTTAGTGAGTAATTTTGTTTTATTCCATCATATTCCAAAGTCAATAAAGAATGTGTTCTTCACTTATTCGCTAGTCGTTCATTTGTAATTTAATTTTCCATTGAACTTGCCACGACTTTCGGTCTTGTTGGAATAGAGAAATCACTTCCAACAATCCTACTTGACTAGGCATTTTGAGTTTATGCTGATATATCCTCCATATCACGCTACTTCGCTCAACACCTCCACTACCACTTGATTTAGACTTCTTCGTCTTCTCTTCATATTGTCTGGTAGGTAAGATTCGATATGGCTACATTACCGTCCTCTTATAATAATGGGAAATCCACTAAGTCTATATAAAGAAAAACTCAAAAAGTTCCCTATGTTTGGTAACATCTAACGTATCATTGTTTTGCAGTTGGTTCGAGAATACAACGTTAAACTATCGTCCGCTCGCGGGTTAAAATGGGGAAGGAACGGCCCCGTTTATTGTCTCCATGGTGCACTTCATTTTGCCTGTTGTTGCTGTGTTTATATTTACTGATCCAAAAAGTTACTGATCGTCCTTTGTCTGATCTGTCGTCTCTTCTGACACCAAATTTCCAAGAAACCGAAATATTGGGAGGAAAGATCCAGCCAGATTCTGTTGCTTCTCCAGCAACAGAAACCAACCCAGAAGACCCTTGTCTTGGAAGGTACATATATGTTCATGAACTTGCGCGCAAATTCAATGAAGCCATAATAGAGGATTGCGAACATTTGACAAGGGCAAGGAACATGTGTAGATACTTGGAGAACCATGGATTTGGCCACGAGATGGGTAGTTCTGAAGGTGTATTTATGGATAGAGGATGGTATGACACGGATCAATTCACCCTTGATGTTATATTCCATCATAAAATGAAGCGATACGATTGCTTGACTCTCAATGCATCGCTTGCTGCTGCAATTTTTGTACCCTTTTATGCCGGTTTTGAGGTGTATAGCAAAATTGAACAAGGAGTGACCCCTGAGGTTAGAGATGCAATGTCGATTGAATTAATGCGTTTGCTGAGAGAATCACCAGAATGGAGAGTCATGGGTGGAAAGGATCATTTTATGGTGGCTGGAAGAATGACATGGGAGTTTAGAAGAAAGTCAGATTGGAGATATGCAGGTAACAAGTGTGTCATCGGGAAACAACCTCTGTGTGTTTCTAATATATAGGTATAGTTGCATACATCCGACCCCTCATACTCCGCCATAGGCGGCATCCTCTGCACTCGTTGCGGGACTTAACCCAACACCTTACGGTCTAAGACAATGGGGTAATGTTGTTGTTGTTGCATTGGGGTCCTCTCGTTATTTCTACATTTTTCAACCTCCACTTTCCTCTTTTCTTGAATTTCCAGGAACAACAATTTCTTAAGATGGTCTTTAAGTTAGGTGTTCAAGGACAAGTATAAAATGAATTAACATAATTCAATGAGGCAGAGAAGATTTGGAATTTGATGCTCCGAAGCATGAGTCTTTTTTTTTTACTGAATTGAAATAATTGGCAGGAAACAGGCTTCTCTTACTCCCTGAAGTGCAAAACATGTCGACTCTTTTGATCGAATCGAGCCCCTTGGACACCATAGATTTTGGTATCCCTTATCCCACCTGCTTTCACCCCTCCACCGATGAAGAATTATTGTTATGGCAAGACAGGATGAGGAAGATGAAGCGTGAGCACCTCTTCTCCTTCGCTGGTGCGCCACGGCCTTCCTATGCCACCTCCATTAGAGGCCAATTAATCAACCAATGTAATCAGTCATCAGAATGCCAGCTTTTCAAGTGCATATGGGATGACAAACGCTGCCACTCGCCGGCACTCGTCATGAGTCTTTTCGAAAAATCAATCTTCTGCCTGCAGCCTGTCGGCGACTCCGCTACCAGGAAATCGACTTTCGATTCCATGATTGCTGGTTGCATACCTGTCTTCTTTCATCCTGCTTCTGCTTACGTGCAGTACACTTGGCATTTTCCTAAGGATCATAATAAATACTCTGTTTTTATTTGGGAAGATGATATTCGCAAGAAAAATGTTAGCGTTGAGGGCATATTGAAACAAATTTCTTGGCAGAGGATTCAGGAAATGAGAGAGGAGGTTATTAGTCTTATTCCAAAAATCATATACGCCAATCCTGACTCGAGGGCGCGGACATTCAAAGACGCTTTTGATATAGCTGTGGAAGCTGTTATTAAAAGAGTTAGAAGACTGAGACAAATTGAAGTTTCTCATGAAGATCCAGGTCCTGAGGAAGAAAAGTCTCATGAATGGGACAAGTATATATGGTGATGTATTTGTTATTTTA